>OY365809.1:1218281-1223682 GCA_959347315.1 Bimastos eiseni | reverse complement strand
AGCACGCGAGAGAGAAAAAAGAGCGTGCAATCTCTGCTAATGGGCCCAATGGGAGCAGATGGACTAATAGCAACGTGAACCTAACATATCTTTCTCTACCTTGTCCATCCCTCTCTCTCTCTGTGTGTGCGTCTCTCTCTGTCTCTCTCTCTCTGTCTCTTTCTCTCTCTGTCTCTCTGTCTCTGTCTGGTCTGTCTGTCTCTCTCTCTGTCTCTCTCTGTCTCTCTCCTGGTCACTCATCTCCATGCGCAGGTGTTCGGTCGTCGGCAACGGATGTGCCGTCAACTGCGTCAAGAGTTACGACAGCACGAGCCTAGGAAACAATATTATGCGACAACCAGAGAGATAGAGAGAGAGAGGAAGGCAGGAAGGCAGAGAGAGAGAGGGAGAAAGAGGAATGACGGGAGCAAATGGGAGGGCTGGAAGGAGGGAGGCAGAGGAAATGAAAAGACGTGGGAGGCAGGAAAGCAGGAAGGGAATGAGAGAGGGGGAAAGTGAGGAAATCAGGAAGACAGGATGTGAGAGGGTTAGGAAGACAGTAAAGAGGAGAAAGAAAAGAAGAAAGCAGATTAAAAGAAAGGGACGGTTGGGAAGGGATTGGAGAGAATTAGACGGAGGCAGGTACTCTGGAAAATGAAGGAAAGAGGGAAGAAATAGCAGAAGAGGAAAGGAAGAAAGAATGGAGAAAGTATAAGGGGAATGCAGAATAGAAGGAAGGAAAGAAAGAAGGATAAATATGTGGAAGGAAGATGGAAAGGAAGTAACTCGGAAGCATGGATAGAAGAAAGGATGGAAGAATAATAGAGGGAAAAGACGAAAGAAGGAAGGATTGATGGCAAGATGGAAGGAATGATTGAATAAACGAATTAAAGATAAGGATGTGAATGATGAAAGGAGTAATAGAAAGTAAAAAGGAGGAAGGGATGAATTGAATGAAAGAATAGAACACGTGATGAATGCAGAAAGTCGGGAAGTGACAAAGAAATGAACAGCAGAAAGAGAGGAGAAGAAGAGAGATATATAGCAGGCGACGGTATGACAGGAAGAGATAGGAAGGAAAGAAGGAAGGAAGAAGGCAGAAAGAGGGGCAGAGAGAGAGAGAGGAAGATAGGGAGACAGAGCATTGAATTAAGGGCCAGGAATGGAGGATGCTTGACATCACTCACTTTATTGCGACAGGCAGATAGGATGGTCGCAATATGACCATAAAGGCCGTTGTCTATAAACTGACCACACTGGTCAACTTCTCTGCACCATAATTACACTGACCAGAACGGTCATAGCTTTTAACTGCCCACCGAGCAATGCTGGGAATGACCCAGGAACATTCTTAGCCATTGCTCGGTGCAAGCCAAAGTTTTCAGACGATTTGCTGACCTTCAGTGCATTTAGATTCATACATACTGGCAATGGATAACCGTCACTGTATATTGCTTAAACACATACATACATTTAGGATATATATATACATACATACATACATCATACATACATACATACATACATACATACATACATACATACATACATACATACATACATACATACATACATACATACATACATACCATACATAACATACATACATACATACATACATACATACATACATACATACATACACACATAGTCACACGCATACCTGTTTGCATACATCCACCCATACGTGCCATAACTGCCATGAATATATATATATATATATATTCAAATTTATACACGTATCCAAACAGAAATCGTATCTGACGGATTCTTTGGCGAATGAAGGCAAATACTCGACGTGTGGCCTTCTTTCCTCTACACTTAAGCGTTATTTGCTTTCGTTTATATAGCGCCCGACGAACAAAGATGACGTTGACGACGGCGGCGGCGGCTTCCGGCACAAAGTAGAACAACACACAGACTCCTTATGTAGCGCCCCATGAGTGTGTAATGCGGATTCACCTTGAACCTTTCTTTCCGACAAATCGTGAGTCTGGCGACGTTTCTATTTACTCTTCTGCAGGGTGTTTGTTTCTGATTTCTCCGAAGAGGTAAAGGAATATCAAGGAAACCGTTGAGATTCGTAAGCGATAATTATATTCTTGTTTTTAGAACACGATGGTTAGTTTGAGAGCTTTACTTGAAATGAGGCGAATACGGATTCGATCCATATTCCATTGTCCTCCTCTTGCTCTAAGAAGAAGAAACTAACAGAGTCGACCGATGGAAACATTTTTCCCAAATATCTGCGATCCTTTTAGAACGCAATTCTTACACGGATCTTTAATTCCCTCGGTTCATCTCTGCCTCCTTCCCTCCCTTCTCTCTCTGACTCTTATTCTCTCTCTCTCTCTCTAAAAATATGTGTCTTACATATATATATATAATATATATATATATATATGAGTGTGTGTGTGTGACTTTTTATGACCTCTGTGGTCGTGCAGATTCCTCTCTTTTCTCTTCTGTGCTACACAATCCTTGCCATGTTTTAAGTTGTCTTTTGCCACCTTTAAAGATTGTTACCTATTCACTCCATCCTCGATCGCATAATCGAGAGATCCCGCACTAACTTGATGTGGTTTTATCACCCGAATGCTATACAATTGAATCTATTTCTATTGCGAGTGTAACTAGGCCTAGTATTGTTTGATTTCCATTTACTCTAGTTACTCATGGGATGTCTGTTGTGTAATTGCTTGTTATGATTATTTTATGAGTGTACATTATTTTACTCTAACTACTTTGAGGATTTCTAATTGCTGTGTAATTGCTTGATATAATTATTTTGAGAGTCTAAATTTTTTAGACGTTCCTATTATGATGTGCCCGCAGTGCGTTTGCAAACGATTCAATAAAGTACATACTTACTTACTTACTTTCACAGAATATGATGATAGTAAAATAGCAAAAGTTATTAATGCCTCTGAATAGTTAATAAGGGCGAATATAAATAATACACATTCGTATGACATTAGCTATATAATCAATTTTAGTTTCCAGTATAATAATTATAATAATGATGATGATGATGGTGGTGGTGGTGACGGGTGACGGTGACGATGGCGATGACGACGATGATCATGATCATGTGGATGATCATAATAATAATAATAATAGTAATAATAGTAAAAGTAATAATAATAAAAGTAGTAATAATAATAGTAATAATAATAAAAGTAATAATAATAATAGTAATAATAATAAAAGTAATAATAATAATAGTAATAATAATAAAAGTAGTAATAATAATAGTAATAATAATAATAATAATAAAAGTAATCATAATAATAATAATAATAATAATAGTAATAATAATAAAAGTAATAATAATAATAATAATCATAATAATCATAATAATAATAAAAGTAATAATATTAATAATAATAATAATAATAACAGTAATAATAATAATAATAATAATAATAAAAATAATAGTTCAGTATTCACTAATTATTCCTAACTGAATTTTCACCCTCACGGGCCACGATAGGTTATCCCAATTGACCAACCCACCTTTATCCCAATTGACCAACCCACCTTATTAATAACCAGCAATGACCAATTCCAAGTCTTGCTAGAATTTCTCGGAAATCATACGCACGACAACTAGTCCGGCAGAAGGTAAAACCATTTAGAGAGGAAGTGAATCCGAAAACAATACTCCTCAGTGTATCTGTCAATCAACCAAGTATACTCTAAAACCTGTTGGAACTGTGAAGCAACCAATGAGGACCAACCTACACAACTATTCTGGGCCATTATGATTAAGTACAACAACGACTACACGAATAATACTGTTGTCATGATCCCAGCCTATTGAATATTAACCATATCCACGAGCACGTTTAATATTGTATCCTGGTCCTATGATGATATTAAATAAAATTATGTTTACACAAACGGTCCGTATAAGTCACACGAATATGTCTTCAATAGAATGTTTTTATCAATCTAACTATAAGGACCTTACTTTGAATATATTCACAATATATCATAGTCGCAGTAGTTCGTTGTCTCTGGCAGTGATGTCAAAGAACCGTCTTAAAACGAGATCGTCTTGTAATGAGGTTACTTTGCTTCGATGGAAGACTAATGATGCGATATGTCTCATCCTCTCATTAACGAAGCCTATTATAGTGAATGCACGCTATATATCTACTATCAGTAGGTATGTATCAGTGTACGTATGAGTGCCTCTATTTATCGATGTAATGTTCTCGATAAATAATATACGCTGATCCGAAAGCATGGAACGTTACAGCGAATGAATTGCGCTCTCTATCAAACGTTTGTTTATTTTTAATAAAATTTGGAGAAAATGTGATAAATTTATCATGGGAGCCCTCACATAAGCATAAGAGTGGACACTTGCCCCTCTGGTAAAAATGAACCTTGATTCCTTTGATGTACTAGTATCAATATCACTTTTTCAGACAAAAAAAGACTGGATGAAAAATATCAATGTTCTTAAATTCTTGTAAGCAATTATGAAGCACTTGCTGAAAAAGTTAACATCGGACCAGGATCTTTGTTTGTTTTGCCACACTTGGGAAAATTTCTGAGGTCGCCCATTAAATCTATCTGTTGTCTGATGAGCGCATATGAATCTAGACTATAATATAATAGCTAACTGGTTAAGTTCTTACTACATGCTAAATTGCAAATGTACTTATACCTAACGAGCTGCAACTACTGTTAAGCTACTAAACTACTCATTAACTGGGAAAGGCGAGCCCGTTTACAGGACTTGTGTCGTTTAAGAAACTATTCTTGTCACCCTGTTTTAACACCATTTTTTAGACCTTCTATTGACATTCTCTATTGAAGCCGTTAATAGAGATCATCTTTTCACATCTATTTTCGCACAGACAATCTCCATCGACACCCTCCTCCATTGACACCCCCATTGACACCAGCAAATAGCACACTATATTGACACCCTGTTTTGACAAACTTTTTTACAAATTCTATTGACACCTTCCATCGACACCCTCCAATGAATATTTCCATTGATACTCTGTTTCGACACCCTCAATTGACACCCTATTTTGACCCCCCTTCTTCACTTTTCTTTGACACCTCCATTGACACCCTCAATTTACACCCTCCATTGACAACTTCTAGTGACACCGACATCTTCCATTGACACCCTCAAATGACACCCTATTGAAACAATCCATTGACACCCTCCATTGACATCCTCTGTCACCACCATCCATTGACATCCTCTATTGACACCTTCCATTGACACCCTTTATTGATACCCTCTATTGACACACTTCATTGACACCATCTATGGACATCCTCTATGGACAACCTCTGTTGACAGCCTCCATTGACATCCACTATTGGCACTCTTCATTGACACCCTCTATTGACACCCTCTATTGACAGCCTAAAGCTGACATCCTCTTTTGAC
>OY365809.1:1188281-1213281 GCA_959347315.1 Bimastos eiseni | reverse complement strand
GGATTGCTATGTGCAGATTGACAGACAGAGAAACAGACAGACAGACAGTCCGCGTGGGTATGATTCCGAAGCGGGTGGTTTATCGAGCAGTCAGCGTCCATTTTTGAAAGGAAATTAGTACAAAGCTGTTCGGTCATGTGGCACATGCCAGACACTGCGTGTTCGGCGTTGCGTATCTGATGCATTCAGCGCTGAATGAGACGGAACAGATTGGGTGAGAGGAGGAGGAATATGCGGTCGCTAATGTGGACATCTACAGGGTCCATGGGAATGGAAATAGTTTCGAAGGGAATGAGGTGTTGAGTAGTAACTTCCGGGTAAGGTATGAATGCGCTAGAAATGGTTTCTCGTCTACTGTCAGTGGGACTTGCACTACCTGTATGTCTGTATGTCTGTCTGTGCGTTATTGGTTTCCTTGCTTGTCTGTTCGTTCGTCCATGCGCCCGTCTGTGACTGTCTGTCTGTGACTGTCTGTCTGTGACTGTCTGTCTGTGACTGTCTGTCTGTGACTGTCTGTCTGTGACTGTCTGTCTGTGACTGTCTGTCTGTGACTGTCTGTCTGTGACTGTCTGTCTGTGACTGTCTGTCTGTGACTGTCTGTCTGTGACTGTCTGTCTGTGACTGTCTGTCTGTGACTGTCTGTCTGTGACTGTCTGTCTGTGACTGTCTGTCTGTGACTGTCTGTCTGTGACTTTCTGTCTGTCTGTATGTTTGTCTTTCCAACCTTGTTTGTTTTGGAGACAGCTATGCAGGTTTATTTTCAACTGGGCATTAGAAGATGGAATGGAAGGAGGAGGAGAAGGATGAGAGCTAAGGGAAGGCTTTCGTGGAGATGGTTGATTGATGTAGCGCCCGAGGCAGATCGAACGGAGTGGTCAGCGGAGTTGGACTTCGAAGATGGCGACCATCGGCTTCCATCGGCTTTCTCCGGATATCTCCCGGAATCTCCAGAAATCTCCCGGAGTCTCTCGGCTTCCTTCGGCTTCCCTCGGAATCTTCCGGAATTACTTGTCTTAAGCTCCATACAAGTAATCGCAGAAATAGCAACGACCTGAGTGTAAATAAATAAAACGCTCAGCCGTTCGGTGCTTTTGGCAGATGGAAAAAAGGATCAATTCAATACGTGAACACTCGATACATTCTTAAAGCTATCGTGTGAGAAACAAAAACGGACAGGATGTGTTCGTAAATTATACTTTCTCATCCTCAGCATGTTAGACGAGTGACCTCTAGCAATGAGAATAATAATAATAAATATTATTATTATATAGGTACCATTATTACAATTTTTATCAATTATTATTATTTCATTATTATTATTATTATTATTATTATTATTATTATTATTATTATTATTATTATTATTATTATTATTGCTATAATATAATAATAATAAAAATAAAAATAATAATAATAAAAATTAAAAAAAACATTGCCAACACTCACTTAGCTCATCATGGGCGATAACATAATAATAATAATAATAATAATAATAATAATAATAATAATAATAATAATAATAATAATAATAATAATAATAATAATAACCATAATAATAATAATAGTAGTAATAATAATAATAATAATAATAATAATAATAATAATAATAATAACCATTATAATAAAAATAATAATAATAATAATAATAATAATAATAATTGCCTCTTCGGGACATTGCCACCACTCACTTAGCTCGCCCACATGGGCGATAACAGCATAATATAATAATAATAATAATAATAATAATAATAATAATTACTATTATTATTATTATTATTATTATTATTATTATTATTATACATATATGTTTCACATTATGCTGTTATCGCCCATGATGAGCTAAGTGAGTGTTGGCAATGTCCCGAAGAGGCAGGCGGCGTTCCCACGCTGAAGAACAACCGAGATACGTTGGAACAGAAATGACGTCTCCATTGGATCGTGGGTTGCAGCACTCGTTCGACTACCCAACTCTGAGATGAACTCCAGTCCTTCACTGCTCCAAGCGCCGCCGGATTCCAAGGAGAGGGCTACGAAGTCGTGGGTGTTGGTTATGGTGGAATACTTGGCCCTCTTCGTCTTAGCTGCGCGTTCGGCTGCTTCGCCAGCTCTGATAGATGTGTCGACAAGATGTGACTTGGCGTAGGTGTCGGGCACTGTCACATCCCATGCCAGACATCGACCACGTGTCCAAGGAATGAGCGTGACGCCGTCCGGTCGCTTTCCATCTTCTCTTAGCAAGCCGAGAGGTTCCTTTTGCGCTGGAATCTTCGCCCTGCCAAGAGCTCTCCAGATGACATCGTTCAACATGCTGTGTCGTTGATGTTTTCCGCTGCCTCTTCTACAAATTAGTCCATGGAGCCCTTTTGCGTCGACGCTCTCTTGACATTGGTGACACAAATGTGGCTCGCAGAGCGTCGTTCCTAGCCTCAACCCGGCTGCCAGTCGTACATCCTCGTTTGAGAGGCGCAGGCCTAGGGCAGTCACAGGGGGCGCTAGCATCCAGTCTCCAGAATGAGGTGCTCGTGAGGCCAGCAGGCGAGCACGGTCCCATGGATTGTTATTGGAATCCAGCAGACCTTTCCATGCCTTGTCTGTGAATCGGAGGTCCCATTCTTTCTGGCGATAACTTGCTGCTCCTGTTGGTGGTTCTGCATCTGTCAGGGTCTTCCAAGCGTTGAGTGCTGAACTCGCAAGTTCATATGGTTCCTCAGCAGACTCTGTTGGTAGGATGCATGCCTGGAGTTTGCTTGTACTAGCAGCAGAAGCCAGAAAGGCAGAAAGTGCCACCGTAGATGCACAATTAACTCCCAGACCACCATCTCTCACCGGCAAAGAAGCCTGGAGCCAACGGTCATTGTCAAGGTCCACATTTAAAATGGTTGACAGTCCTTCTCTCAGCAGTTGATCAAACCGAGCCAAGCCCGGGCAATCAGCGCAGACGGCTGTGCGCAGACTGTACAAGAGCTTCGGTACACTTAGACTGTTTCTCAGCAGAACCAGAGCGTCATTTGTATAAAGCAAGGACAATCTTCCGATTGCCCTCTCGAGGTCATTGGCCTTTGAATTAACGACCATGTTCACAGCTGGACCTGAAATTAGAGGTGCACCCAACAAGGTCATGTCCTCGAGGGCTATGCTCGTGAAATCTTGGAACGCAGGGTCATTGTTCGGCATCTGGGTGTTGTGACACGCGATTTCGCATTTGCTGCGGTTCAATAGCAATCCAAGATTCTTTGATTCCTGCTCGATTAATTGAACGTCGTCGGCCACTGTTTCCTTGTTACCTCCCAATGTCAGGTCATCCAGATATCCGATACGCAGATCCGAACGAAGCTTCATCAGAATCGGTTGCAGCACAAGACAGAAGTCCAGAGGTCCCAAAGGATCGCCTTGCTGCGTTCCTTCTTCGGATCGAATTGTGTTTGAACCATAGCGCAACAGTGGACGGTTTGAATAGGCAGCGTGAGCAAAGTGGTAGAGCTCTGGGATCTCTCTAGCAACTGCCTCTAGAAGACAATCTCTGCGCAGAGTGTTAAAGGCATTGGCGAAGTCGAGCTTCACTAGGACGCTGTCCTCAGGCATTGTGGAAATCCAGCGACGTGTCGCATGGACAGCTGCCTCAGCGCCTCCTGGAATGCCTACCCCAAGCTGAATGGGGGCGAGCAGTTGAGACAGCCTTGTTACCGCATGCGAATTAGCGCACTTTGCCGCCAGACGACGCCATGTGTAGCCCACGGCGATCGGTCTTATGCCTCCGTCCTTCTTGCTCAGGGCTAAAAGGTTTGCCCAATAGATGACCTCATTCACCTCTTCGGATAGACCTCCCTTTAGGAGCAGATTGACAAGGTCAGATAGATGTTGCCCGATGTTGTCATCTACTCCATAGGCCATCAGATCCTTTAAGTGTTGTGGAGTAATGCCATCTGGACCACCAGCCGAACCCGCAGGGAAAGAGGAGATTGCCCTAGCGACATCTTCTTTAGAAACTTGAAGCGGGATGAAGCGATCGGAACTGTCTGGATCACATGGGGTTCTCCTGTCCACTGGTGCAGGCGGGTGCTTTTTCTTAAGCGCGGCCAGAGTTTCAGGTGTGTCCAGTGCCGGTTTATCCTCGCTGCAGATGAGACGGATGGCTGCCTTGAAATTGCCTTCCTCCAGCTTGCTTGCAACTGTTGAGGCTAAATATCTGGCGTGGTCGCATTTAGCGGACTTGAGCTTACGACTTCACGTCAGTGGTAATTCATCGTTAGTCGACTGGTCTGGTCCCTGCAGTCCCCATTCAGTAATGCGGGACAAAATCATCTTGGTCATGTTGTGCTTTCGTCCACCTCTTCTTGGCTTCACTAGTACAGTTCCACCGAAGGCCAGCAAATCGAACCATTTTGCAACGCAATTTGGTTCTCTTACAATTGCTTGGATTATATCGGCCAGGAGAGCAGCACAAGATGGCCTTGCTGCTTTTGGGATTCTCTTAATCAGAAGACCGGGTGAAACAGGATGTGAGAGCTGAGAAGCGATCGGCCCAACGTCCGTCGACAGCTCCCGTGAGTAAGAGATCTGCACGCTAGTGGTAGAAGACGACTGTCTTGTGGTATTATGCTTTAAAGGGCCGTCCGCCGGTGGCTGGTCGGAACCTGGACAAGGGGCGGTTCGAGGGCCGTGCCGGTGCATCGTACGATCTGAGGCATGGGTTTTGAAGGACAACCAACACACCCCGCAAACCCCCTGGCCCTTACAAGGTTTTTGACTCATCTGAGTTTCAAATCGGTTTGTTTTCAAATGCGCCGCCATTTAAACAGTAATCGTTGCCATTGGCAACGTTGACGTCGCTGGCCTTAAAGCATGGCAAGCGGCCATCAATTCAAATGCACGGCTATTTCGTTGAAACGAAAGTTTGACAAACCAATCGTGTTGTGGTCTTGGCGAATAAGATGTGGTGAATATAATCAATCGGGTCACGAGTTGTCAATCCATTAGACGATGCTAAAATCCAACTCTGACGATTACTCGTTACGCGGTATTTTTGCTAAATAGTCGGACATTAAAAATTTTCCGCCCACCACGTCCGCTGCCTCAAATCGATTCATAATAATAATAATAATAATGATAATGATAATGATAATAATGATAATAATGATAATAATGATAATAATGATAATAATGATAATAATGATAATAATGATAGTAATAATAGAATGGGACTTTGACGTTATTGACGTTGTTGGTCGATTGTTTAACGCCTGGCGCTATTTGTATGAATTCTCCGGCATACGCCGTCGTTACAAATTGATTTATGGATTATTAGACCAATCAACATCTTGTCACACCGAAGAGTTCATCATTCAGAACCGAATCATCCAGGATCAAAGTCAGTTTGGTTTTAAAATTCTGTCGTTTTATCAGCGTTCATCGCTTCCATTTAAACTGCACCATTTTGCATTTAAATGGCTAACGTCGTCGTCATTACCATGGCAACGTTCTGTCTTTTGAGATTTGAACGCAATATTTAACATTTATCTCAGCCTACCGTTTATTTTCAAACATTTATTTCTGGATGAATATAAAAACTGAATTATTCTGTTCCAGAATGGATGCCACAATATCACTACGACCCTCACAAAAGGCAAAAGGTGTCTGCAGCGCGTGTAGGGTTGAGAGACAGTTACATAACAGAGATGGAAAGGTCCATCTACACGGCCCTCGAAAACAACCATGTCCGGGTTCACATAAGCCCCCTCTAACGACGAACTGTGATCACACTGACAACCAAGGCGTGGACTACAGTAACTTCTGTACCCCGGACACTGACCAACCGATCACATCAAACACTCGGACGGACGGTCTATCGGAGAACATCATCGCTCCTCAAGTCGGCAGAATTTCCCACCCATCCCTACCAACCAGTTTGTTGAAACGCATTCCCAAAGCCGCCAGACCACAAACCGGAAGACTTCTCACTATCATCATCAACAAAATACTGAACGACGTCGGAAATCCGACCGCATGGAAGATGCCTTTGACTTTGTAATAATAATAATAATAAATAATAATAATAATAATAATAATAATAATAATAATAATAATAATAATAATAATAATAATGATAATAATGATAATAATGATAATAATTGTAAAAATAATAATAGAAATAATAGAAGATCTACACGTCCACTTTTTTCTTTCTCCTCCTCCTTGTCGCTTCTTCTGTCGCCTGCTCCTCCTGTGAACCACCTGCTGCTCCTCCTGCCACCCCTCGTCCAGAGATAGGGAGGAACAGAGGAAGAGGAGGAGAGTGCAGAGGAAGGGAGGGAGAGAGAGAGAGAGGATGGACGACATACGTGACGTGGAAAGTGATTGCGTCGACATCTTCGCATTTGCCACTCAACAAAAAAATACGTCTCCAACGAAGAAGACGAGGAGGAGGACGAGGAAAAAGAGGAGGAGGAGAAGTAGGAGGAGGAATTAGAAGATGAGGAGGAGGAGGAGGATGCAAATGAAGTGGAGGAGGAAGAAGAAGAAGAAAAGAAAATGAGACAGCGGAGGAAAGGAGGAGGAAGAGGAGTGAAGAGAAAAACAGAGGGAGAAGGGGAAAGGGAGATATGGAGGAAAAGAGGAAGAGAGCGAGGAGGTGTTGGAAATGGAGAGCAGAGAAGAGAGGAGGAAAATAAAGAGGAAGAGCAGAAGGAGGAGGAGGAAAGGTGAATGAGGGAACGGAGGACGAGAAAAATGGGAAAAGAGGAAGGCAGAGGAGGAAGAGGGGAAGAGGAAGAGAGAGAGGAGGAGGAAGAGCAAAAATGAGAATAGAGAGGAGAGTATAGGAAGAAAAGAGGAAGAGGAGGAGATAGGTGGAGAAAAGGAGGAAAGAGAGGAAGAGAAGGAATAATAAAGGTAGTGGAGGAGGAGAAACAAGGAAGAGGAGGAGGAAGAAGAGGAGAAGGAGGAGGCGAATATTAAGAAAATGAAGGAGGAACCACCTATTGTTAGGTGTCTGTGTGAGCCTTACTATTAGCACGTATTTTTTGGTGTCTGTGAAAGTCTTGGTACGTATTGCGGAGTATTTGTGTATGTATTGGTAGTTTGATAAGTTAAGTTTGGGGGTCTGTGTAAGCATTGGTGGGTGTTTCATTAAGTATTCGTGCATGCGGGTGTCTGTTTCAATGAGTATTAGTAGGTGCTGTTGAGTTTTTCTGTAAGCAGTGGTACATAGAACATACTGCTGGTTTTCTTCAAAAAATATCGATCAAGAGCGTTGGTTATTTTCGCATTGCTGGGTGCAAACGCGATTACGATCTGTGTTCGTTTGGTTGATCGTAATCAAACCTCTGAACCTTTGAGATTTGTCGGCGAAGATGATAGGGTCGTGTGATGAATAGCGCCATCGCAGCGGTCCTTGTAATCGGTCCCTTTGATCTCCGTATGTACTAGGGCGCAATATAAATTGGTCAATTTTAGACGTGTAAGGAGGCATTGAAGAATACTGTTGGCGTGCAGCCGCTTAAAACCGTCGAAAGGGATTTGGTAGATCATCGAAGTAAGACAGGAAAACAAAAGATAGCAGTTAATAGGAGAGTGAAATAAAAATATAGGAAAAGATGAGGGAAAAAGAAAGGTGTGGAAGAAGAAAATGGAGAATTTAGAAATAAATGAAAACAGGGAGGGAGGGAAGGAGGGAGGGAGGGAGGGAGGCAGGGAAGGAGGGAGGTAGGTAGGAAGCAACTAAGAATAACTTGAATTACTCATTACCTGATTGATATATGAATGGATGAATTGGCGGATGAATGGATGAATGGCTATATGTATCGATGGATTATTAGAATTGAAACATTTCATGAATGGATGGATAGCATAGTGGATGGACGATTTCAGGGATGAATGGGTTGAATGATGGATGGATGGATCGATGATGGTATATATGCAAAAAAGAGTTGAATGGATGGATGATGGAAGGTGGAAAGAGGATGGATAGGCGACGGATTAGGTGGAGAGAGAGGGTGGGGAATCATGTTCACTGACCAAGCAAATGGGAAGAGAGGGACGGTGCCAAATAGGTAGAGAGGATGGAACGATAGTGGGCAGAGGGAGAGGGAGAGAGACAGAGAGAGACAGAGAGAGACAGAGAGACAGAGAGACAGAGAGCGAGAAAGACAGAGAGAGAGAGAGAGAGAGACAGGGAGAGAGACAGAGATACATAGAGAAAGAGACAGAGAGAAAGAGAGAGAGAGAGAAAGAGAGGGAGAGTGACAAGGAGAGAAGCAGTTAAATATAAGACAGACTAAGAGGGAAAGAAAACTGAGGAGTTTGGCGATTGTAGGCAGGAAGTTATTGAATGGGAATCATAGACGAAGATAGAGACAGACAGACAGACAGTCAAACAGACAGAGTGAGAGAGGCATAAAGGGAATAGAAAGCCTCTGAGATGTTGGCGATTGTAGGCAAGGACTGAGGAAGAAATTGAGGCATGAATGGGTTGCAACAGAAGAGTTGTCGTTCAGACAAAATCATAAGACTGTTTGTTAATCTAGGAAGAAAGGGACTTGGTCTTGGCTAGGTATAGTTAAGATGGGACGGTCTGTCCATTTAGGGAGGGGCGGGAGGTAAACTCACTTGCCCGTCAAAGTCTAGGTACGAATTGTAGTCTTTGAACACAATCTGTACTGTAATCTTTGAACACTATGTGTAATCAGTGTACACAATCTGTAATCTGTGAACACAATCTTTAATGTGTGAAGACAATCCGTAATATGTAAACACAATCTGTAATCTGTAAACACAATCTGTAAACACAATCTATTATCAGTTAAAACGATTTATAATATATAGTTGTAATCTGTAAACACAATCTGTAATCTGTAAACACAATCTGTAAACACAATCTATTATCAGTTAAAACAATTTATAATATATAGTTGTAATCTGTAAACACAATCCGTAATCTGTGAACACAGTCTGTAATCTTTGAACACAGTCTGTAATCTTTGAACACAATCTGTAATCTGAAAACACAATCTGTAATCTCGAAACACAAATTTCACAATAGCCAAGCTTTTCGTTTCGTTTCGTTCCGGTGCCAGGCCAGAATTCTGGGAGGTCAAACCGTGGCATTGCTATAAACCGAAGGATACGTGGGTGGCGTGGTCAAGAGGGTATTTACACCGTGCAAATCGACTCTCCACCGGGTTCAACAAAATGGCGGATTGTTATGGTCGGCGTGCGATATCGTATAATCAGCGCCCATCTGATCCGATGTAAGACGTCGTTGACCAATCTCCTGCGATGACCAGTGGCCTCGAAAGCTCTGAGATGACCACTCCGGTCAGTGTGTATTGACCGCTCGGACGTGCTGCTTCGGCCTGCTTTCGTCCATTGGCGTTCAATTAGGGATCGGCTAAGATACGCGAGGATCGGCGGTGACCGCAGAGAAATGGCAGGTTCACGGGTAGATGACGACGATGATGATGGGCAGGAGTAATAGAGGTTAATGAGGAACGCGAATAGAGGCGAATGAACGAACGAAAGAGTGAATAAATTGATTGATGGACGAATTAATGAACGAATGAATGAATGAATGAATGAACGAACGAATGAATGAATGAACGAACGAACGAACGAATGAATGAACGAATGAATGAATGAATGAATGAGCGAACGAACGAACGAATGAATGAATGAACGAACGAATGAATGGATGAATTAATTAATGAACGAATGAATGAACGAACGAATGTACGAACGAACGAACGAATGAACGAACGAATGAACGAACGAATGTACGAACGAACGAACGAATGAACGAACGAATGAGTGAATGAACGAACGAATGAATGAACGAATGAATGGATGAACGAAGGGATGGATGAATGAACTGATCACTGTACAAATGGCTGACATTTTTATTTATTACTTTAAGAATAAATAACTTGGTTTTAGAAGGAACGACTTGGAAACTATCAGATCTCTTTTCTCAGTAATAGATTTATTGATCTCTTAACAGAATCACCGACTTATTTACTTACTTACTAACTGCAAGAACGAACGAATGGAATAACATAACCAAATAATTAGCTAATTAAGGGAATGCCAGAATGACCGGTGACATGACAAAGTCTCGGACTACACGACAGATGGACAGACAAACAGACGGACGGACGGACGTACGGACAAACGGACGGACAGACAGACAGACAGACAGTCATATAGGCAGACAGACAAACAGGTACATTCAAAGAAGCATAAACAAACCCGACGAACAAACAGGCAGACAATGAAGACAGACAGACAGATTGAAAGAAAGACAGACAGATCGGGACAAAACAGACGTGGCAAATGCTGTAGGCTGCAAATGGCGCCATTATTCTTGCGCCTGATATTCCTTTGGGCAGCACTTTCTTTCCCGTCTAATTCGCGCTTTTGTTGGTCCCGCGACAGTTTCAAACATTCGCTTGTACATTTGCAGAAACAGGAACCAGTTTGGCGCCGACACTACGCGTTTCTGCCCTGACAGCTTCTACAGAAACGACGCCGAAACGAAGACACTTCGAGTGAAACAATGTAAACAGCTGTATGCGTCATCTGAAGGCAGGAAGGATTTGACGGCAAAATAGCAGAAACACCCGTGAAACAGCAACAGCGCCGTCGCGATTCAGAATGAAGGAGGAAAACTGAAACATAGTGAAACGACCAATAGGGCGTCATTTGAAACCGCTAGAATGGTCTTAGAAACTGAGTTACATGAGGAGGGTAGGACTAGGAGTTTCAACTGAAGGGGATCTTTCATCTGCCGCATACAGACTTATCCTCGGTGGAACTTTGGAGATCTTTCTACCAAAGTAAAAACATGGAACCAGCGTTTCAGGAACAGCGTATCCACTCGGACTGCATAGCTGAACTACGTATCGAACCCACGGTTTGCAAGGGATCGAATATATGCTGGGGTGACCCAGACCAGGAAAGGGTGAGGTCGATATATTTGATCACGGCGACTGGGTAGCTGACAAAATGGGAAAGAAAAGGACTCCCGTAAACACAAAAAGAAGAGAAGAAAGACCAGGAGACAATTGAATGGAACCTCAGCAGAAAACAATTGAATGGAACCTCAGCAGGAGACAATTGAATGGAACCTCAACAGAAGACAATTGAATGGAACCTCAACAGAAGACAATTGAATGGAACCTCAGCAGAAAACAATTGAATGGAACCTCAGAAGAAGACAATTGAATGGAACCTCAGAAGACGACAATTGAATTGAACCTCAGAAGAAGACAATTGAATCGAACCTCAGCAGAAGACAATTAAATGGAAGCACAGGAGAAGAGCATTTCAGGGTCCAATAAAAGTCAAAAGAATGTGTCGAGGTTAACGAAAGGAGGAAATTCTCAATCGTAAGAAACAAGGACAGGGAGGGAACGATGGAGTGGATCAGGCTGAACTATCCGTCAGAATTCGTTTCCAATGGAATCGTTAACAATAAGTCAATTTTGCAAAAAAAGGAAACGGTTAGAAGCAGGTAGAAACGACGAACTGGAGTAAAGCTAGTAACTAGGAACCGTCTCTTGCCTTCTCTGACCCTCTATAAACCGGACTCTGCCCTTCATTGGACTACTCTTTGTACAACCCCTCTGAGTCAACTCAGCGCTAGTGAATAAGCTGGTGCCTTGCGCCTGGCTTTCGAGTGGCACTGGAGCCGTTTTGAGATTACGATTACGAGGCTTGAATCCGAACAAGGAATAAGTCTACCGCCTCCAGATGCTTCAGATGGTTTCTTCGAAGCTATGGTCCATCTAATTCGTCTCGTCATCGTTTTCTGTTCCGTCTCGATGGTGTTTCGAAGGGAGTCGGGTGCTGCAGACGTTGCGACCTGTCAGCTGGGATGCCGCTGTCGTATGGAAAACACAGGGAACGGTCTCTTCCCAGTGGCAGACTGCGTCGGCTCCAACATCTCAAGGACTCCACTTACGCTACCTCAGGATACGGAGATCCTCAACCTCCAGGACAACCAACTGGAATCCATCGACGAGAACAGCTTCTCAAACCTCACACATCTGCGTCAACTCGATCTAACAATGAATCGAATCGTGGCCATGCAGGACGTCTTTCTCAACCTACCATTCCTCGGTCGCTTGTCTATGGGAAGAAACCTCCTAGAGGTCCTGGACAATTCGAGTTTCTTTGGACTGAGCTCCCTAGAAAACCTCGTTCTGTCCGATAACCGTATCGCTCGTCTAAGGTTAGGATGCTTCTCACATACCAAGGAATTGGTTCAGCTTTTCCTCGGAGGCAACAGATTGCGACAGCTACCGGTGGGATTGTTTTCAAAGCTCACCTCCCTCAAGGTCTTGATCTTGGACAAGAACTATCTGGAACTGATCGAGGAAGGCACATTCAGCGGATTGATGAAGCTGGAAAACCTGTCCATTTCTTCCAACATGATACGGGACATCCACCGGAAGGCGTTCTCCGTTCTCGGCGGCCTGAAGTACCTGAATCTGGCTGGAAACCTTCTCCAGTCGATTCCATCCACCGCCCTTCGAGGCATCCGTGGCTCCCTCGTCTGGCTATCGGTCGAGGACAACCCTACGAGAAAGATCCGCGCAGATGACTTCCGGTCTCTCTCGTCTCTCGCGGAACTGATTGTTTCGCGGATGTCCCAGCTGGAGATTATCGACGCTCAAGGGTTCATTGGTCTGGAAAGCCTCGAGACCCTATCGCTCCAGAACAACCCTCGCCTATCATACATCCATCCATCTGCGGTCGTCGCTTGCCCAAGACTCAAAACCGTTTACCTCCAAAACAATAACCTAACAGCAATATCCCTGGACCTCCTCGACCAGGCGAACGCTCTGCGGGTGCTTCGCGTCAGCGGAAACCCCATTCGGTGCGACTGTAACGTTCGCCGGATAAGAACCAGCCTCAGTCAGATGGACAAAGGCACCCGGTGCAGTACGATCAACGCAACCAACTGCTTCGCAAACGGAACCGATCGTCCGCCGCTCTGCAGCAGTCCGGACAAACTGAGAGGACTAGCGATTAAGGACGTCCGTGTTCCGTCCGTCTGTCCTCCAACCGTCGTCGTCCTCTTCCCTGGTACCATCCACCGCAGATTGGGCGACTCCGTGACCCTTGACTGTCGGGGCACAGGCGATCCCAATCCTAACGTGTTTTGGATCGTACCTTTCAACCGCATCCTCAATCACACCGCGCACAACAATCGGACACGCCTGGACGGCTCTGGCTCACTGACCGTGACATCCCTGCGGCCGTCGGACTCCGGCGTCTACTCTTGCGTGACATACAGCTCCAACGGGAACGATACGGCCCGAACGACTCTTCGAATCTTCAACCCTAATGCCCACGTACTCCCTCTCGCCACGGACCACGACTCGATAACCGTCACCTGGAGCGGAACGAACTCTACGATGCGATCGACTGACTATGCCATCGCTTACCGGGCATTCGGTTCGGATTCCGCCTTCGGGATGGTTTTGCTGAGTCCGTACATGAGGAAGTACACGGTGAACGGACTACGACCCGGGACGACCTACGAGTTCTGCATGACCTACGTTGTATCGAGACAGAGTGGAGCAGTCAATGAGGAAGGACCGCTGCTGTCCTGTGCCCGATTCTCCACTCGATCGCAGAGGCTCGTTGATGGTATCCGTCGGTTGCCCTTCATCCGAGCGGGGCTCATCGCTCTGGCGGCGTCCGTGGCCGTAGGGGTCGTCCTCTGTGTTGGAGTGAGGACTCTCTGTAGGCATCGGCAGAGGAAAGCGTATCTGACCCCCGTGGGTGTTGATCAGTACACGAAGGTTGGTGCAGTGTCGCAGATACCCCTAGACAACATCCTTCACCCGCCCTCGACCCCGATCGCTACCTCGAGAACGTCGCTCGTCGGAATACACTGAGTCCCCATGAGGGGTAGGGTAGATGCCCTCAACGCACTGACCTACCCCATGTGCCACACAAGGCCATGGGGAGCGAGAACCGAGAGACAGATAGACTGAGAGAAAGACACTGAGAGAAGGACTGACAGAAGGACAGATAAACAGAGACAGTGAGAGACAGACAGACAGACGCGCAGGTACACAGGCAGACGGAAAGTCATGCCGAAAGATAGTTAGGAGGATAAATGATGCTGAGACAGACAGGACAACTTGAGCTGCTGAAAGCCAACGAGAAGATTGTTACAAAGGGACATGGGACACCTTGATGGGGTGATTTAGTATGGGATTTCTAGTAAACGAGCTTTTGTATCTCACCTGGAACGTGCACATGACAGACGTTCACTACCCTACCTCGACCTTAGAAGAATCCCAAGTTCGTTGACATGGGAGCCAGTGTATTGCAGGACCTCCCGTTCATTTCCCAGCTTGGACCTCCACCAACTTCAACCACTTGATCGCTATACTCTTAATCCGCTTGGCGGATTCGAAGCCGCAATCGTCAGCGTACAGAGCCAGCGCTTCTACCGAATGGACCTGAGTCGCCAGAAAAGACTTTCATATTTGTCGGTTTATTAAAGCAACCAATCAACGCATTTGTATCAATCGATACCGCTGCTGGGCTCGATGATTCAATACATGCTCCAGGTCTCCAAACTATACTTTCCCATATAAGGACCAAATCGCTAGGTTTACTCTCCCTAGTACAAGCCAGATTCCCTAGCCAATCGGCTGCCCAATAAGGGTGTCCACCCAATTTCCCCCTCAATTACTGTCGATAAGAGTCTTTTTCAATTGTTTTGACTGTGCGTCTGAAACTACAACAGATCCACTTTTAACATCCAAAACAACATTTCACACATATTGCAACAGAAAGGGTTTCAGCTGATTTATTCTCAGAATTGTGTTCTGTGCAATATATCAGAATTCACAAAGGATTTCAAATGTAATATAATCGAACACTTATTTAGCGCCCCTTCAACTTCCGAACAAAGTGCTCTTTAAAGGTACAAAATCCTCGGCATAGTCCGGAACGCAAACCTAGCACTATGAAACTCCAACATAATTATTCGAAGTTACTCGGCAAATTCCGCATAAAGATAAAATATTCGGTGAAATGACGAAGCAATCGATCAATCGATTAACATGGCCAATGACATGCGCAGAAGTAGTGGCGATAATTGAGAAGCAACGATGGATTTCTTCCCATTATCGCCTATCGATATTGATCTATAGACCGATGTTAGGGGAATAAATTTTTGCCTGTTTTAGTTTTCAAAGTTGTTAGATTTTCTGCTGCAATTTATGTGACGCTTATCCACAAATATTCGCAAAATGCCTGTAGCTACCATTTTCCGGAACTCTTTCCTGATGTCTTTCATGTTGTTCAGTCGACTGTATCGTTGCTGCTGAACTCTAAACTTACCGAATGAAAGCCCTCAGGCGAGCGACAGATTACTCTACAAAATCATCGGAGTCGCACTCTGATTTAAAATATGCGATGTCAGATGCTATGTAATCAAGCATTTATATCGACGTTCGCTTCAGCAGCGTTCTCAACGGGCTTCTGTGCTTGGGCAAGGAAACAGAAAAGTCTTAAGGCGTCTCAGAAACAGGCAAAGTGAGAGGGTCGGTAATTCTTGGGACAGCAGCAGGGACTGTGTGAAACAGTTCCAAGCTGCTTTATTTAACCTTTACTAATTGCTATTCCTTAATATAGAAAGATCTTTATGTTGACTAGGTTGTAATCTTTGCAGATTAATCTTGGCGGACTCAAGACTCGATTTGGACTCTGTGCTTCACGACTCGGACTCGAACATCCATCCGGGACTTTGAGATACATGTAGACGCCTGCTTAAGTCAGCGATTAGGAAAAGCGCTTTCAGCGCAATCATTTATCTGCGCGTTCATCTTATTCTGGACACGTAGATGTGTGTGTGTGACTGTATATATATATATATATATATTTAGAGAGACAGACAGACATACATACAGAGATAGAGCGAGAGATAAGTCCGATCGGGGCCAGTCCTTCGTCTGCTTTGAATAGTCAACAGAGGAGCCGTCTATCCATCCATCTATCCATTTATCCATCTTCCTCCATTCCTACATCATCTGCCATTTTCTCACAAGATATTCCGCCGGGAATTGGAAGAAGTCTCCTAGGAGTCTAAGACTGCCGATGTCAGACGGTGGTACGAGTAATGTAATGTAATCGAACAATTATATAGCGCCCTTTCGGTATACCTACTCAGATGCGCTCTCTGCGATAACCCATGTATGATGTCAAATGTCATCACCAAAGACTTTGTTTTTACATCAGTTAGCAAAAGAGAACACAATACGTTGGAAACAAACATACACATTGAGGCACAGACAATAGACACAGACAGACAGACAGATGGGCAGATACATTTCTGTGCCTCTGTGTCTGTCTATATATCTGTCTGTGTCGTTTTGTCTGTCTGTCCTTCTGTCTATAGGCAGTGTCAGCCAATGTTTGTTAATATCTTGATTTAGACACTTGGGGCGCAAGTGGGTGGTGGTGTTTGGAAGGGCTGTTAGGGGCGAATGAGGTGGCAGACAGAAGGTATTGATAAGACGTTTGATTGCTTGTATTAAGACAGTTGCTGCTCTGACTTCCGAAGGATACAGACGGTCGTTTTATATTTTAATTTGTGTATAGAAGTTTAGGCACTATATTTTATGTTGTTAATAAAAAAATTGAGAAAACAAGAAGACGTGTCTCGATCCTTGTAGTTTGGTAAGCTTAACTGAAGAAAAAGAAAGTTGAAGTTTACATTTTGGTGGCAGCGGTGGGATACGAAAAGAAAGCATCAAGGATAAAAAGGATTGAAGGATCAGGATACGAAAAGGAAGTATTAAGGATTAACGAATCAAGGATCAGGATACGAAAAGGAAGTATCAAGGATTAACGAATCAAGGATCAGGATACGAAAAGGAAGTATCAAGGATTAAAGAATCAAGGATCAAGATACGAAAAGAAAGTATCAAAGATTAAAGAATCAAGGATCAGGATACGAAAAGAAAGTATCAAGGATTAAAGAATCAGGGATCAAGATACGAAAAGAAAGTATCAAGGATTAAAGAATCAAGGATCAGGATACGAAAAGGAAGTATCAAGGATTAAAGAATCAAGGATTAGGATACGAAAAGAAAGTATCAATGATTAAAGAATCAAGGATCAAGATACGAAAAGAAAGTATCAAGGATTAAAGAATCAAGGATCAAGATACGCATAGGCTTAAAGAAGCTTTGGATGTGAAAAGGATTAAAGAAGGGTTTGGATGTGCAATAGATGAAAGAATCGTTTAGGATTACTGATAAGTGGATTATACGGATTATACGAATCAATTGGAGCAATTAAGTTTCTATGTACTGAAAGCCAGGAAAGTAAAGATTATTTTCTGGGAGATTACTGACAAGGTATATTTTGTTTATTTTGGCACGAAACAAGACCACGTCCAATTGGATAATTGTGAATTTGTTAGTATTAGGCAAACAACACCATGTTCAGTATTAACAAAAATGAGAGCTCGTTAATATTGGTCTAAACAAATAAAATCGCGTTCAATCGATTTAATGAAAACTCGGTAATATTAAACAAACAAAAGCATTTATAATTGGTAATTTGCGAAGTCATTGATAGTAAACATACGAAATGGAGAAATTAAGTAGTGAAAGACGGGAAGATATTAAGAAAATGTCGTCAGAAAGAATACAAAAGCAGTTAATAAAGGAAGGTTTAATGGAAAGTACGGTTAAAGCTATGTCTCGTACTGAGTTAATGCAAACTTTAGCAGATATGGAAATAGAAAAAGTAGGATTTACAGCTGAGATAGAAGGAGCTGTAGGAGGTGTACAGGGACAGGTTGTAGAAAAAGGCTCTGATATACCTATAGAAAAATCGACTATGGAAATGATGATGCAAATGGTAATGATGATGAATCAACAAGCGGAACAAGTTAGGAAGGAAGAAAGAAAACTTCAGCAAGAAAAAGAGGAAAGAGCAGAACAGGTGAGAAGGGAAGAGTTAGAATTAAAACGAAAACAAGAGGAAGAAAGTAACAGAATTAAGAAAGAAGAATTAGAGTTACAAAGAAAACTTCAGCAAGAAAGAGAGGAAAGAGCAGAACAGATGAGAAGGGAAGAGTTAGAATTAAAACGAAAACAAGAGGAAGAAAGTAACAGAATTAAGAAAGAAGAATTAGAATTACAAAGAAAACAATTTGAATTACAAATAGAAACACTCAAGCGAGATCGAGACGAAGCGGAGAAAAGAAGGTTGGAACATGCAGTAGCAGTAGAGGAAGCTAGGAAAAGTGAGGAACTGATGCGTCGAGAGTCATTACTAGAACAATCTAAGAGACAAGAGGAAAAGTAGATAACACGAGCTAGGGAAGTTGAGTTAGCCAATCAAGCTAGGGCGGAAGAAGCTCAAAAGCAACAATAAGATATTGATCGTACTTTTGAAAGGAGAAAGCCAAAATAAAAATAAAAGAAGAGGAAGTACAAATTGCAAAGCAGCAGTTAGAATTCGAACAAGCGAGACGCAAAGAAGAAAATGAGAGAGATGAGAGAAGACGGTTAGAAGGAGAATCATTAATAGCTAAGATGAAGAAGATTGGGGACGCCATGAAGCATGTTCTACCGAAGATGCCAGATGATATTATGGAAATACCATTGTATTTTGAGACAGTGGAGAATGCTTTTTGTAGTTTTGAGGTTGAAAGGAATTTTTGGGTAAAATTGTTATTACCTTTGATGACACCTAGGGCTCGCACTGTGCTAAACAGATTATCCTTGATTGAATTAGAAGACTATGAGATAGTAAAGCGACATTTACTCAAAGAATTTAAACTTACTCCTCAGGAATACAGATCAAAATTCATGGAAACTAAGAAAACCCATGAAGAAACTTATATCATGTTTACTGCAAGATTGAGAAATATACTTAACTATTACGTCAGAAGTCGATACATCGAAAAAAACTATGATAAACTATTTGATTTGTTAATTGCGGATAGACTAAAAGAAGCATTACCTACAGGACCATTGAATTTTGTTTTGTCGAAAGAGGGAAATGAGTGTTTTGAGTCAAGCATGATTGCGGATCTTGCTGATATACATGTGAATAATCGAGTTGGTGGATTGGTACAGAATAAAATGAGTACAAATTATATGGGAGCAAGGAATGAAGGGTACCAAAGCGGAAAAGGGAAATGGTATCAGGAAACCAGAAATAGGAATCAAAATACGGAACTTTTTAATAAGTTTCCAGGATATGTTGGTGTGCCAAAGTCACCTAAGTGGAAGGAGGGCGAGTTTACAAAAGGTAACCAGTTAACCAGTCATAAAAATACAACCGCAACTTTTGTAAACAAGAAATTCGATAAGAGTTATGATCCCAAATATCAAGTGAGAGATCAGAAAGGTTCGGCAAGTTATATAAAACAGTGTTACAATTGTGGAACAACAGGGCACATCGCTAAATTTTGCCATTATCCAGCCAAGACTTCTGAGATGAGTAAGTATCATGATAAAGCTAATGTGAATAGAATACAAGTTAGTGAACAGAACATTGAAAGTCAAGAGAATGAAAGTACGAATATAGAGGTAAAAACAGTCATGAAATGTAAGATCGATAGAGAACGTTTAATTTCAGTAAATGCTACAGAACAAGAAACGGAAGCAGGAGGAGGATTATTTAAGAAAGTCAGTATGAAGCATATTCAAGTTGAAATTAGAGCTCATGAAGGTCAAGAACCAATGATAATAAAAGCGTTGTATGACTCAGGTGCAGAAATTCCAGTAATAAATGCAAAGTTATTACAGGGAATGAAAATTGAAGAAGTAGGACATGTAAATTTACAATGTATGGTGGGCGAACCAATATCTGCTCGTTTAGTGAAAATAGAAGTTAGAGTTGTTGAAGAGGAAAATGAGGGAAAATATGAAAGAGCGGAAACGACGGAATACCTGACTCCTTATATACAATTATTATGTGCGGCAATAGAGAATGTAAGCAGCAGTGAACAGTTTTTGATACATCCAGAAATTATTGAAGAACTAAGAAATATACCACAGATCAATGTGATGACAAGATCACAGTATTGGAGTAATGAAGGTAGAAATGAGGAAGAAGACCAGATAAGGGATGAAAAGAGAAACCAGGGTGAAGACACAGATGATGAAGAATCTGATCATGTAGAAATCGAATTGGGAGAAAGAATATTAAGTAATTTGTTTCAAGAGCAAGAAGATGAACATGTAAGGCGAAACCCGAATGCTTCAATTTCAGACCAACTGAGCTTGTCTAACTTATCACTATGTCGTGATTATTTTGTACATTGCATCAAATGCAATACCAAGTTATTGGCTGGCATCTTGCGCTTACCAGGACCGTTGATAACAACCTCGTCCAGCACACGAAAAGAATTTATATGTGCTCAATGGATTGTTACATCGAAAAGAGAAAATCTTAGGTCATGAAATTGAACAACTTGTATTACCTAAGAGTCGAAGATTACAGATTATGAAATTGGTTCACGAATCTGTAGTGGATGGTCATTTAGGAGAGGAAAAAACCAGAGAAAGGATCAGGTTATCCTTTACATGGCCAAAGATGCGTAGAGAAATAGAAGAGTTTTGCAAATCTTGTGTAAATTGTCAACTGAAAGCAAGGAGTGTGGTTATGGATAGAGTTCCAATTAAAGCTATTGTTAAAGAAGAGGTGGCATTCCAAAGAATGACAATGGATGTAGTGGGACCAATCGAACCTATGTCAGCGGCAGGACATAAATATTGCTTGTGTGTAGTGGATTCATGTACAAGATGGCCAACGGTATTCTTATTAAAGTCGTTAACAGCAAAAGCAGTGTGTGATGCATTGAAGGACTTATTTACGAATGTGGGAGTTCCTGCAGTGATGACGAGTGATCAGGGAACTAATTTTACAGCCGAATTGACCAGAGAATTTATGAGAGCAATGGGGTGTACTCCAAGATTCGATACACCAGGACATCCAGAAGCAGCAGGCCTAGTAGAAAGATGGAACCAAACTTTTAAAAAGATGGTTCATCATGTTATTTTTGAAAATCCAAAGCAATGGCATAAAATCGTTCCATTTACAGTTTGGGCATTACGAGAAGTACCTAATGCAACCACAGGGGTATCTCCTTATATGCTCGTATATGGAAAAGTTCCGAGAGGACCATTGACGATTTTAAAAGAAGTTTGGACAAAAGAAATTGAGTCACCGCCAAATTTGAAAGTGAAAACAGAAAGATACTTACAGGAGTTAAAAGAAAATCTCAGAATTGCAATGACATATGCAGAAGAACATACTCGTGAAAAACAGTTACAATATACTAATCAATACAATAAAAAGGCAAAAGGTAAGAAATTTTCAGTAGGAGATAAAGTAATTGTACTTTATCCCACATCTACCAATAAATTGTTATCAAGATGGCATGGTCCTTGTTCGATAATACAAAAGAGATCAAAGTATTCTTATTTAGTTGATATGGGAGATGGAAATCGGAAAATAATACATGCAAATAAGATACGAAAGTTTATTGCTAGATCACTGAGTTGTGGTTTAATTGTGGACGAAGATCAGGAATTTGGAAAGATTGTGGAGTTATCAACAATTAAGGAAAAAACAGAAGATGTGGGAATTATTCATTTGAAACAGGATCAAATATCTCATTTGGATAATTTGCAGAAGATGGAATTACTCGAATTGTTAAACCGCTTTGCAGATCGATTTTCAGAGCAACCAGGATTGTGTACGTTGGTGGAACACGAAATAAATTTGAAACCAGAATTTCGTGTAAAGGAATTTAAGGCGTATCGGATACCTTTTATTTATCGAGAGGAAGTGGATCGACAGATACAACAGATGTTACAACATGGAATCATCAAGCATTCGTCTAGTCCCATGGCCAGTCCCTTGGTTGTGGTTAAAAAGAAAGACGGTTCTTTACGATTAGCCTGTGATTACCGTTATTTGAATGCATGTACTGTTGAATGTAGATATCCAATGCCAAAGGTAAAAAATGTACTGAATCGAGTTGGTAAGGCTAAGGTCATTTCAGTATTAGATTGTCGGAGTGCATACTGGACCTGTCCGGTCAAAACCGAAGATCAGTGGAAGACAGCATTTGTAACTCATAGTGGTTTATATGAATTCACGAGAGTTCCATTTGGTTTGATTAACTCGGGAAGAACTTTTGTCAAGGCTATAAATTTAGTCTTAAAACCGGTTAATGAATTTACAGAACCATATGTGGATGACATTGCGGTATTGTCAAACGAATGGAAGCATCATTTAAAGCATTTAGAATTAGTGTTGATCGAATTGCGTAAACAAAATGTAACATTGAATTTAAACAAATGTTTATTTGGTAAGCATGAAGTACAATTCATAGGCCATATTGTTGGATCTAGTCATATACGCATGGACCCAGAAAGAATGGAAAGCTTGATTAATATCCCAATACCAAAATCTAGAAAGCAGGTTAAACAACTGTTAGGTTTTTTTAAATTTCTACCGTGGATTTATAAAAGACTTTGCTAATATTGCTAAACCGCTGACAGATTTGACTAACCAAAGAACAAAAGACCCGATTTCTTGGAACAAGACATTACAGCAAGCCTTAGATACGTTGAAGAAGGCTGTAAGAAAGGATGTTATGCTATATGTGTTTGAAGTGGGAAGGCCATTTTCCTTGTATTGTGACAGTAGCGACTATGCTGTAGGGGCTGTATTAAGTCAAAAGGATGATCAAGAAATAGAGAGACCCTTGTCATTTATTAGTAAAAAATTGACGGATACGCAGACCAGATGGGCTACAATAGAAAAAGAAGCTTATGTAATAATTTGGTCTTTGGATAAATTTAAAGAAATTGTACTTGGGTCAAAAATTATATTATTTTTACGGATCATAATCCATTGACATATATTACAGAGACTATGCCAAAGTCAGCTAAGTTAGTTCGATGGTCTTTAGCACTTCAAATGTTTGATATTGAAATTAAGTACAAAAAAGGGAGTTTGAATATAATAGCAGATTATATGTCAAGAATGTAAATAAGTATGATTTTGTCAAATTTTGTTTATGCCAAAATCCAGAAGAAGGGGAAAGATAACTGTCAGTCAATGTGTGTCAATATGTTGATTTAGACACTTGGGGCGCAAGTGGGTGGTGGTGTTTGGAAGGGCTGTTAGGGGCGAATGAGGTGGCAGACAGAAGGTATTGATAAGACGTTTGATTGCTTGTATTAAGACAGTTGCTGCTCTGACTTCCGAAGGATACGGACGGTCGTTTTATATTTTAATTTGTGTATAGAAGTTTAGGCACTATATTTTATGTTGTTAATAAAGAAAATTGAGAAAACAAGAAGACGTGTCTCGATCCTTGTAGTTTGGTAAGCTTAACTGAAGAAAAAGAAAGTTGAAGTTTACAGGCAGACATAGGCATATATATATATATATATATATATATATATATATATATATTTAGAGAGACAGGTCAGACAGACATACAGAGATAGAGCGGATATATATATATATATATATATATATATATATATATATATAGAGAGAGAGAGAGAGAGACGGATAAACAGGCAGGCTTTAATAAGGCTAATATTATTGCAATGTATCTATAGAAAGTTAGAAACAAACAAGTGCAACGACCTCGTAATAGCAGTGGGGAAGGCAAAACTTTAAAAATTAAAAAAATTAACTAAAAATTAAAACTGTGAGCGACACGACGATAAATTAAAATATTTAATTACATTTATTAGTTATAGCGAAACTGTTGAACTTTGGTCCAAAGTTGACAGTTTTAAAATCCGCTTATTCGCAATTATAAAACAGATAATTTAAATCGTCGTCATCATCGTCGTCCTCCTCGTCGTTGTGAGTGAGTGGTAATCTAAAATCGCTATGCCGGGTCAATAATAATAATAATGAATTACTGTTACTGATCTCACCAAATTAAAGAGTTTGCGATGATCAATAGAAGCGCATTGCTGTTACAAAATAACAAATGATAGTGTAAAGAAAAAAACATAAAAATGCTCTTATAATTGAAGCTTTGATTGTGAAATAAGCATTGAGATTTATTATATTATTATGTACTCATGGGAAATATATGACGTCATCATAGTCGCCACGGAAACTCATTGTAATCAAACAAAATAATTATCAATCATTTGCGCGTGTGTTCGGAATGGTTGCTATGGGAAGTCATTGTAATCAATTAAATTAATCCACTCCAACCTTTTAAACATCAAACAGATGTGCCAAAATGTCCATGATGCGTGCTCGTAAGCTTATTTTACTACAAGTTGATTGATTGAATATTCTTAAAGCGCATGCTCGGAATGGCTACCATGGAAACTCACTGTATTCAAATTAAACTATTGTCATATGTGTGTTGGGAATTGTTGCAATGTAAATTTAATGCATCGAAAGAAATTGTACAAAAACTTTAATCAAGTTTCAAACTTTAATCAAATCATTCGATGAATGGCAACCATTCATCGAATGGTTGCCATGGGAATTCAATGAAAACTTGATAAAATGAAATAAATATATTCAAGGCGCTTTTTGAATGGTTGTCAAGGGAACTTACTGTAATCAGAAAAAATGAATAAAAATTATCCTTAGCGCGTATGCTTTCAATGGCTGCCACGGGAACTCATTGTACTAAATATTTTTACGCAAATGCTTGTAGTTCGTATCCGGGTTTCAATTCAAACTGGTTTGGATTAGCAAGTAAGGTAATCATTGGACAGGGACATGACTATACAAGTCTAATCATTCGGTGAGTTTAGAAATGAATGAGAGGTTGGAGACAGGTCGATAGTTAGAACGGATTTCTTTGTCGAGCGATGTTTGCTTGAAGCGTCGCGTGCGTAAAGAGTATTTGAAGAGTTCTGGAAACTACCAGTAGATAGACCTAGCTAGAGTGAGGCTGATTATTTTGGGTATGATGGTGACAAGGGTAGATGTGCAGTCGTTCAGTATGGAG
>OY365809.1:828147-1188081 GCA_959347315.1 Bimastos eiseni | reverse complement strand
AGACAGAACGACCGTAGATACAGCAAGAGAGAGAGAGAGAGAGAGAGAGAGGAGAGGAGAGAGAGGAGAGAGGAGAGAGGAGAGAGAGAGAGAGAGAGAGAGAGAGAGAGAGAGAGAGAGAGAGAGAGAGAAGAGAGAGAGAGAGAGAGAGAGGGAGAGAGAGAGAGAGAGAGAGAGAGAGAGAGAGAGAGAGAGAGAGAGAGAGAGAGAGAGAGAGAGAGAGAGAGAGAGAGAGAGAGAGAGAGAGAGAGAGAGAGAGAGAGAGAGAGAGAGAGAGAGAGAGAGAGAGAGAGAGAGAGTGATATAGAGAGAAATTTAAAAGTACAGACAGCAACAGAGACAGACAGGCAGACAAGCGGATAGAGAGACACAGAGGAAGAGAGATAGAGACAGACAGACAGAATGGGAGAGATAGACATATAGAGAGACAGAGAGAAAGACAGAGAAAAGACATACAGAGAGACAGATAGACGTATATAGATGGAGACATATAGAGAGACGCAGAGAGAGATAGAGAGAGTGGCAGGCAGATAGAGACAGACAGGACAGATAAACAGACAGATATAGATAAAGACATACAGAGAGACAGACAGACACACAGAGAGCGTGCTTAGCAACAGTTGGATGATAATCCTTCGATAGTTATCCTGATATCATAGGTCATTATTTTCTCTCTCATCTTCTCTGAACTGTGGCCTTAATCGCTGCAGTTTTTATGAATACGATATCGAATTTCACACTTTTCCCTCTGATCGTTATTTCTCTGCCGCCCCCTCGGCAGCAGCTGTCGTCTCCTTTTTAAGTGAAAAATTACATGCTACAAAATAAAGCTGTTAAAATATAAAAATTTAAAATTCTATGCCCTCCCTATCTTTGCATAGGCCTAGGGCCTAATCGCCAGCTATTTTTTTGCGTCGCTATCATTCTAAATACCTTTCTATGTCTGTTTGCCTCTTTTTCTGTCTGCCTATCTGTTTGTCTGTAATTTTTTACTTAAAAAATTGATGAAATGAGTTTCTGTCCCTGCTCACTGCTTCACCCACATCGCTCGTCGCTGTTCTAGTTATGGCGCTATATAAATGCACAATTACAATCTATAAACTATAATTGCAACAGGCGCCAGCCTAGCGGCCGTGTAACAGTCACATAAATTGTCGTTATTCTTTTCTTATTAAGCCATGGCTAAACAGCGCCATAGTTCGCTTGAGAACGTTAAAAACAAAGTTCTTGGGCTTCGATCTTAGCTTTTCGTTTGTAACTTTACTTACCATTTGAAAATGTGACACAACAATTTAGTTCCTGTGACGCGTTTAGCTGCTAATAATTTTCGACTAATTTTAGTCGCTGCTTTTGAATTTGCTGTTCCCTTCTCGGCTTCACAAATGCTTTTTCTTCGGTGGTCCAAGTTGTCTTAAGGGATGGACACACACGCATACACACAGGTACATCGACACATGCAAACACCACACATCTACAAATAAATTATGTTTGTGCAATCTTGTTAATCTTCCAATGTAACACATGTATGTATAATATTGTGTATACATACATGCACATACGCAGGGCTTACATACGCACATACGTACATATATTCATGTGTGGCGTTCTGCCGCCCGAGCGCCTGCCTAGCGCTAACGGACGGTATCGACCCCAGCTCGCTGACACGTCTGGAGTCGCCCGAGTCACTTTCTTACCAAATCTCAATGCCAAACGGTTACTCTATATCTACCAGGATGTTCACTATCACCAGGCAAGATTAGGGACGGGTTTCTTCCCCAAGAAAGGTAACACGGCTCGAATTAGTAACGAGGTCTGACTCTGCCTATTCCGCGGTCGCCGGATGGGCAACGTTCTGAGGATGGCCGTACTCAAAACAGGGTTCATAATCATACCGGCAGGAGTCTTCATCGCCTTGCATACCTTCCAAGCTACTAGCCTCGTCTTCCTCTACCTGATGTCGTACCGTTCAGCATCTTGTGACTCTGAAACTATCGCCATTTAGGGACACCAAACGTTCTCTTAAGTTACGAGGTTCAGACATATTTGAAACAAGTCCATAAGCCATTTCGGCCTATACAATTATCGGTAGCTAAATCCAACGTCTTATACTCTTAGACATTACTGTCCCCAACTCTCTAACCTCTGTCGTCCTAGACACACCAGTCTCGCAGCTCTTCGTCATATCATGCTAGACACTTAGCTATCACGTCTTCTGCTCAACACGTATCTCTCGATCTATTTCCGTGTATGGCATAAACGGCCGCACACGTATATTTTGTCATGCACATTTGACTGATTAAGTTCCCGTCCTCTGTGTTAGCAGTTACCCACCAACACTGATATATTCTGCTTCGATAAAAATGACACTGGCATGGTATTCACGGACACTGATAGCGAAGGTCTTCTGTCTATAACCTTCGCTATCTGCACACAGATCTTCGATCCGACCTACGCACGAGGGGGCCCGACCTCGCACTTTAGTCATCTCTCAGAACTGTGTGTGACGACAAACAACCATGTATTCACCTGGGTACCCGATTACCCAAACGTACTCGTATCGATCACTTCGATCAGACACGCAAGTAGATACACTTCGGGAAAACGGGAGGAGTATCTATGACCAACGTAGGTAGCCAACAGTAATATTTACGCATCGATCAATTCTTGGTCTGCTTACTATCTTTACCCTGGGTTCCGACTGCCCAGACTTTCACGTCGGCCTCTTGGCCCATTTCCGTGTGTGGCATACCGGCCTCACACGCATAAGTTATCATGCACACGATTGGCCGTCCTCTGCGTTGGCAGTTGTCCGCCAAAATCGTAATATATTCTGATACTCGGAAAACCGGGAGGAGTAACTATGACCAACGTAGGTAACAAACAAGAGTATCTATCGAACGACTATAAAGCCATCAAGAAGAGTTACTTGACTAGTAACCTGAAGGTATCAATCGGCACCAGTGTTTTCACTTGTTTGTCACGTGCTCTTCTAACGTGTTCACCCTCCACGTGTAATTCCAGCGGGTCCTTCGGGAATCTCCCCGATATTTCTATCGAACGTATTCAATGGGGAACTTTCCCCGTATCTGCCAACTCTCCACCGGCAGCTCTCTCGGTTTGTACGGCTGCTACTGCGAGAATCTACTCGGCTTGTATCTCTTGCGGCCACCCGAATTTTCATGTCTCCGACAACCTGGGGAAAACGGGAGGAGTATTTATGACCGAACTAGGTAGCCAACGAGTATATTTCTCGGCCGGCTTGCATCTGTCATATACTTTAATATCCGATCACCCAGACTCTCACATGTCTTTAACTCTCATCGACTGCATTTATTCATCCCATCGTAGGAACATATTTGTATTCGTCACCTAGAGATCTGACCAACGGTAATGCACCAACTCTCGTTTCTCAGACTCGATTCTCTCACAGGCAACTGAGGTAAGTGTCACCACGTTACCTCTATGTTTCACACAGACCTGTATTATAATAATCACTTTCTCTGAAGCAATTGTACTCTGTCTCTTATACACTGGAACGAACCACTGGCAGATCTTTCGAGGAAGTCCTCGAAAAGAGATTATGTAGTTAGATCTACAAGAAGAAATTAGTAGATGCCTCGCGGGGAAACCGCGAGCCAAGATATTGCAACTAGACACACAAGTGAATAGATTTTTGGAAAACCGAGAGGAGTAACTGTGACCAACATAGGTAGCCAGTAAGAATATTTACCGAAAGACCGTAAGACAATCAAGAAGACATACTGCGGGGACACCGCAGGTACAGATATTACGTTTAGTAACTCAAGTAAAGATACGCGGGGAAACCGCGACCTAAGACATTGCGATCAGACACGCAATTCAGCAGATTGCTGGTAAACGAGAGGAGTAAGTATGACCACCGTTAGGTAGCCAAGCATAGATATTTACGGAAAACCGTAAATAGAAAGAATATGCGGAGACGCTCACAATTGATCAGGTTTTCGGCACCAAAGGGAACTTTCCCTGTATCGAACGCACCAATGGGGTCACCCTCCCCGTATTTATCGAATGTATTCATGTTTTCCAGTATTTGTCAACGGCTTCTCCGGTAGCTCTCAGTCTGTTTCCAACGGCTTCACGGGTCCGCCCTCTCCGTCTTTTAACCAACGTGTACACTGGGGAATTCTTCCCGTAAATTGTCTCAACAGTCGCCATAAATCTGTCTCGATGTAGCGTTCGGTTGCTCGGGGCTTTACCCGATCTCTATTTCTCACGGCCACCGACGGGGTCACGTATCCGACAACCGGCTGGTATTCTCGAGGAGTAACTATGACCGATCTAGGTAGCCAACAAGACTATTTCTCGGCCACCAGAACTCCCACGGTCTGCACGGTCGGGGATTTTTCCCAGTCTATCTCTCGGTCGGCCGCCGAGGTCTCTCTCGATATATGCGTCGGTCCCTTCTGGGACTCACCCAGTCTGTATCACTCACGGCCACCAACGGGGTCACCATCTTCCCCGTATTTCCGAACAGACCTGTCATTCATTCATTTATTTCTCTCGATCGGGTCTTTACGCACTCTCGAACGGTAACCAGACCTGTAAGCATTTCTCACGATCGGTCTTTCTCTGTCAGCCTGTTGACTCCTACGATCAGGGCACGGTCCGTCTTGCGATCGACGGCAGAGGGGCCCACCCCGCCAGATCAGCGAAAAGCAGCACCAGCCTGACCGCGAGAGCGGCTGTCACTAGAGGTCGTATTTATATGGCAACACTCAACGATCCCTGGAGCGGTACGAGAACCACTCTACGTATGAAGCAGTACGAACCACTGCTTCACATATATAGCGATGCACCGCATGTCAGGCTATACTCAAGCCAATTCATGCGTCTGCAAGCTATGCACTCAATTAAAAACCGCCGATCGGTCTTCCTTCCTATGCGCAACACTGTAAAAAAATAGACGTAAAATAACACTATGGCGAGCCGATTATTTAAATAAATCATTCATTCAAGCATTGTGGCCTGTCCGCCACACATGTATATACACATACTTACATACATGCATGCATATATGTATACATGCATTCAATACATACATACATAAATAAGTACATACATACATACAAACATACATACATACATGCATAAATACATACATAAATACATAAACACACGCACACATAAATATTATACATATACTTACACGCAGAAATGCTGTTACAAATAAATAATAGGTCTTCTCTCAATATCTGAAATAAAAAAATGTTCAATTCAAATATTTAGCAGGAGAAAAAGACTTTAAGTGCATGTGCATATTGTCAATATTTCCTCATCATCGCCAATTAACCTCCCTATAAATTTCATAGGGATGTAGGGGATGATGAGGGTATGTTTTGCGAAAAAGAGTTAGTTTGAGGTGAAAGACTTGCGTAGAAGAAAGAGAAGAGGATTTTATAAATTCATTGGCCTACATTGGCCTGGTTTACTCTTCAAGGTTGATAAACAGACTAACCCAGAATATAGTCCTGATATAGTTTATGCTCCTTGCGCATATATAGGCCTATGCAAAAGATAGGTCGGCCGGAAGAAGGATCGGCCGACAGCTAATTGCTATGTTTTCAATGTAAATCAAGACCAGACTATAATAACGCCCCGCCAACAGACCACGGATCATAGATTGAGCCATGTTTGATGACGTCACGCCGGTGAAAGATGCGACAGGAGATAGGATTTAATACATGCCACGCTATGCCATTTTCCGGATTCTTGCGATAACACAATGAAGATGAAGATGAAAGGTGGCGTCAAGAGTGCCGACATGGACTCCATTGGTGAAGGGAAGGGATGGAGAACTATTGGATTAAGTGCTCTGAAGAGTCGGAGATTTTCTTCATTTTGTCAGTAAAGCCCATGATAATGAATTTTGTTTTGGGTTGAGGCAGAGGATGTTGGCTGAGACGACATCCATTTTGATATTTGGTCAACCGCATACTAGAGTAGTTGCGTGATGGAGATGGAAAAGAGTTTGGGAGGATATGTAGAGTTGGGTGTCATACAGATGGCGGTCAATAGCATTGAATTCCATAAGGTGGCTTGAGTGTGATGTATACAGGATGAAGAGGAATGGACCCAGGACGGAGCCTTGAGGGGCAGCGCATGAGAGTGGCACCCAAAAGTTACAATCTACACTTCTCCGCCCTTTTGTCACGTTATAACCAACAGCTGAAAGTCGCTCCACAGCCATAGCCCAGCTTCTCTCTGGAATAAATTCAGTTTTCAATTTCGATTTGTTTTTATTGATCCAACAGAAGAACACGTGAGTAAAATGGATTCATCGATAATAAACTGAGGTGGGAACAATAGGGAAGAAAAGGGCCCCAAAGGAACCCACGGTCCCGCTAGTCGGACTACCCTTTTCTTGGAATACAGTAGGCCTAGGCCTAAGCAGCGGTAGGCCTATAATAAACTGCGCAAGAATTAGGCCAAATAATATCCGATCCATTCTCCGAATTTATAAAATCCTCGTCTCTTTCTTCTACGCAGGTCTTTCACCTCAAACTCAAACTAACTCTTTTTCGCAAAACATACCCTCATCATCCCCTACATCCCTATGAAATTTATAGGGAGGTTAATTGGCGATGATGAGGAAATATTGACAATATGCACATGTATTTAAAGTCTTTTTCTCCAGCTAAATATTTGAATTGAACATTTTTTTATTTCAGATATTGAGAGAAGACCTCTTATTTATTTGTAACAGCATATCATAAAAAGCTTTTCTGTAGTGTTTTTAACCCATCTAACCTATTTCAGCCTTGTGGGCAATAACTATAGGAGCCGACTAGCGGCGGGTTTTGAGTCCTGGCCTTACAAATACCACCCACCGTACAACTTTCTGCCTCTCTGACTCTTTTGGACCTGAACTGATTATGACCCAACCTGCCTATCAACTTTCTCTTGACTGTGTGACTGTGTATAAGCATACTGGCCGACTTGAATAGCTCATGAGCAATTAGGTCACCCGTATAATCGAACCAAGCCGTCGTCATCATAAATTCCCTCGTCGTATTATGATAAAACGTATAGGATATTATATCCAAAGCTGTAATCGGCCGAGGTCGCCATGCCCTCGTGAATGCCAGACGCCGTAAGTTTTTATGACACAGAAAACAGGCAGAGTAAATTGTGCAATTACCAAAGCTCCTCCAACAGCCATTTACGAGAGACGCCGAAGCCGCACGGGTTGTTGTAAGATCTCTAAATGTAAAAGTAATTGTACGCTTTTCAAAGCAAAAATGTAATGCAATGTAATCGAACATTTATATTGCGGCCCTTTAAGATATCAACTCATGTTCAATGTCATAGTGAGCGAATTAAATACGTCTGTTAGCAAAACTATACACATCTGAATAAAGACACCAGTTGTGGGCCCACGCACAAGCGCGGAACCAACCGACGGATTCCGGTCGACAGCTATCAGATAGCATGGATGTTCAGCGACTCTGGCGTACATTGTCTTTTAAATGGATCAGTGGTGATCATATTTTGTGAGTTACCGGATTTAATCTGTTTCTAATTACCAAATCGACACAAATTCGTCTCCATCTTGTGTTTCGGAATGCTTATTCCATTGCTGCACCAAGACCTACTCATCTCTCCAATCCAGACAACGACTACGATCAAATCAAATCAAATTTATTGAAACCATCGTGCCATATTTACAAAAGATTAGCAAACAGAAGCACATTGTCAAATAAATAGAAATTAGTTCCATTGAAGCCAACAAGAAAATTATACAATTGAAAGTAAAGATGGTCAACAGGAGTTCCAAAGGGGATTAAACCCCGCAAAAAGGAACCCCTAATTTCCCTGTACAACAAAGCTACGAAGATGGGGAGTTGAGATGAAAGGTACTAAAATAAGCATATAGCAAAATATTTTTTTTTAAATAACAAAATTACTCAATCTGTTCGTCAGGTGGTACATTGAATGCAAAAAACCCTTGAATTTGACAATGATTACAGATGAAACAATAAAACTATTAAAACACAATAAACAGGATTGAAAAAGAAGATAAATGAAACCATAACTAATCTTAAACTAAAGAGTTCCTGTCCCTCTCTCAATCCTCATCACCACATTTTTAATAATACGCCAAAAACAATGTGACAAACTGTTACAAATGCGAGAAAATAAAACCAGATAATATGTGTAGATAATCTCATATTTAATTGATAAACGTTATTTTATTGGAATCAGTGGGCTTGGAATCATAGACTCAGTGACCTGCTCTGAAAAGATGATCTAAAGAGGAGGAGTTTAAGAGAAAGAGTTTAAGAGCGCTCTTAAACGAATTATAACTAGGAGAGTTTCTAACTGCAGCAGGAAGAGCATTCCAAACAAGCGGGCCAGTGGACTTAATAGAGAATTTTCGTGTATTAGTTCTAGAAGTCAAAACTCGATAGCCGGAGGAACCTCTAGTAACGTGGGAATGGATCTCAGAGCCTAGTGAGAAATAATATTGAAATGTTCTAGGTAAGAGATGATTGGTAAATCGATAAACAAAAAGGCTTATCTGTAAATTCCTAATCTGGAAAATATTAAGCAGATTAAGGTCACGAAAGATAGGGGCAGTGTGAGAATTTCTGGGAAGTCCACTGATAAATCTAACCGCCTTCTTTTGAAATACAATTATTCTGTCAAGTCTGGATTCGTAATTGGAAGCCCAAATCAAATTACAAAAAGCTATATATGGATATACCATGGTAAAATACAGTTGCTTTCTTATATTAATTGGGAGCTTGTAGGCAAACTTGGTAAGAATACCGATGGCTTTTTATATTTTGTTACAAATATAGTTTATATGGGGCTTCCATGTTACGAATTGGTCTACGTAAACGCCCAAAAATCGTGCATTTTCAACTTGGTTTATAGGGGTGCCATTTATATAAATGTTTAAGCTAGATGACTTGGCCTTCTTGTGTGATAGGAATAATATGTAATTGGTTTTTTCAACGTTAAGAGTAAGCTTATTTGCTACGAACCAATCAGCAACTTTATCGAGTTCCAAATTTAGTGTCTATTAGCATCTGGTAGGAAGCATAGGAATAAAACAAATTTGTATCATCAGCAAATAGTATCATATAGATGGTGTTGGAAATTGAAGCAAGTTCGTTAATATAAATCAGGAACAACAGTGGTCCAAGGTTAGATTCCTGGGGTACTCCATAACTGGTTAACAATAAATCAGAGGTGTGTCCATTACAAAAGACTCTCTGAGATCTATTTTGGAAATAGCTCTCAAACCACCTCAATGGGGTACCCCTTATGTCATAGTGCTCAAGCTTTTTTAACAGTATAGTATGGTTTACTGTGTCGAATGCTTTGGCCAAATCCAGCAGGACCCCCACAGTGTATTCCTTGTTATCAATAGCTTTAGAAAGTAATTCTTCAATACCCAGTAGGGCCATAAAAGGGGAGTGTCCGGCTCGGAAACCATGTTGAGTTTGGTGTAAGATTTGTAAGGAAGTGATATAGGAGCTTAATCTTACATGCATAATTTTGTCAAGGAACTTAGCAAAATAGGGCAAAATTGAAATTGGTCGATAATTAATTATGTTTCCTTTACTACCCTTTTTAAAAACCGGAATTACTATTGCAGTTTTTGCTTGATTTGGTACCTTGCCATTCCTTAAAGAACAGTTGATGACATCGGCCAAAATAGGAGCAATAAGGTCAATGTTGGGAGTGGCAATGTATGGATCAATACCATTGCAGCCTTTAGTGTGGTTTTTTAAAAGTCCCGACTTATATCCATGATCTCAGACGAAGAGGTCATAATCAGTCACATAGAACCCAACTGGGATGGTGGAAGAAATTGGTCAAACGTTGTAGAGGAGGTAGGGATATTTTTATCTACATCACTTGCGATTCTAGTGAAGTATGCATTAAAATTATCAGCTATAGATTGCGGATCAGTAATGGTCTGGTTATTTAGGTCCAAGTAGTCAATTTTTGAGTCTTTAGGAGCCGACTTTAAAATGGTTCTTACAAGGGATCCAGGTTTGTTTAAGATCATTGCTGTATTTTAAAAATTCTGATTCGTAATAGCTTTTTTCCGCAATAAGTTTCAAAGACTTGAACCTATTCCGAAAGGCAGTGAATTTTTTCTTGTTGAATTCTGTAGGGTTTTTGTTAAACTTTTTATACAGGGAATTCTTTTAAGCACGATTTTAAAAGCGCAGCGGTGATCCATGGCTGCTTGCATTTTTTACCTCTAGCCGAGCAAGAGTGAGAAAGAGGAAATGCTAGATCATAGTTACCTTTATACAAAGAAAGAAAAGTGTCGTAGGCCTTTTCTGTTTTGTTTGAGTTACACGAGTTGGAGATCAGTGAATATAGTCAGTGGTAGTGAGATACTCTCGAAACAAATTATGTTTGTCCCTTGTTATTTTTCTAGTAAGTTTAATGGGTTGAGAGTGCAATTTAGGAGTTTAAAAAAAATCGAGCATATATGGGAAGATGATCCGATATGTCAGCAACCAAAACAGCTGACCTGAAGCCGACCTTATTGTTACACGATCAGTTAGATAATTTGGAAACCGTGCATTTGCACTAAGAAGCTTGGCTCAGCTGAGTGGAGTAAACTGCCGAACTTTATTCGCAAATCTTCGCCGCTATAGCTCTTACCCTAAGGAACTTGTTTCTTCAAGATTTATTGTGACTATAGACCTTTCTGTTGCGCGCTTTTTTGCAAGATTAACAGTGTTTAAGCGCGTTAGAAAAGACAGTTTAATAATAGTAATAATTATTATCATTATTGTGAATAGCGACAGTTGCCTTCTTCGATTAACCAACAACTTCACCTAGTAACCTGCCCCAGAAACTGACCAATCAATCAAGCAGGCATTTTAGTCGAATAGTTAACCGTCCTTGAACCAGCTGCAGGTCACCGTGACCTGGTTTCGTTTGACCGTCTCTTTCTGTCGTGTTTAGATGACTGAACTGGTGGATATTGTAGCACCATCTGTTGATGTCTGAATAGTTATTATTATGCATCAGCACCGCCGCCATAGAAGTCATTAATTTGTAATAATAATAATAATAATAACAACAACAACAACGATAATAATAATAAAAATAAACATATATACGTCAGCCGTCGCTGTAGGTGGCAAATTTTAAAGTCCCACTTTTAAATTAAAAATACTACGGATCGCGTTATCGTCAGCGTTGGATTTTTACATCTTCTAACGGAATTTCGTCTCGTGACCCGATGGATTTTTTCAACTACAGCTGATCAGCTAAGTCTTCAATAATATTGGGTTTTTAAACTTTATTTTCAACACCAACATTGGCCGCAGTGTTAAATAATTACGCCGATGGCCGTGTGCCATGTTTAAAGACCGACTGCGTCACAGTCGTCAATGGCAACGCAACGTTTATTTTTTAAATGGCGGCGCAACTGTAAACAAACTGAACTGAATCTCTAGAAATCAAACCAGAAGATTAAAACAATATCACTGTTTCCCAAATTCTCAAATGAATCAAAATCACAAGTTAGCACATCGCACAATCACTAAGGGAACGGATTCACCGACCCTGATAGGGACATTTGAACTTAAACAGAAGAAGGCACAAGGGACATGCAATGTATGTCATTCAGTTCGCCAACTCCATAACAAGGACGGCATGGTCCACCAACACGGGCCCAGGGTCAATCCATGTCCGGGTTCGAATAAGCCGCCCTTATCTTCAGGATTCCCTTTGGCACCTTTTGGCTCGGTGACCGTCGCGACAAATGCGAATCCCGAACAAATCACGACTGACGAAGAACAGACGACCGATGCCGCCCCTAATTCGGACCCGAGACCTGTCAGGTCAATGCGACACCCTTGCCTCTCACGAGGTCTTCTCAGGCATTTTCCCAAAGGAGCTAGATCAGGAGCTGGCAGCCTTCTAACCGACAGTATGGAGTCCATTTTGGCGGACCCTACGAACCTCGCAGGATGGCGGCGCCTCCTCGCCTTTGGTGCGGGAACTTTGGAAACTCCTTTGAGGGGCGGCCGACGCCGCAATCTTACGTCCATCGTCAAGAAGCGCATTGCAGATTTTTATGACGGATGGCTGACTTTGGCCGACACTATCTTCCAACCAGACGCGGACACCCGCGAAGGGCAGAGGCCTACGGGCTCGAATGGAAGACAGGCACTGGCGGCGGCGGTAGCCGCAAAATTGGAGGATGGAAACATTAGTGCGGCAGCTCGCATACTTTGTTCTGGCGACGCCCCAGCGCCGATTAATGAAGAGACACTGGAACTTCTGTGCCAAAAACATCCTGCCCCGCCGCGTGACCGCCCAGCCATCCTTCGATCGACCTCAAGCGCACCCTTCCAGGCGACAGAGCTGGAGATTCGCACAATGATGCGCTCTTTCCCGATGGGGTCGTCCGGCGGCCCTGATGGGCTGCGCCCCCAACACGTGGCGGAACTGATTGGAGATCCAGACGCGGGACCTGGGCTGCTGAGAGCGACGACTGCTCTTATCAATCTACTACTGGCCGGCATCTGCCCTCAAGAGATACGGCCCATCTTATTCGGAGGTACTCTTTTCGCCCTCCGTAAAAGCTGTGGTGGTCTAAGACCAATAGCCATTGGATACGTGTGGCGTCGACTCGCATCTAAATGCGCCAACGCATACGCCGTCCCACGTGTCACGCCGTACCTAACCCCTAAACAACTGGGAGTTGGCGTTCCCGGAGGCTGCGAGGCGGCAACCCACGCCGCTAGACGATTCCTGACCAGCATGGACACGAATTCAATAATGGTGAAGCTTGACATCTCGAACGCTTTCAATAGCTTGCACCGAGATTTCATGCTCGCATCAGTGGACGAACTCATTCCTGATTTATCCGCATATTGCCATCTTGCCTACGCCGAGGCGACATCTCTGAAATTCGGGAGATTCACGATACAATCGCAAGAAGGTTCGCAACAGGGCGATCCCTTGGGACCTCTCCTTTTCTGCCTACCGCTACAGCCGATCCTTAACCACCTGCTTTCGCCATTGGCCTTTGGATACCTCGACGACCTCACCTTGGGCGGAGATCTTAAGGTGGTGGAGGCGGATGTTAACTCGATCGAAGAGGGATGTCTGCAACTAGGCCTCACGCTCAACCGCAAAAAATGCGAACTCATATCTTCCGACGCCCATATCAACGACGTTAGTCAAGGCTTCCTAGGACAGTTCGCCCGAGTCAATGCATCATCGGCCATGCTCCTAGGGGCTCCGCTTTCCACGACGGATGCCCTGCTTTCAGCCATCGATACCTGTGTGGCCGACCTCGGAATTGCCCTCGACAGGTTGCAACTAATCGCTAGACAAGACGCTCTACTGATCCTTAGACATTCGATCGGCTCGCCTAAACTCATGCATTTATTGAGATGCACCCCTTGCCACGACCACCCGCGTCTATGGGCTTACGACGATCTGCTGCGAGGAGGGATCGAGCGAATCTTCAACATTTCGATGACCGATGACCAATGGAGTCAGGCCACTCTCCCGATCAGGATGGGAGGACTGGGAATTAGGAGGGCGTCCTCGCTGGCACTTCCCGCCTTTTTGGCTTCAGCCGCGGGCACTCTCCAGATCCAGTCCCTCATCTTAGAATCAGCAGCGGTGAAATCGGACTCAGCATGCGACTCGGCGATGTCTACCTGGCTTCAACTTACCCAAGCTTCTGCCCCGACGACGCCAGGCCATAAACAAGCCCACTTTGACAGACCGCTGTTAAACGCGGTTCTGTCTGCACTAGAAGAAAAGCTACAGGATCCCTACGACCAGGCGAGACTAAGGGCCTTGCAGTCACCACACGCCTCGGACTGGCTATACGCTCTCCCGCTCGTTTCTCGCGATCTCAGACTGGAGGACGATACCGTGAGGGTGGCGGTCGGCCTACGATTAGGGGTGGCCATCTGTGAGCCGCACACCTGCGCATGCGGCGCCTTCGTCTCAGCCAGAGGCGCACATGGCCTGTCCTGTTCATTGGGCTTTGGCCGTCAAGCAAGACACTGTAATATCAACGACCTAATCCATCGCAGCCTCAACAGAGCCGGTATTCCAGCAGTCAAGGAACCGTCAGGTCTTTCCAGATTAGATGGAAAGAGACCGGACGGGCAGACCCTGATACCGTGGAGTGGGGGGCGGACCTTACTTTGGGACGCAACTGTGGTGGACACAGTGGCCGCTTCCTATATCCCCGAAACAGCTTCCACAGCTGGAGGAGCGGCGGAGATAGCAGCCACAAGGAAACACACAAAATATTCTGAGCTAGAGAAGAAATACACTTTTGTTCCAATCGCTATAGAAACCTTCGGTCCCCTCAATAGTGAGGGCCTCGCCTTTCTGTCTGAGACTGGACGCCGACTTTCGACAACTACCGGTGACACCCGAGAGACAAACTTCCTTTTCCAGAACTTGTCGGCATTGATCCAACGTTTCAATGCGGGGCTTTTCAGGGCACCATGTCAAGATTACAGTCCACTGACAAGCGGCGACCCAGATAATAATAATAATAATAATTGTAATAGTAATAATAATAATAATGATAATAATAATAATAATAATAATAATAATAATAATAATAATAATAATAATAATGATAATAATAATAATAATACCAATAATAATAAAAATAATAATTGTTATAATTCGGATGGAAAGCTTGAAGCACCGATGACAAGCAGTATTTGATACCAACCCCTCATTAAGATGCAGTAGACCTAGTCTGACCCTAAGCCCACGACTTCAAAACCACCCAACGACCTCACTGCCTACCCATTTCGATCCTTCGTTATTAACCTATGATACGACACTCCATAGTGTTTATGGTAGGCTGTCGTGCGTGTTTGCCATCGTCGATTTAATTGGATGAGGCGTAATAAGTAGGTCAACAAGGCGTAAATAGGTCAAGGACGTCAACACGTGTAATAGTATCTTATATAATAATTCATTATTTTTTATTGCACGTAATACGCGACCTGCAGAGTGGGCGTCGATATCTTTCTGAGGAAGAGTGAGACAAACAGTTGTGAGTGGGGAGCCTATCGAGGGTCCACGTGCACGAAGTCACGTTCAACAAAATGGACGTCGTATACACATCGTAATCTTAATCTACAGACTTCTATAGCGCCACCTTGCTCCTTAACGAGCAGAGTGCCATCCCTGCGCAAGCTATCAGTCTCTTCTCTCTTCCGTCATGGGTGTGCATGCAGATGATGATGTTTTTTCATGATATCTCCATTTCTGTCTCTCTTTGATTGTATCCAGGGCTGTTCTTATACATCCATAATTTATCTTTTTCTGCTAGATCTTGTCTTTGTGTGTTTTCCTCGACTCCGTGTTTCCTGCACCTGGCAATATTATAATGACCCCGTGCTTGATAGACTCCATCAGTCATTCTTGCTACATTACCAAACCATGTCAGTCTTCTTTACTGACCCTGTGTGTTTAAAATAATTGTTTCCCTCTATTCCAATTCTTTCCGAATTACTTCGCTACGAATCCTGTCTTGGATGGTTCTTCCGCTATTCTAAATTTCAGTTCATTTCCGCAAATTGAATCCTCCTTTTGTATTTTACTTCTTCTGTAGCAGAAACGCTCAGATCCAAACAGCAGTATTGGCGTGACAAATAGGCATAATAATAATAATAATAATAATAATAATAATAATAATAATAATAATAATAATAATAATAATAATAATAATAACAACAATAATAACAATAATAATAATAATAATAATAATAATAATAATAATAATAGTAATAATAATAATAATAATAATTTCCGTTAATTGCTAAAACTGACAACTCAGTATGATTATAAACAGAGTATGAACGAACGATGTCGATAGCCACGCAGATGGTGTCCGTTCGATTAACCGAAGGTTCGATAGTCCGAAGATTCTATACTCCGACATCAATTTAACTAATTAATTAATGAAAAGAATGTGTGAAACAGGGAGCTGGATTGATATGAAAAGAATCATGACTAAATGGAAGCTGGATGAATGAAAAGAGTGGTGAAATCCAACTTCTAGCCAGACCATTCTTTTCATCAATCCAGCTACCATTAAAGCCGCAATCTTATCGCCTGTCGACCGGACATGCAATCTTCGGACTATCGAACCTTCGGACTATAGACACGGAACCACGCAGGTCTCCCATGTGCTCTGTTAGTTTTCCATTCTACTCTGACTGCACTCATTAACGCGATGTACAGATCTTCAAGTAGCACCATGGCGCACCAACTCCTCTGGAAACCCATAGTTCATTTAAGTACAAGCCATGGATGTCCTCAAATAGTTTGAGGCTAAATCCAGAGAAAACTGAGTTCATGTGTCTGATCACCGAGCACCCACGGCTGAAAATTGATGGTGAGCTGCTTCGTGCATCGTTCCCAAATTGGAACTTCCGGTCCGTGGTCCGGGACTTGGGAGTACTCCTGGACGAGGGCCTGTCATTAGAGAAGCACGTCAACGCCCTCTGCAGGTCCTGCTTCTACCAGGTACGTCGGATCAGGGTCATACGGCGCCATCTGTCAATGGATGCTGGTGCGACTCTGGCACTCATTTACGCTGACTCGATTGGATTACTTCAACGCCATTCTCATCGGTTTGCCAAAATACCGTATACGCCAGTTTTAGTCCGTCCTAAATTGTGCCACCATGCAGAATTGTTGCCAGACTTCCGAAGTTCTCGCACATCACGGCCTATATGATGGACACGCTACGCTGGTTACCGGTGGAGGCCAGAATCGTCTTCAAGATCGACCTCATGGTGCGTTCGTCGCTGGCTGGTGCCGCCCCGAGATACATGTGCGATCTGTGTATTCCAGTTGCCAGCCCTGCAGTTGGGGCGTCAGTCCCTGCGTTCTGCGTCTTGTGGGGACCTGGTGGTTCCGCGCTCTCCTACCGCCATGTGGGCAGGCCGCACCTTTTCGCGCCTTGGACCGTTACGTTGGAACTCCTTGCCGTTACCAATTCGGAGTCTCCCATTGTGTGTAGCACAGGAGATATTTTCTGGACTATTGAGGACGCATTTATTTCAGAACTGTTAGGTAGCTTCGGTAAGCGCCCTCGTGAGGTTTTTGTAGGGCGCTATGTAAATGTTCATTATACAAACATGTTCACATACATACATGATCCGTGTTATTTAAATACATAGTAATGATACAGTTCGTTTAATTCCCAAAGAACATCCAGCTGACAGCCGCAACTAAAGACTAACATACAGCGGACTAACATACAAGGACTGACTGGAAGTAACAATCCTTAAATGTTTGAATAGACGCAGAGAGCACTGCAAAGGGGTCAGCATGTCTATTTATTTTATATAATATGCGAGGCATAAAGTTATTATCGTCTGTTTTTGGCAATGTATATTCGTGGGTTCTGTGTGCTACAGAGTCACAGAGTATGTATACCTACTCTGATCTTCGCTTTTCTTGCATACCACTGCATGCTGCAATTATACAGTATCAAACGCCTGCTTAAGATCTACGAAATGAGTTCAATAGACCAACTCTTCATTCTTCGACAGCTATCAGAGAAGTAGGCCTACATCGAAAGACAGCCAACTTTGTTCAAGTTCAATGGTCAATAAACTTCTTTAAGGTTATTTATTAACATTATTTGCTTTAGAAGTCACAGAAGAAATTCTCTGAACTCTTAAACCGCATAGGCCTACGTGCTGGGTAATATAATTTTTAATTCACATATTTTGTAACTGACTGAGGTTTGACATTCAGACACGTTAAACGAATATATACAAGACCGTAAAGGGCTTGACATCCATTCAATAGGGCAGCTGTTGTAAAGGATTAATCCATAGAAAAATGAGCGAGGTCAAGACCGTGCGGACGTTCTAGCAGGGTGTTGTATATTATTTGCGTTTATTTCATCAAAAGCAGAATGCTGCTTCTCTAAAACGTATTTGTAATCTCCAAACTACTAAAGCGCCACTTGAAAGTCAAGCGCAGGGCACCAGCTTATTCGCGAGCGCTGTGCTAGCATGTGTTAGCTTTGATTATTAAGCCACCTCTTACCATCTGGTAACGAGACATAGACCTCTTCGGACTATCCATCTGACAACCCCTAATACTTGACGAAGCTCACGTGAATAAGCTAGCTGGTGCCCTGCACTTGGCTTTCGAGTTACGCCTTAAGATTTTGAAAATACGATTATGATTAAAGTAAGTATGTACTTTATTGAACCGCTCGCAAACGCACTACGTGCACATCATAATATGAGCGTTCAAAAAATTTACACTCACAAAATAAACATAACAGGCTATTAGGCTACACAACAGACATACAATTAATTAGGTTAATAATGTTTGGAATAATGAATAACTATCAATTAGACACCGGACCTTATATGATATTAATTCAAACGGTCAGCTGTGCCGACGAATATCACCCGGTCAATTAACCGAGAAATGACCATGTCGAGGCCATACTGTCGCTTTCAAAACCTGCACATCTACAACAGCGCTTTGATCGAAGCGGAACGTTCAAAGGAATATAACAGTCTTACAGGATCACGTGCGATTTATATTCCTTCGTTCTCCCGAGGGCTTGGACGTCTCGTTTACAAACGAGGAACGAGCCAGTCTAGACGATCTATTTTTAACTGGTGCATCGCAGCCAATCAGAATCGTCGAGTGGCGCACTCTAGCGACGTTTTCTGTGTGGGATAGTGGCGCAGCCGATGGTATGCGACGGCCTGAGGAAACACTGCTCTAGATCTGTTTGGGTCGGTGTGGGATGGATTGTAGCGCTTGTAGTAAACGGTTGTTTTCATCTTGTTTCGTCATGATTTTAACTGATTTTTGCGAAATAAATCTACGAAATTAATCGATGAAAGTTGACCGATAATCGCCGACGAGATCGAATGAAGAGTTTGTTGATAGGATCAAATTAGAAGCGGAATTCAAGATTATTTGGGCAGACGACGTCTGTTGCAGACTGGTCAACACTGCAACGGTAGGTTACAAGTCTTTTTCAAACTAATTGACCGTCTTTAATTAGGATAATTAAACGACGTGCATTTTATGCAACGAAAGCGACAAAAATAACGAAAGGTTGACACATTTTTGTAGATTTTAATAGGGAGAATTAATCTGGGAAATAGGTCCCAATTGCGATAATGTCCGTGCCAAAATCCAGGTACCGTGCGACTAGATGAGCGATAACTTAAGTACTTTCTGGTTTAAGTGCCTTCGACTTAATTTTCTTGGCCTTGGTGTGCGGGGGCGGGTGGCCATCTAGCCAATTCCATCTGATCTACAACTTACGACCTAAGGTCACTGTACTTATTATGGTCTGGTTAAAAGAAAATGGATTTGACCAATTGTCTGGAGTAGCATATTAATGAAGTTTGCCTTTACCTCACAGGGTGCGGCTCTGTCGATTGACATTTAGGGTGCAGTGTTCCATTTGGTAAGATCTTTCTGGGCTGAAGAAGGCCATAAACATAGGTGGAATGACTTGAAGACTATGGTAACTCTGCCACTGATCAAACTCTGACAGTGCCAGTCCCAAGCCTTGATAAAGGAGGAGGGCGATGCTACTGATCTTTGTTATCACACAGTGTCGTCAAACTGCAACTACCAGAATGAAGACTATGATAGTGCAACGCACCATTGTATGCTGAGGTCGAGAAAGTGGAGTCGCCCACAAGTTGTACCTTGGGCATACGAGGGCGGTGGCCAGTCCTTTCTCTTGCCATCTCATCTTCCCACCGACCGTGCGCAGTTGATGTGCTCGTTACAGCTCAGTTGGATAGGGCCATGGGTGGATTTGAACTTTTGACCTCTCGGTTGAGTCTTACACTAGGCTATTGTGCACACCTTAAGATAAAATGAAAAGGACAGACGAATGGACGGTTGGATAGATCATGGAGGGCAGATGGTGTTGACTGATTGTGATTTTTTGAGTAAGATGAGTAAGAGTAAGATGATTTGTAGCTTTGTCAGCAGATTTAGTGGCATTTCATTTATTTCTCTCATTTTTCTGTCTGACTCTCATAGTTTCGAACATCAAAAGACATCGGCTTCTAAGATGTCTGAGGTGAACATAGTCTGGGTGGGACGTGTGGGTCGGTGATAAATAAATTCTTCAGATGAAATATATAGATATATTATTGTTTGGCTAATGAAATGCCAATTTGGTGGTAAGCAGTGCGGCTCTGTCGATCGAGAGGCTGAGGGTTGAAATCTCTGCCAGGGAATATATTTGGGTTTGGGTTTTCTGCTCTGCATCCACCCATCATATCTTATGCCAACAGAACACTTCTATGGGAGGATGAGATGGCCAGGGAGAAGACTTTTGCAAAAGCTTAGAAAAGAACTAACTGGCACTTCATAGCCATGGCAGCTGCCGCCTCAGAGGTAGCGCAAGGGACTGCTCTAATTCTTTGCTATTCACTTCATATGCTGAGGCTAAGAAAATGATGTCACTAACACTTCATATCCATGGCAGATGTGCTGGACTGCGCTATGCTACACTGTGCTAAACTACGTTGCACTACATTTTGCTATGCACTACATCGCACCACATTAAAATTTATTGCATTAGACTGATTTGCACTAAATTTCAATATGCTATGCCACTGCACCCCAATACTAAGCTACTACATTACTCTATATTTCATTGCACTCGGCCACTGACGCACATCAAAAATATTCGTAAAAATTGTTAACTGTGAAACTAAAAATAATGAGAATGAGACTGTTTTATACATTTTATAATGGGTGCCTGGACTCTGTACTACTCGATCATAATACTCGGTACTCGGCAGGAAATTGACACTCGGTTCATCTCTAACAGTGGCATGATAGAAGATACTTTTTAAAAGATTTATTACAATGGTAATCTTGCACTGAGTCAGTCTTACGCTTTGATGATACGGATCGAGTGTTGACTTTGCTGCTGGTTTTGGCCTTAGGTGTCAGATGGTGTCAAAGGGACCCAGCGTGACCGTCGCCATGTCGAATGGTGACCCTGCCAGCGGGCTGAAGACTTGCAGCACCAAATGCAAGGTTTGCAGCGACGAAGCATCCGGTTACCACTATGGGGTGGACTCCTGCGAAGGATGCAAGGTAGGCATACAGCTGATGGATACCATTGCAACAGAATGCCTCATGTGTTCGGTTTAGAAAATTGATAAATCAGGTGAAGTAAAGTGTAATAAAGAAGAAGAAGAAGAGGAGGAGGAATTCTTACAAATCATAGCATGGATGTGATGTGTTTATAGCGACTTGGTGTTCCCGGCCTCGGCTAATAAGCGTTGGTGACCAGCATTCTCTGTCTACCTGCCTGGTATTTTCTAGGGCATAACCAAAAATCGCATTAGACATTCGCCTTGGCCGAATATCTCGTTTTTCATAACTATTCGGAAGTATTCGCCTTGGCAAATATTACACACACAAATAGTTTAAAAAACATTTTTTAATTCAATAATTTTTATCAGCGTTTAACAATCTAACATCGAAAATTAAAATTTTAATGCCGTATTAGTAGCTATTACAGGCAAAAACATTTATTATGCTAATTTTTATTACACGTAACGTCAAAAGTGCCAAAAGTCGAAAATTTTAAGCTTTTCCTGCAGATGATACTTGCCACTACTATTTGGTTCGTACCAGGATCCGGCAAATAGTGCATCCAAATACTCGAATTCGGTACTCGGTGGAAATTGTTTCTCGGTTATGCCCTGGTATTTTCTAATCTTGTTTGATATAGGTTTCTTGGTTCTGGGTCGAGTGTGTTGACAGATGAACTAATGAAATCTATTGGAGTACATTGCTGTATGAGTGCTTCCGTCTACTACCGGTACTACATTATCTTACCTTTGCCTTACCATGCCCTTCTTTTGTCTTACCTTTACCTTACCTTATCTTTGTCGTACCTTGCTCCACTTTATTCTTACCTTTACCATAACATACCTTTGTCTTGCCTTTACCTTACCTTTGCCTTACCTTATCCTACCTTTGTCTTGCTTTACTTTACCTTACCTTTGCCTTACCTTATTCTACCTTTGTCTTGCTTTACTTTACCTTACCTTTGCCTTATCCTACCTTTGTCTTGCTTTACTTTACCTTACCTTTGCCTTATCCTTCCCTTGTCTTATCTTTATTTTACCTCTGTTGTGCCTTTCTTCTCATTACCTTATTAACCGTCTTTCTTGCCTTTTCTTACCGTTCCATTATTGGCCTTGCTTAGCTGGGCCATTGGTCTCAATTTGTTCTGGCTGCTCGCCAACTGCGATCGGATTCGTTGGCTGATGACGAAGAAGAAGAAGAAGAAGATGATGATGATGATGATGAATAGATGATTCTTGTCTGTCGATCACAAAAGAAACTGAGGCGGTGGAAGATCTGTCTAGTCACACGAAGTGGTCTCTGAATCAAGAGAAATTAAACATAGAGTGAGTCCCTAGGTCCATCATTACTCCTCCTAATCTGCCTAAATGACCCTAAATATTCTCTATCGTACCCACAAGACCCTCTATCATACTAGCGATGTTCTCTATCATACCCACAATGTTCTCTGTTGTATCCACAATATTCTCTATTATACACAAAATATTCTCTATCTCTTCAGAACCCCAGGGCATCTTTGTGGACTAATATTATGGACACAAATTATCTTAGTGGGCACTTATCATATCTTTGACCTTCCTCATCTCAATCTGTCTTAAGTTGTATTAATCTTTTATGTTGTCTTGTCTTATATATACATGGATATGGTGTCGACATTTACTTTCGAGACTCAAGAGTCAAAAGTACATATTATATTGGTAATGATTTTAAGCCACTCAATCCACACTGTTGTGGGAGTTCCCCATGAATGCACACTGGCGTCCTCTTTCCTAATCTGAAATTACTAAATATAGAGCAGATTAGGACATTCCAGATCAACCTCTTTGTGTATCACTATGAATGCGGTCTATCATACTAGCGTTGCATAAGGATTTATTTCCGTTTGACTCCGATATTCTTTCACTATTTCACAAGAAGCTTGAGTTCCTTTTAATATGCTCGTTCTATAGTATGATACTGGTATCTCCTATTCCCTTCAGGAAATTTTCTGGCCCCAGAACTAGGAACACTCTTCCCAAAGTTTTTTGTCAGGCCCCACGACTTCAGACTTTTAAAAGGACACTGTGCGCCTTCTTAACTTAATTTTGATGATCTCACCTTGCATACTTTTAGTTCATTTATACCCTAAGTAAAGATTTTATTTAAGATTTAGTTTGAGATTCTTTTTCAATGCTGTTGAATTTTTCACTGAGTCAAGTTTTATTTGTGACTGATTAACTCTATTTTCGCATGTAGCGGATTGTAGCCTTATGAACTTTTTAATTTGTTTTGGTCTCCGTGAGGTTCGTGCTTGTATTATGAATAATACCAACACAGATGTCACTACTAAGCGGGATATTCATCTCATGTCCATTTATTGTTGCTTCATGTCGTAATTCATTGTGCATTAAGTGACTTAGACTATAAAAGATGTAATGCTATGCAATAAATTTATAATAGTACATGATAAATGTTATGCAGTAATTATGTAATGTTTTACAGTAAACATGTGATGTTTTACAGTAAATATGTAATGTTTCACAGTAATGTATTACAGTAAACATGTAATTTTTGCAGTAAATGTGTTCTTTTTCACAGTAACTATATCTATAATGTAATAGTGAATATGTGGTGTAATGCATTTAACATGTTATATGACTGTATTGTGTTGTGCATTTATTATGCTAATTGTGTTCTGATATATATCTGTAGGGGTTCTTTCGTCGTTGCATACTCCAGGGAATGTCGCAGCGTTGCACTAACAACGAGAAGTGCGACATAACGCCACTCACGCGCAACAGTTGTCAGCATTGTCGGCTGAAGAAGTGCTTTGCAGTCGGAATGTCCAGAGGAGGTCAGTCTAGTCCTATGTGTCTGTCTATGTATGTATGCATGTAATGTAATGTATTACAATATTTATATAGTGCCCCTTCAAGATATGTACTCAGAGGCGCTCTCTGCGCTGACCTTAATGATGTTAAATGTCAGAGTAAAAATGTATCTTTAGCAAAACGGAGCACAGTAAGCTGAAAGAGTCACCAGTGGTGGGCCCACGCACAAGTGTGGACCAACCAACGAATTCCCGTCGGCAGATGGTATGGATGTATCTAAGTGTATGTCTATGTATGTGTGTTTGTATGTATATATGTATCTATGTATTGATAAATACTTTCTCTTTCTAGATGATTAACCGCCTATAGTGGGAGGTGGATATATATACACACATACATATACATATATATCATATATATATCAATATATGTATATATATATTTATTATATGTCTATGCCTGTATAATATATCAATACATGTTGTATAGTTATATGCTGATCTGTTTTATAGCTCTCTGTGTCTCATTGATGTCTGTATTGTTTAGCGTTGTTTGTAGTTGACCGAAATTCGGTCGTCTGATGCTTTTTCTCTCTCTCTCTCTCTGCAGATGAAAAGTAGGTTGAGAGCGACGCTGACTTTCCTAGTATGGGGTTTCAAAAAAGAGAATTCTCGGTTAAGGTCGGAATCGCCGCCGAGGGGGACGATTCATCACGGGGCGAGATTTTGTTTCGCCCGACGCTGATTGGGTTCCCGTAAACGAAGCCGTTAATTGGTGCCCCCGCCTTTTCTTATCACAGGTGGGGGGAAGGCAGGGACTCTTGGAATTCGGATTGAGGTCACCTATTTTCCTGGTTGGCGCGTGCTGAGTTGAATCGTGGGGAGGTATCGAGTGGCGAGAGTGCGTAGGAAGGGATTGATCTAGAACGCTTGCGGTTGAGTGCCTTAGGCGTCTTTTTATGGGATGGGGAAGGGGATAGAGGGTTGGGGTTGGGGGAAGTTGGTGAGGGAGAGCGCTGTCCGACGTGAAGAGCGTTGGTCTCTTGAGTCGTAGACTGTAGAGGTTGCGTTCTAGACAGACGGACTGGTCCCGTTCTTGACCACCGGTGACGTCATTCTGGGACTGCTGCGGAGGCACTTCCGCTGTAGACAGACGGGAGAGAGAGGGAGGGAGAGAGAGAGACAGAGAGTGAGAGAAAGAGAGAGAGAGAGAGAGCAGTGAAGGTGATTAATAATTGGGTGGATTGGCCATTGAATGATTGGAACAACTGGTGCCACCGCTGCTGCTGCTGCTGGGCTATTGATATGCATATGTATATGCGTATATTTGTAGTTATGATGATGACGTTCGTTTATTGTTATGTAATGACACACCTGAGGTAATACCGCATCGTGACATATGTGCGTGTGTGCATGTATATATATAGATGTATGTATACATATGTATGTATTTATATATGTTTTGTATATATGTGTGTATATGTATGTTCGTACGTACGTATGTATGTATATTATGTACATGTATATGTAATATTATGTATGTGTGTATGTATGTATATGTTTGTATGTGTGTATGTATGTCTGTTATGCATTTTACAATTTTGCACCTTGCTGAAATCTGCTTGGCCAGGGAGCGCCTCTTAGTAGATATCATGGATGGCGCTATATCTTGTTGATTGACTGATTGATTGATGTGTATGTATGTATGTATGTACGTATGTATGTATGTATGTATGTATGTATGCTTGCATATGTAGCTGGAGTTTTAAGGAGCACACTTGTACAGCCCATCAAAAGCGCCTTTCAGGGCAGACGTGTCATCCATAGCAAGCAAAGAGACTGTTGCATGTCTTTGATCTGGATGACTTCTATGGCACACGTATCAGACCAAAAACTCTTCCGTAATCTACTTCCTGGTCGAAATTGGATAGATAGAAGGAGCTATTCGTTTCTGTATGAATCAGATATTCACAGTTGTAAATACTTTGTCTAAACAAGAAAATTCAGCGCTCTGTCTGGTAGCAGAATATGAGTACCAAGAACTTAAAATTGAAGTACTCTTAAAACTCAAACACAAAAATTCATTGCTTGATATATTATGCAAAGTTGTGAAGTTGAAGATTGTAAATGTTGATGTTTCGAATTAATTGCTAAGTGATAGTAATCCATTTTGCACATAACACAGACTCTGTTGCTTCCCAGTTGGTCTTGGATATGGTGCCCTCCCTCTGTTGCTTCCCAGTTGGTCCTGGAAATGGTGCCCTCCCTCTGTTGCTTCCCAGTTGGTCTTGGATATGGTGCCCTCCCTCTGTTGCTTCCCAGTTGGTCTTGGAAATGGTGCCCTCCCTCTGTTGCTTCCCATTTGGTCTTGGATATGGTGCCCTCCCTCTGTTGCTTCCCAGTTGGTCTTGGAAATGGTGCCCTCCCTCTGTTGCTTCCCATTTGGTCTTGGATATGGTGCCCTCCCTCTGTTGCTTCCCAGTTGGTCTTGGATATGGTGCCCTCCCTCTGTTGCTTCCCATTTGGTCTTGGATATGGTGCCCTCCCTCTGTTGCTTCCCATTTGGTCTTGGATATGGTGCCCTCCCTCTGTTGCTTCCCAGTTGGTCTTGGATATGGTGCCCTCCCTCTGTTGCTTCCCAGTTGGTCTTGGAAATGGTGCCCTCCCTCTGTTGCTTCTCATTTGGTCTTGGATATGGTGCCCTCCCTCTGTTGCTTCCCAGTTGGTCCTGAAAATGGTGCCCTCCCTCTGTTGCTTCCCAGTTGGTCCTGGAAATGGTGCCCTCCCTCTGTTGCTTCCCAGTTGGTCTTGGATATGGTGCCCTCCCTCCTTTCGTTTAAGTGTTGAAGAATAATATCAACTGCTTGGCTAGGTCTTGAAGAAGATTAGTTCTTCTTGCTGGGCATATGTTTGTTGCAGCACCAATCATCTTTCTATTGTTGCACTTCCTTATATTATAGAATACAGATGGTGTTGCAAAACGGACTCTAGTTTCTCTCTATATTGATATAGCCTGATGTAATCACCTTTTCGTCTAGACGTTATTCGAGATTTTACTCTTCGGTATTTTATTTTATTTGAATGTCTAAAATAATTTTGTCGTTATGAGAAAATGAATTCAAATGAAATATTCAGTAAATTTCTACATTCGAGTGTCTGTGATTTGACTATCTGAGTCTCAATAGATAAACAATTGTAATCATTGACAGCCCTGTGGCTGATTCCAAATCATTGAACAATCAAATGGCAGTGTTCTTGGTGTAGATCCATGATGTGGACGAGTTTAAGTATAATATTTTTCAAGATTACCATTTTCGTGATGAATAGTTCCAAGTTACTCCTATTCTTTAATAAAAAAATTCATATGAAAAATGGTCTGTCGGTATACCAGCCCAACAAAAACAGACATCGAATATTTTTGCAAGAAGGCACTAAACGATATTTAGACTGGAAAGCCATCTGCACTTTTATCGAAAGGACGGACACTTGCTTTCCAAAATGGAGACGATTTTTAGGCGGTGTTTGTAAGAAAAGGAATTAATATAATAAAAATTGTATTGATATAACTGGCAAATAATAATAATATTCGTTTAATTTCAAACTGAACGAATGATGATAAGTTATTACAGGAGTAGAATTTAACTGGCATACATGCAAGGCTCCTATTACTTTATTACTGTCCACAAACGCTGCTGCCCAGCAAAAGAAGGATTAGTCAACCTTACTGTTATACGGGTTTTGAACTAAGTTCCTCAGTTCTGTTCACCACAGTGTGTTAGCCATTACCCTACGGCCCCTACATGGATGTTGCAGTTGGCATTGTATTTGTAAAACTCGTGCAAATGCCATCACGAACGAGAGGTCAGATATTGGGTGATCATTAGTTGCAATCTGGTGATATGAGATCCAAATCCGAGTAGGTTTTGTCGAATATATCTCCTTATATCTCTCTCTCTCTTCTCTGTCTGTCTGTATGTCTCTCTGTCTGTCTGTTTGACCGTGTGTGTCTGTCTGTCTCTCGCTCTCTCTCTCTCTCTCGCTCTGCTTCTCTCAAATGTTTGTGTGATGGTTATTCTTGTCGTGCGTTGAATTTCAACTTGTCGTGCGTTGAGCTCATGTGTAATCCTAATCTCCAATTTATGTTGCCCCTTTTGGGAGACACTTCTCATAGCGGTATACGAGCACGACAAAAACAGAGCTCGAATATTCTTCCATCAGGCACTGAACACGCGGACGACACGCCAGCAAGATCGTATTGCTGGTTGGACCAGAGCGAAAAACCGGTCTCTCTGTCTCTCTCTCTTTTCATAGGATGGTTTATTCGAACACGGTGTCTCCTATGTAAACTCAGGCCAGGAATTAGATGCCACCTGTATTTCCAGCTTACGAAAATGCCGTCTGATAGGTTTATGGCACATCCATATAGTCAATTGCATTATCCTCCAAAAAGAACAGCAGTCCCTTGGCCTTGCTGAGAGGGTTGTTGTGGGTACGACGTCTTTACGACCGTATTTTTCTTAGCCTCGGCTTGTGAAGGTGCATGGCCAATCCTTGCCCTCACAGTCTCATTTTCCCATCGACAGTGTACGGTTGGTTAATACCTTTGGCTGAGAACATTATGTCTGTTGTAGATTTATTAGTGATCTAGACATTTGCAACAGTTTGCCATTAAATAAAATACGTTGTTCGGAAAATTTTTAATCTTACAGGATCACGTTCAGTTGTGTGATTAATTTTGTTTAAAAATGAATAAAAATACTAAAAATAATGAATGAATAATTATGAGTTTATTGAATTGTGTTAATCTCTTCACGACTCTCATCTTCACAGACAGCGAATGTAGGCCGGTCAATGACTGCTCACGTCTCCTCGGCTCTCTTTCTCGCTCCTGCCTTTTCTCACTCCCTCTGTTGACATGACTCGTCTCTGTCTATCGGCCAAGGGCGGGTTGGGCGAGTCGTCTCCCTCGCCCGCTGTTCGTCCCACCGACGATGTGCGGTCTGTCTTGTCTATCTGGCTGCCTCTTTGTATGTCTGCCTCCCTGTCTGTTTGCTTATGTGTATGTCTTCCTCTCTATTTCGGTCTCCCTCTCTTTGTTTCTCTGTTTGTCTGTCGTCGTCTTCCTCCTGCGTTGATCAATGATTAGTAGAGCTGCGCCGGTGTAAACATGTTTATCATTATTCGGCGGAGCCGGCGACAGCCGACGATTTGCAACGGTCAGGGAAGAAGGACGATGAGAGGAACGGGGCGGGTGAAGGCACGGGGAATGCACGGGGAAAGGCACTGGGAGGACATAGGGTGGGCACGGGGAATGCATGGGGCAAGGCATGGGGTGGGCATGGGGCAAGGCATGGGGTGGGCACGGGGAAGGCATAGGAAGGAAAGTGGAATACATAGGAGGTAGGCACGGAAAAGGATTGGGGTGGCAAAGGGAGGACACGGGTAGAAGGCGTGGGGCAACGTTAGAGATCTATAGCAAACGTAGTGACCTAGTTCTCGCGGTATTTATAGACCGCTCCTACGCTCTCGTAAATGCGCGGGTGTTGTGAGAAACGCCAATATGTGTGACGATTACGGTTATTATTTTTATTATTATCAGCTATGTCTCCAATCGTTTGAAGCGATACTTGAGAGCTGTGCTTGGGGCCTCGGCTTATTCACGAGCGCTGCATCGAGATAGCTGCCCGGTGGAGGAGGCCCTAAGTCCGTTTACCAGAGTGACCATATAGAGAAGGAAGCAGAGGAGATGCTACGTTCATATAAGCCAGGCACAGGGCTCCAGCTTATTCACGAGCTCTGCGTCGAATTAGAGGTGTTGTCAAGTAATGTAGAGATCTAGGTTTTATTGCCATGGAGTCTGCAGGGTGACGAGATAGAGCTGTACCGACTCCGATTCGTCTACTCGTAATTAGAAAAATCGGCTATGATCGGTATCGGTAACAATAATCAGCGCCAATGTTTGTAATGGTTTTCTTAATTGGGGGGCTGGCCACTCACCAGATGGTAGATGATTTTACAATACCACGTATTGGCTCGTCCACACAGCAATTAGTCGCTGTTGCCAGTGAAAACGCTGAATTAATTAATTTGTTTTTGCTCAATAATCGTTAAATAATGACTAAAGGGAGCAAAGATTTGTCGTTTCGTTTCTTATTTTTGTATTTACCAGATAAATTTAGAAATACTATTTAGAAATTTTTCTGCATACGAGGCACCTTAAGAAACATGGTTACCTCATATTCGAAACTCAGTGACGTCAGAGACCGGTGGGACTGGAGTAAGTACGTAACCTTTCGGGATAGTGTTTTTGTTTTGGAATCTGTGAGAACGCAGGCTCCGATCAATTGATTGTCAATTTACTACTTTGCAGTAATTGACTGCAAAGAGCAACCGCCAACCGCACACACCCACTTTTAACATGCGTATAGTGCAAGCGGCAAAGCAGGTGTGTGAGTAGTTGGTGTATATGTCTATGCTTCGAGAACAAACATTTTGACATAAAAATTTCTAAATAATCGGCTCCATGATGGATATCGGGTATTTCAATGATGGATATCGGGTATTTCAGTGATCGATATCGGGTATTTTAATGATCAATATCGGGTTATTCAATGATCGATATCGGGTATTTCAATAATGCGTATCAGTTATCTCAATTATCGGTATCGACTATTTCAACAATGATTTGGGCTATTTCAATGATCGAATATTTTAAAACTGTCAGTTATCACATACCGATATCTGGTCTAAATACACTTACAAACTCATCCGGCGCCGAATTGTCCGTCGCCGAATTGTCCCGGCGCCAAATTGTCTGCGTGCCGAATTGTCCGTCGCCGAATTGTCCAGACACCGAATTGTCCGCGCCGAACTGTCCGGTGCAGAATTGTCCGGCGCCGAATTGTCCGGTCGCCCTCCGTCACGTTCCCCAGGCCCTTAGTAGTACATGGCCCCATCCGTTGGAAAAGTCCTGGCCCTCTGTCAGGTTCCTTGGACCCTTAGTAGTACGTGGCCCCATCTGTTGGAAAGGTTCCCTGCATCTGTTGGAAAGTCCAGAGCCGCTGCGGCACTTAAGGAGTGTGATAGACGGATAGTGTGTGTTTGTGTGTGTATGTAGGACTGTAGGTGTGTGAGTAGGTGCGTGTGTGAGTAGGTGTGTTTACTTGTCAAACATGGTTTTGGTGCCCTTAACCGATTTAAACTGCACTATGATACTTTTATCTTAGTCAGATGTCGGCCGTAGATCGTTCAGGGCTATGTTACACTATAGGAGACTGTTTATTTGTTATGTGTGCTCATTATAGTCTCCTGTGTGTCTTTAATTGTGCTGATGAAATTATGCATGATCCCGTGTGAGCTGTTGTATCGGTGTTTCTGGTCCATTTCTCCATTTTGATATTTCCGAGAAGTCTCGAGTCTGGCTGCGAACAACTGGTTGAGAAGTAGCTTCTACCTACTTCCAATTAGGATATAGGGCAACAAACATCCTCTAATGATTGATTGATAACGCGGCTATACTGATTATAGAGTCTATTATACTGATTATAGAGTCTATTATACTGATTATAGAGTCTATTATACTGATTATAGAGTCTATTATGGTGATGTTTATTTTCATTAGAGATGAACCGAAACTCGGCTCCTCGGATACACTACTCGGCAGAGTATTGTAGTATTCAACATTACTCGGACTCGGATAAACAATGGGTCCGAGTATTAATAAAAGTAGGCTTGTGAAACAAAAATCACAATCCCACGTGACGAGTCACTGACGATCTACATTTAAAAAAAACACAAGTACTGTTACTGGTAGTACTTGCCAGTTACTTTAGTTACTACTTCCTAGCGTAAACTAAGGCAATACCAAAATTCATAAAAATTGTGCAAAATGAAAAACCAAAAAAGAGAATGAGACTTTTTTTATATATGTTTGATGCTCCGTGCACTGACTCTGTAGTCTGTACAACTCACTCATAGTACTCAGTACTCGCCAGGAAATTGACACTCGGCGCATTCCTAATTTAAATGACACTGATTCTGCATGTAAACTCATTTGTGAGTATGTAGAACGAAGATGATTAAGATGTGTACGAATTTTCTCAAACTACGGTCGAGAAAATTCGTATTTTCCGAAATTTAACAATTATGATATTTCGCGAATGTTCACGAATTATGTGATCTGTTTTGTGCGAGGAACTGTGTTAATTTCCGCAAAGCTGAACCGCTTTCCGCAAAATATCACTCGTCAACCCACTCACCAATTGGGTGATTCAGCCTCTCTGTTGTCGTGCGTGAACCCCCTCTCGGTGCATTGGGGTGAGATTACATCGGGGTCGATGTCCGAGTCCAGGCATCGTCATAATCAGACCGAGGAACGACCGACTTTCACCAGACGATAATAATATCGAGGCTGGTTCAGTTTCTGGCCCTCGGTTGGGTTCTTTTGGGGATGGGAAACGGTGACAAAGACGATGATTTATTGAGTAGGCCTAGTCGATTGTACTTGGTCCGGATAGGCTGTTGACAGAGGGCTTTTCGTCGGACGCCTGCTGCAGCGGGCGTGTTTAATGGGCTGATAGCGTTGTGTGTGTGTGTGTGTGTGTGTGTGTTTCTGTGTTCGCAGGTGTGTGTCATGTACTGTATTATAATCGAGCATTTATATAGCATCCCTTCAAGATATCTACTCGGAGGTGCTCTCTGCGCTGGCCTAAATGATGTTGAATGTCAAAACCGACAACAACTTCGCCAATGCCGGGTGTGCCATTGCGAGGTGGGACACTAATCATATTCGTAGTCAAGAGTATCGTTCAACAGAAACTACCAAACGCTCTGTGACAACGTTGATCATTAGCGTCGCCCTCCTTTATACAGGCTTGGGACTGGCACTGGTTCCCGTTGTAGGCAAGAATGGTGTGGATGGGGGACATCCGACTTTCAATTGTTTTCTAATTCACACGAATTGCTATTGGTAGAGCGGTGAATGATGCCCCAGGGTGTTGAGACCAGCCAGAACTCTGACGTCTGCTTCGTTGGTGGAAGGGTCAGAGACCTAGATAGACTGCCTGGTCGTTCGACTAGGCTGTTAAGGTACATGAGGTCACTCTGGCCTCCTCTCTTGAGCATTGTTGTTTACGAGCAATTTATCTAAGATAAGTTTCTAGGTCGACACATTCCTGGTATTCTGGTTATAAATTCTACGTGTCAGAAAACACTCTCATGATAGATCTTAGTAGACAAATTGAGGTTATGGACTTCCTACAGACAGGAATTTTTTCAATTTTTTTCTATTGGAAGATATTGATTGTGGCCTCTGATATAAATTCTCTTGTCTTAGAGCTCGTATATCTGAGAACTTTTCTGTGAAAATGCCCTCTGGTTGTTTCGTAATCTACAAATTCTCCGGGCAGAGCGGTTTCAGGATAACGTCCCACAATAAAAATACCATCTACACATGTTTGTCTCTGCCTGCTGTAGCCTGCTAGACATATTTGCTTATATATTCTATAAGGAGACATCTTAGACACAATCGTGGTTTATTAATACAACAAATCGACTTTGACTGCATTTCGGCTGCAGGGATTTCTTGCGTGAGAAACATTGCCTGTACGAGTTTGTTGCAAGGGTCGTGGACTTACCTAGGCTGATTAATTTTTCGTATTTGTATTCATTACAAATTCATATAGTGTCAGTGTAAGAAGATGCTGATCAAGGTTTCCTGCATGTACGCTATAGTCTTGTTGACGTTAATTGCTACTGGGAACAGAAATTGGAAATTTCATCAGTGCTTTAAGCAATCCACACACACACACACACACACACACACACACACACACACACACACACACATATATATATATACAAAATGGCATATGGATTCTCCTCGATAGTCCCGTTTTCAGCCTTATGTGTTCCGTATTGATCCCAGATTGTCCTGGGACTTGGTGTAAATATCTCTTCAACAAATGTGTGTTCTTGTTCTCGCAAACTGAATTGCATCTGAGGCTGAACAGAATATTTAGAGACGTCTTATGACAGCAAAGGTCTTACGATGTTGTTGCCTCTTGTGATGTATACGTTTTACAAGTCCTTATAGTTTCATCGATCTGGCAGAGGCCTTTCGAGTTGTTTTCTTTCTCATATCTGAGATCGTTTTTGGGCTTACGGGTTTTTTGTTCTTCGTTATCTACAACACTACTAGGCATAGTTACCTTAATAGGATTTCTTTAAAAAGTATTTAAACATTTTTTTACCGCTAGAATGGCATCTATTGCGTGTAGAACTGTTTATATAAGCTTCGTTCGTGCTGGGCCCATATTAACCTGGAAGGCTACTGCAATTTAATAAACGCTTTGCTCTTGAAGTTGATTCTAATCTTATATACAAGCCGCTTATCTTTTGATGAGTCGAGTGTATTATTTTTAACAACCCTTCTCAGTTAATTAGATCCTACTACAATAGGTCGATGCAACATTCGCTTGGTGTAGAAGGATATTATATCGAGTACCTCATACGCGGACGTCCTGGACTGGCCAAGTCTAAAGTTGGCGGCCATAACCTGGGACTAATATGGAAGGGTTGGAGGGGAAATGAAGCTGCAATCAGTGATCGTCTTTTCTGATACACTGCGGGCAATGTCTGTGACCGGCTGTGTGTACAGTGACATCCGGGTACTCAGCAGAGTAACTTTGAACGTATAATCGCCGACAAGTTCATCTAAATGTATGCTTTTTCGGTAAAAAAATTCTTAATTTGAACACATTTTATTTATATTGCAACTTAACATATTAATTCGTTTTATTTCGTTAACAAAAACAAACACGACTGCCGGTTTATCCTGCAAAAGTCCCGGATGTAGTCACACACATGATCAAGGTCAATGACCCAGTTTTCGTCTGCTTCATAATCCCTTTCATATTTGTCCCAGGAACTGAAGACGAGTCGAATCCAGAGGCAAGAGATATGCTTCGTTACCGTGAGGAAACATAGTAGACAGTCGACGCGGTTACTCGCACCGACTGTATTATGCGGCGCACAGTGATGTGCTTTGGGCAGAAGCTAAGATCTGTGATCGTGTCTCGCCATTAGTTTTACGACGATATCGTGATCTCTCTACCGCCTAAACGAGATATAATCGCTAGGTACAGTCAGAACTGGGCGCGTTACATTTGGAGCTGTGACTCAAGCATTTCTCAAAGAAATCAATTGAGGGTTAGCGTTAACCTCGGGTAAAAGTCCGTCGTGTGCCAGACGGCGCTATCGTCGCATGAGCATAAACGTCGTTAACGGAGAATTAGTAAACATCGCTCGCGGTAATTACCTAAGAATAATGACTCTTTTCGACCAGCGATGCTCGAGATATCACCGTCGGACAACTGGTTTGTCCGGGCGAAAAAAATGCCTTAAGCCACGTCGACGCTAGCGTTTTAAGAACATTTCGGGCGAAACCTTTTGTCTGCTTTGGACCAAAATAATGCAAGGCATCTAGATAAGAGGAATGGTTTACTCGTCAAATTTTCGCCCAAATAGTGGTGACACGACGTTACATAGGGAGTCTCCAGTCCTGTACATATTGTCCTTGGGGATGATGTTGCCGACATTCGGCCACAGGGTGCGATTTGTCCAATTTGGATCGTCGCTGCCTGTTATGAGAAAAGCACACCAGATGTAGAGTTGCCGTTATTAGAGACTTGTGTTTTGATTGACCTGTTATTGCCAAGTTTCCGATTATCAAACAGTTGGAAATAGAACTACTTGTGCTAACTTGGCAGTTTCTATAGCACCGTTATATAATGCACATTCTGCTAAACTTTAAGGCACATCTAGATTCCCTCTTCTAATTTAACCAGTTATTGATGAAAACATTACGTGGGTATTTATGTAGTGCTTTTAATCTAGCCACTCAATGGATGCTGGAACATTGCTGCAGAGGTGTATTGTAAGCTAAAAATCTCACCAGCTTCGCTTCATGTTGCTTAAATTTAGATCTTTTGTAGAAGGGGTGGCTACAGAATGTCGATTGTTGAATGGAAGCGATAAGACAGCTTCAGGTGGATGTGATGAACTACTTTCTTGCAACAAAGAGCTCAACTGTTGTCTGTAGCCAGATATATCTGGCTGCATCACCATGCCACACTCAACATAGGACAGTAGCATAAATTATCTGGATTACTCAGAGGCACAAGAGTGCTTCTTGGTTACATAACCTGACCACCACACTCGGCGTTGAACAGTTGCATAAATTTCACCTGAATACGTAACACTAGAGTTTTTATGCTTAATTTATTTGGCCATTCTTTTTTTCCTACTTCAACGAAGAGTGCTGATAATTACTTGCAGCTAAGCGACAGGTATTGAGAGCAATCAACTCTTACACGAAAACCTCGAACATAAATTACGGCTATAAACGAAAGGAAACTTCTGATGAGTGAGTCAAGTTCTGAGGAGACAAGGTTCAAGAGACCAATCCAGTGTTTCTTGACTGTTGCAGTGGTGGTCTATTGTCTTGACCGTTCTAGACGTGAAATGAGAGGTTTAGGAAATTATTTAACTGGTGGTCTAGTCCGAGACCAAGACCAATACTCTTTTTTTCTTATAAACAATTCAATTTATTAGGATGCTAAAACGGAATAACACGCTTAAAACATTAATTTTATTGCTGAAGAATACTAATCTTAATAGTGGACCAGAAAACATATTTACCGGCCAGTCTGAACTTTTGCGGGTTCAGCTCTTGGCTTTGGCCTGAGAATATCACACTATAAGTTACTTACAGCTTACGATAGGTAAATACTTTAAGACATCTGAACAAGTAGATTAACGTTCCGCTTAGATGGCTTACTTGTACTCGGAATTAGGGTAACAGTGTCTGTACCTGGCCGACCATATCATTATTAGATTGTTCCAAAACCTTGACATTTGTTGAAGCAAATTTTTAAATGGCTGGCTCCGTTGCAAATGCATTTTTTGACCCATAGTAACATGTATATATATAGATGGTCAGCACGCCACAAATCGGTAACAATCGCGTGGGGCCTAAACATCCTGTGTCGCTAATAATCCAAAATAACCAACAAATGTCGAAAAAATTGCTCTAATACGGCACATGATCAAGAAAGCTAATTTAAGACGGATGCCAATCCAAGACCGTTCCTTTAAGACCAAGATCCACACATTCGAGACCAAGACCGCGTTCTCGAGACCACATTCCTGCCGATAAATACAGCAAGAAGTAACAATATATAAATTGTCGTATTTACAGTTGCAAAGCGTGATGAATGCAGGGGGATGCATGTATTATGTACAGTTGATATAAGATGTGTTGACTGGCAGCCAAAGAACATTAGGAGCTGACTGGTCTGATTTCAGAGTAGTCGCCCTCTTCCTTTATCCAGGCCTGGTACTGGCGCTGTTAGAGTGCTAGGAGTTGCGGAGTTTCAGTTCCCGAGGAAGATACGACTTATAAAGTGTCGTCTAGAAAAGCTAATGTTTCTCCTCTAAAGTTCTGGTCTTTTAACTCTGAACTTTCCGGAATGTTTCGGGAAGAATTGAAGGCATTTATTTCATACTTGCTGGGGAACCCGGCGTTGCACGGGTTGAGACAGGTTTTTGGCTGTGGAGAGCAGGAAGACGGCGACCGCGGGTTCACCAACCCCTCTACTGGGTGTTCCAGGTGTTCCGCGAGCGAACGACGAAGGTTTCGAGAAAATAGCTGTAAAAGTGAGGAAATGCATAAACGGAATTGTGTATAGACACTGATGCGTACAAAGTACATACCCAGTGTGCAAACGATGGTCAACTACTGCTTTTGTATCGTATTCAATTCCAGAAAAGTATTAGTTTCAGTTTAACGACACTGTTTAATAACATAGATCTTTAGCGTCGCCCTCTTCCTTTATCCAGGCCTGGGACTGGCTAGCACTGTTACAGTGCGAGGAGTTGCGGAGTTTGTTACCGAGAGAGGTTTTTGGCCCTGGCGACAAGGAAAAGGGTGGCCGTGGATTTTACGAACCCCTCGACTGCGTGTCCCAGGTGTTCCCAACGGTGAAGGTTTCGAGTGAATAGCTGTAAACCGTGCAAATGCATCGCTAGGACAAAGACACACAGACAGAATTGTCTCTTTATTTATATTGATACGGTACTATTGATGATGATGATGACGACGACGACAATGATGATGATGATGACGACAATGATGATGATGACGACGACGACGATCAGCATGTTGGGGACGAGAACTTTTAACGCAGTTTTAACTTTGGTTCCATAGAGCTTGATGGATCATTTTTACCTCGGGCAAAAATAGTGATCAAAACAATAATAGTAATAATAATAATTGACCTGACAGCTTTTATTATCAGGTAGGCCTATCCTGCTGAGCGTTGAGAAATGTCGAAAAGTAATCGCGGTCTTTTTGTGTAACTTGCAAGACAAGTCTGCTTTGTGTGATGAATGGCTGTTTTCTACTTAGAGGCTTCCGTCGAACTAGTTCTTCGTTCGACCTCCGTACTACTTTTGACATAATCAGTATGGATCGGCGGCAGTGGGCCCCACGGGATTCACTGACCGAATGCCCGGTCGGTGGCCTTCCGTATTTTCAGCACGCGGCCGAACCTCTCTCCTATTTGCCTGACCGAGATAGAACTGTTCGACCTCGCCCGAGTTTCATGTGGATCTTGCGCTTTTTGTAAACACCATTGACCCCGTTGTGTGTTGGGGAGGAGAGGGGCAGATTGTTTTGATAACGTTGAGAGGAGTACCACGACTTTGACCCTGCCGTGACGACTGTCCAACCTATATATATATAAGTGCAATGGTTGCGCAAACGCCTCGTAGTTTATCTTATTCAGGTAAGTAGGTAAATGCTCTTGTGTGTCAGTGTTGCGGATGCTGATTTTGAATGTTGACTGTTGGATTGGGTAGCTAGCGCCAATTGAGTGATGGTTCCTGGAAAAGTCGATTGTCTAGTAACAATACCTGTTGTCTTACAGCTAGTGACTGCTCTCTTGATGTCCTGTTTTCGTCTTATGTGATACCGCTTCAGTGGAAGTTGACTAAATGGAAGAGTTTTCATTAATTATATAGTTGGAAAACTTAAATGAATTACTACAAAGGCTTTATTCTACTCAACTTTGTTGTTTGAATTTTGCTTGAGAAATGCAAAGTGTTATTGGGAAGTGGGAACTTGGTATCGTAAATGGAAATAAAGCCTACATGAATGGATTGAGACTAGAGCTGTACCAATTAAACACCCATAGGTCTAACTACGGTGTAATCGGGCAGTTTATTCTAACAATAATTGGTGCCGATGTACACAAAATGGCTTTATTAGTATTGGCAGCTCGCCAGATGGCAGATTTTATCGTACCTTTATATTTGCATAGTGCCTCTCAATGAAGAACTATTCAGAGGCGCTCTCCGCACGGAAATACCGGGGAAAGTGAAACGCCTTTAAAGAGCGAGAAGCCAGTCATTAGTTTAGCCCTTAGTGATGTAGGAAGGTTATTCCAGGTAGATGGACCCACAACAACAATCGCCCGGTGTTAGACCAAGGCAGTCTTAGTCATAGAGACAAAAACATCACGACGTTCAACAGAGCGCAAGGAACGAGATGAGGTTACAGATAACGGCTTTTGCAAATAGAGAGATATCTCAGTATTATAAATAATCGGTTATATGCTGTATTGACATAATTGGCAAAAGTGTTACCAGTACAGCTCTATTTGAGATGGTTACTCATAACTTTGTATTATGCACGCTTTCTCTATTTTCTGTAGCCTCACGATTGGGTCGCCGTCCAAAGCGACTGAAGAACATATCAGAAGAGACGAACGCACGAAAGGAAAGGCCGATTGCGTCATCTCTTTCAGTCAACCATCCTCCAATCGCTTGTAATCCTCTGGAAAAGGAAATCTCTAAGATGTCCCTCGCTGAACTCAAGGTGATGATTGTGTTTCAGATCGATTTTTATCAAGTTTGTCAAGAATAGATAAAGGCATGTGAAAGACAGACCAAAGCCTTTTGAAAGCCAGACCAAAGCATTTAAAAGGCAGACCAGGTCAAGGCCGATTAGAATTTAATACAGAACGAAGCATGTTAGAGACAGACCATAGCATGCTATAGACAAACCAAGGCATGTGAAAGACAGACCAAGACATGTGAAAGACTGACCAAAGCATGTGAAAAATAGAACATATAACATGTTAAAAACCCTTTCAGAATTGCCGGTTTCAGAGATGCGTTCAGACGTTTCTGTTCCTTTGTCCACGCTCAGACGCCCGTTGAGAGCGCTGCTGATTCGAGCGGCGCTATGTAAATGCTTGATATATTACATTACAAGCATATTGTAGACACACCAAAGCATTTGAAAGACAGACCAAAGCACAAGACTTCAGTCCTATTACTTATTATTGTGCTGTGTTAATTTCATTGTTGCATTAGTTTCTTTCCTTACATCAATTACTACATTGCTTTCACTTTACATATGCGCTGTTAATTTCTTATCTTTTCTTACAGATGAAGTGTTCAGTTACACCACTCTGTGACTTATGCAACCTTAATTTTCCTGTTGTCTATTGGCATAAAAGACAACAGACGGCTTCAGCTGCATTACAATCTGCCTGTAAGCGCTTCAGTGCAAAAGTGATTGTCGGCTTTGGTCAGTAAACATGTTTATGCAACACCTTGGCCAGTGGTGTTCTTCGTGCCTCTGGTGGTCGAGAGCAATGTTCTGGCAGGTGATCTACAACAGCCTTGAACTGGACTTTGTTAGATAATGCTTGACAGCTCCTGGCTATTGGCGGTCATCTTTGATTAGTGCCATCTGGGAGGTTTCTGGAGTCTGTTGAGTGCTCTGTAGTATACGCTTCATTTATACATGCTTCAATCTGCTGCTCTAAGTGTTTAGTCAGCATATCTCATGCTTTGGTCTGTCCTTCTCATGCTTTTCAACTGTCTTTCTTGTGCTTTTGTCATCCATTCTCATGCTTTTCATCTGTCTTTCTCATGCCTTTGTCATCCGTTCTCATGCTTCCATCTGTCTCTCTTGTGCTTTTGTCATCCCTTCTCATGCTTTCCATCTGTCCTTCTCATGCCTTTGTCATCCGTTCTCATGCTTTCCATCTGTCTCTCTTGTGCTTTTTGTCATCCCTTCTCATGCTTTCCATCTGTCTCTCTTATGCTATTGTCATCCATTCTCATGCTTTTCAACTGTCTCTCTTGTGCTTTTGTCATCCGTTCTCATGCTTTCCATCTGTCTCTCTTGTGCTTTTGTCATCCATTCTCATGCTTTCCATATGTCCTTGTCAGTTTGTCATGCTCGGGCAGTCGTTCTCATTCCTTCATCTGTCTTTCACATGCTGTCATCTATTCATCTCATGCTTTTGTCTGTTCTTATCATGCTATGGTCTCTGTCTTTCACATGTCTTGACCAGTCTGTCCAGTACATTCATCATGCAATCCAACATATGCTCTTGTTTGTCCAGATATATATATAAAAGCTGGGTGCACTGTGTTCTGCTGTTAGTTTTGTATTGTAATTACAAATGCGTTGAAAACATGTCTAATTAGTTCACACGGCATGAGGAGCAGCGCAGCGGGTGTTGTACTCGGCCCAGTCCATGGACAGACAATTGGAGTATGATCTAAATCTGCCATCATTCGTTGATCTATTTTATTTTGACAGACATGTTGCTTCATTCATTCAGTTTGTTGACCTCCATTGAAAGCAAGGCACACACTCTGAACGTTCTGATGAGAAGAGCATTGAGTGCACTAATTGCTCTCCTGATCGGAATGTGATGAAGAATGAACCTCTAGCCGGTTCAAACAGACTTCCTCCTTGAAGATACAGCAGCCATTTACTTTTCATTCCTAGAAATATTCCTCTGCTGATTCGTATTTTCCAGACAGGTTCTGATGTGATGACCTGTTTGATTTTGAACTATTACATACATATATCTCCTTCCTCTTTTCCTTCCGGCTGGGATTAGTCCCTCGCTGGGGAGGGGTCAGCCACTCGGATCCTCATTCTCCAACGGGTTCTGTCTGCAGCATCTACAATTTTCAGTTTGTGCAGTTTGAGATCCCTTTCAATCACATCTCTCCATCTCTTCTTTTGTTGTTCTCTACTTCGATGACCCCGTAGTTGCCTGAAGGGTCTTTCTAGACTGGTTAAAACAAATACACCAGTCAATCAGACGTCTCATTACTTCCATGTGACGATCAATTGATACTGTGTGTTTAACACTGCTGCGGTGCAATAGAAGTTTAGATATTAGAGATCTATCTATCTTTCTTATTCCTTTGTTCTGTTCTTCTGATCCTTAAATAGTCTGTCCTTATGACGTTTTGATATGTCCTTCTGATGCTTTAGTCTGTCCTTATGACATTTTGATATGTCTTTCTGATGCTTTGCTCTGCCTGTCTCATGCTTTTGTCTGTCCTTCTGGTCTGTCATACTCGTTGTTTGATCTGTACCCTTTCCTTGATCCTTCATTATGTTCCTATGTCCTTGTAGAGTGAGGTTGCACTGTGCACATGTAAAGTAAGCATAACATATTTAACACTGATATTCCGTTTTCAGCGCCTTCTTCAGAAGTTGAATGCTCCTGAGTCTAACAACGTTCAGCTGCCGTATCTCCTGTCAAGACTGAACGAATTGCATCAGGAGGCCAAACTGGGGAAGCAGCCCGCAAGTCCGGACAATGCCCGTTCGCCAATTAATTCAAAATTTGTGCTCGGTGGGGAGAGCGCTTCCCCGGACACCACGATCTGTGATGAAGCCGCTGTCGGAAGCGAGCAACCACGCCTCGCCGTTGAATCGCCAATTCCTCGGAGAACACCGATGGAAGGCGGTCTTGCACCTTGTCTGCACGGTCAGTCCACGGATGACTCCCTGCGGAATACCGACGAAACCCCGATCGCCCGAGAAAAACTGAAAACTATCTGCCCCGGGTTCGGGACCCATCAGCAGAGGACCTCTGAGGACATCTGTCATCTGAGGAGGGAAGTCGACTCAGAACGATTCTGCTCTAGGACGGAGGGCGTCGAGTTTTCTGGTGAAGCGGCAAAACTGTTGGAACTGTTGGAGCAAGCACGACGTCCGATCTTTGGGGATCGCGTGAGTCTAGTTGACCAGGTGACAGACATCGTCATAAATGCACACATGTTGACGTGTAACTACACGAGGGACCTGGTGACTGCGGGAAAGGCAAGATATCACGAGTCACAGGTATTTAAAATGATTATTTGCTGTTTAACTTGAATATATCTTGTTGCAATATGAAAAGGGCAGGGCTGAAGATAGGCCTATACATAGCCGATATGTGCAGTCTACTGACGTTATCAGTCGATAGAGCTAGTATTCCTGATAAGGAATAAAAATGCCGCTCTTACTATAGGAGTGTGAAAGTTGTTGGCAGACAATTGAGATGTGTTCTATATATTTTGATGACACTGCTCAGGTACTTTTATGACGTCACCCGATGATGCACTGAAGATAAATATCAATGAAGATTGACAGACCAATGCATGTGAAGGACATGTAAAAGCACGAGTAGGACATGTTAAAGCACGAGTAGGACATGTTAAAGCACGAGTAGGACATGTTAAAGCACGAGTAGGACATGTTAAAGCACGAGTAGGACATGTAAAAGCACGAGTAGGACATGTTAAAGCACGAGTAGGACATGTTAAAGCACGAGTAGGACATGTTAAAGCACGAGTAGGACATGTTAAAGCACGAGTAGGACATGTAAAATAGCGAGTAGGATATGTAAAAGCATGAGAAAGGCAGTCAAAAGTGTAACAAGGAGACTGAAGCATGAAAAGGATAGACAAATGCATGACTTTTATTACATCACTGGATGATACAATGAAGATATACATCATGAGCCTTGTTCATACATGGATGTGTTACCAGCTTTGAATTCCAAGCCATCTGGGGGATGCCTTCCCAGCCTTCCATCCTTTTGGGATCGGTCAGTGAGACAGGTTGGGAGGTGAAGCAAAATATCCTGTTGATGGTCTGCTGTAGCCAGGTTTGTGTCCCTACCATATGCTCCCTTGGACCACACTTGCATCATCAGTTCTAAGGAATTTATGTAGAATTATTTAAAAGGTCTTTCAGTTACTGATTGACCTACTTTAAAAGTGTTTCTGTTCTGGTTCAAATATATTTAGTGGTCGCCTCTGGCACACGAACGTTTTTTGTGCAGTCAGAAATCCTTATCTGTTAGGATTCTTAGAAATCTCTTCAACTTATCAGGCAAACTGACTTATATAAGGGGGAGGGAGCTGCTGAAGGGTATATCTGTGAAGTGGTCAATGTAATTATGAATGTTCTATTATAGTACTTTAGTTATTTTGAGGATCCAGGTTGCCGTACACTGACCCACACATGGGCAGTGCTTTTCATGCATTTGTCCCTTCTCGTGCTTTGATCTCCTTGTTATGCTTTGGTCTGCCCTTCTCCTGCTGTTATATGTCCTTATTGTTTTAATCTGTCAATCTTATGCCTTATTCTGTGAGCTTCTCATACCGTGATCAATCCTTCTCTTGCTTAATATTTCATTTTCTTGCTTTGGTTTGTCATTTTTATGCTCAGTTCAGAACAAACTTTGCTTGTTTTCAGTACTGGTCCTGGTATATATTATTGACACAGTTTCAACAGACTTAATCCCAGGCTTTGTTATTAAAGGCAGAGTCCCTGGGACGGTTCCTATGCACTGTCAATCTCTACGTGATTAGGACTTTTCTCAAAACATTTTGACTCTTCGTTTTTTCATTTCGGAGATTTTTTGCTGTTGTTTTGAGGGACTCTTTTTCAATTATGCTTGTTAAGTAAAGTGGTTTTCTTTGTGTTACTGAAGGAATCTGTTGAAAAGATCGCAGAAGACCAGAGTCCGATGAACGTCTGGTCGCTGTTTGTAGAAAACATGGCTCCAGTCATCCGGAGAGTCGTAGCATTCAGCAAAAGCCTTCCCGGTTTGTTTAGTCTCGTTTATCTGTTTAATCTCGTAAATTGTTTCAAATTTTGTTTCAAGTTGAGGCTGGCAGAGTGAATGACAAACAGGCAGGCAGGCAGGCAGGCAGACAGACAGAGAGAAATCCATGTAGATAGATGGAGAGCAAGACAGAAAGAAATGCGTATAAGGCAGGCGCGAGATTGAGACGGTGAAAAGAGAGATAGAAAGCTCAGACTGAGGTTTAGTTGAATGCAAATCCAGACACTGGATGAGACAAAGGAACAGACAGAGACAGATACATAAAGAGGTAGAGTAAAACAGATGTTCAGAGTGGAAGATGTCGCTAGAGGCTGAGACATGGTTTGATGATAGTTCTAAGCAGAATGATCTAGGAGACAGGGAGAGGAATGCAGAGGGAGACAAGGTTAGAGACAGCAGTAGAGAGAGTGAGAGAGAGGCAGACAGGAGAGGCAGACAGAGGGGCAGCAGAGGGAAAGAGAGGCAGACAGAGGAAGAGAGGGAGCTAGCAGGCCTTGTAGTCTGTTAGGCAGAGTCTAGTAGGCCTATGTCTGGCAGTTTTTGGGTTTGTTCCGCTTTATTTTGGGGAATGGACGCAGACAAAACAGGAGTTGCCGTTTTTATTACAGCTCAGTTGCTGATTGTTACAATGCCTTGTTTTTGCCCTCTGTTTTTTTGGTCTGAATTCCAACAACTTTCTTTTCTTAAGCTGTGCATCCCTTTTAAATAAAGTTTCGTCAATTTGTCAGTTTATTTTTATCATGAACATGCTGGAGTGAAAACGTCCTGCAGTCCCACAGCCACATCATGTATACAAGACTACAGTATCAGTTAATAAATGCATAACAATAATGATAATAATAATAATGAATTATCGAAAACATGGCTTCAATCATTCGGAAAGTCATAGGATTCAGCAAAGGCCTTCCTGGTTTGTTTATTCTCGTTTATCTGTTTAAGCTTGTAAATTGTTTCAAATTTTTGTTTCAATTGAGGGATCATATGTACCTTGGGAAAAATAAAAAAAGTAATAATAATAAACGTTCCACTTTGCCCTATTTTTGTCTACAGACAATTTTTATGTTACCTAAGGTAGCAGAACTACCTCTGGTTAAGATTAGAAATAGTAATAATAACAATAATCCTAATAATAATAATTGCGTTTATAAACAAAAATAAAAATCTGCAGTCTACTGATAACGTTGGTCTAACTGTCATGCATGATTTCTGGATGAGTTTCATTAAATGTTACCAAATGAAGTGATTGTGATGTTAACCTGTTCTACTCTAGGATTCAGTGAGTTGTCTCAAGATGATCAGATCAAGCTGATTAAGCAGGGGTCATTCGAGGTCATCCTGACACGATACACACCGCTATTCACCAACTGTGGAATGTTTGTTCCAGACATGAGCACATGTGTCCCAATGTGAGTCGTTCAGACCTATTGGTTTCTCTAATACCCTCAGACCAAATCCTTTATTGGAAGAGAAAGTATATGTGATTACATAATTAGAAATTTAAATAGTAAAACTTATATTTTAATTCTTATAATTATAATTAACTTCTATGGCATCACTATTTAATGCACAGAGCATCAACCTATGGTCCTGTAAAACCGAGCCATAGTCAGGTCAATATCCAGTCTGTGTGTTCCATGCCTCAGTGAATGAAGTTGACTATTTGTGAAAGCCTTGGCCCAACATCGGGCATTTGCTGTTGTGGGTCCATCTACATGGAATCACCCTCCACCATCATTAAGGGCTAAACTATTGACTGGCTTGTCTCCATCGGCTTCTCTCTCTTTTTAGATATATGAAATTATCTTCAGTTTATTAAAAACTGATTTCGGAAGTTAAATTGTTTTTCTGTCCAGGGAGGTTGTGCGTCAGATGCCTCTTGGGGATTTCTTTGAGGAACAGTTCCAGTTCGCCCAGAATTTCAACCAACTGATGCTGACTGATGGGGAGATTGGCCTCCTCACGGCCATTATGATCATCAACCCAGGTAGGGGATGATTCCACCTCACAGTTCAGTCTCCCTTCTAACATCTAATCAGACAACTTCTGACGCATCTGATGATGCAATACCACTGTTGATACAATGCCTTATTCTGACACGACTTGACTACTGCAACTCAGTACTCTATGGCCTCCCTGAATGCACACTGCTTCCGCTAACTACAATACTGTGCCAGCCAATAAGACTGTGCCTTGGATTCTCCTACCAAGACTTTATCAAACCTGCTGTTTGTTCTGTATGTTGGCTTCCTGAAGTTCCTGTCTGTGAGCGTAGCTGCTGCAGGCTGGCACTCCTCATGTACAACACATGCACTGATCATTTGCCCTCTCACTTGTCATCCAAGGTTGCACTTTGCAGCTCTTTTAAAGTAAATATAAAAATTATGCTGAACTAGGCGTGAGCTTGTTGGAGAGCAAAGAACTCTTAACCTCAAGCAGTTTGGATGGATTGAACTATAGAAAGATTTGTCACTGTGTAAATAAAGTTGCAATCAACTCGTGGTCATGTCAGCTTGATTCTTCTTCTGAATTAAATGACTATTGTATTGTATTGTAGTTTCATAGTTATACACACCTCAGAAGACAGTTCATCAGCAGGGTCGTTTGTTTTTGAGTTAGAGCCATTAATTTGGCACCTTGTATGGTCGGTTACAACATGACATTGCCATCAATCTAAAGAGATTTCTATCGTATTTTCAGATCGAAAGGCTATCGCCAATCGTCGAGCTGTGCAGAAACTCCAGCTTCTGATGGCACAGTCGCTTTACCAGCTCATCAAACGCAACCACACTGGTGGGTCATCATTAAGTGGTAATGTTCATGGCATGATGTAATGTAACAGGTCTGGTATTTATATGGAGCATGACATGGATGCTCTGTGGTTGTTGAAAGCATCTGTATTGTAGGTAGTTTGTCTCGTACGACTAATATTGCGATTACATTATTTCAAAAGCCGTCAACAAACGGCTATTAAAAAGTTCACAATCCCTGCTGTATATATTTATATATTAATCATTAAGTTTGTAGAGAACCTGTTGCAGAATGACTGTTCATAGGGGAAAGAAACGCCTTTAAAAGTGAGAAGCCGAAGGAGAGAAGCCAGTCATTTGTTTAGCTCTTAGCGATGGAGAAAGGTCATTCCAGGTAGATGGAGGATGGTCATTTCAGGTAGATGGACCCACAGCAGCAAATAATTATACAGTGATCTAATAAAGAAATAAGAAGTTTTTTTAATTTCACTAGATGGCAGCAAAGTAACATGTGCCCTTTTTTAATAGTGGTTTGTTGACAGCTTGTAATATGACCTTTATGGTAGAAAGTGATGTGGGAAGACAATTTCGTCCATTTTTAGTCTTTAGACTCTTTGGAGTTAGGGTCATGTTAAAAATATGTAGTTCAAAAGTTCTAATCCATTGAATTGTTATAATAATAATAATAATAATCGTGGTATGTCTGGCGCACATGTCTCGAAATTTCCATTTCAGTGAAGTACTACATCGTTGGCAACTTGCAAAACCATTGAGACAAAGATGCGGCACATTTTGAATTGACACAAATAAATTAAATGAACTCCTCTGCTTTGCTTTGCCCATTTTCGGCTCTCACTCTAGCACCATTCTGTTCGATTGTGGTTTTCACTTGGTGAATCGGGAGTGCAACTGACGAATCTATCTTGAAGTAGTGTTATGGAAGCTGAAAATGGACAACGTGAGGCTGAGGAGCGCATGTTGCTATTTATTTGTGTAAATCCAGCATATGCTGCCTCTTTGCAAGTTGCCAACAATGTAGTACTCTGCTGAAATGGAAGTTTTGCAGTTACCATCACAATAACAGAATCGTAACTCGACGACATTTTTTCAGACTCGTACGATGATCTCTTTCGAAGGCTTCTGAAGCTGCTTCCGTGGGCTTCGTCGATTAACGAAAGTCACTCGCAGAAGCTGAACAATATTAAAATGATGTCGGCCGATCTCCGGTTTCCGGAACTGCACTGTGAAGTGTACGACAGTCCGCACTGACTGCGCGGGACAGGGCTTCTGGAGTAAATCAGCTGGAAAAACAGCTGGAAACGGATGGATGATGCACACGAGGTGTGCACGCGATGCTTATAAAGTCAGCTTAGAAAGTAGACTGTGCCAAACCCTTAGTCAGAGGATTGGAGACATTGAGGTCAAACTGATTTGCAAAGTGTACAGACATTGCTGAGCTTTTTTCACACTTAAACTGCTTTGGTTTCCCAGTCAGTAGTTGAAGTGCTGATGGACTGGTGCGAAGAAGTGCCATGACTGTTGTGTAGAAAGCACGTTCCTATAGGGTAATAATACGTAAAGCAGCGCTGTTGCTGGTGCTGTGGCTTCAGTTGCTTTACCATTGCTATGGGTACTTTGTTTGTAGTTGCTGGACTGTGTCTGCCCTATAGCATGAGTGTGTATGGGTGTCTGTCAAGAAGGTTCAATGAGGTTAATGTTGACAATTATTCTTATAATACTAGTAGTAGTAATAATAATAATAATAATAATAGCATAATAATAATGGTAATAACAATAATGTTAATGATAAATTAATAACCAAAATAGTAATAATACTAATAATGTTAATGGCAATGATTATGATACTGATGATGACACTGGTAATAGCAATGATTACAAATAATAATACTGATGATAATTATAATAATGGTCATCATAATGGTAGTAGCAATAATGATAATAATAGTATTAAATTGGCATTAATATTCAGTTATTCATTTCAAAGTCACTTGCCTAACTCTTCTCTCTTTGTTTGTGCACGTTTCAATGAGTATTTATATATATATATATATATATATAAAATGTACAGCTTAGTTGAAATAGATAAAAAGCGGTCGTTGTATAATTATCAAAGTGATGAAATTTAACCGAGGGAGATTAAGATGGACGATGTGTAATCAAATTAAATTACTGAAAATACTATAACAGATCGTTTGAAGATTTCAATTTCTTGGTCATTTCTCTGTGTGTGGTCTTGCTGGACATGCCTAACACAGTTTACAACTTGACCCACTTGATGAAAGTTTGAGTTTTCAATACAGTTCTTTGTGACCTTTGCTTGTTTTTAGACTTTGTTTTTAGACAGAAGTTATGAGGTTAAGTTTGTGAGTGAATTTAACTAGATTTTGTGGTGCTTGAATGTTATTCTCTGTTATCTGACTCTCAGTTTCTTCCTCAACTGCTACTTATAAATAGCTAAATGCTGGTAGTTTGTGGCTATTAATTGACATTGATGCCGTTCAAAGTTTTCAAAGATTTCTTCTATTAAAACTTGAGAAACAAGTATTAAACTGCAACTCAATCTTTTATGTATACACTGTCAGCGCACATTGTACACCATTGAAGTCGACTACATGAGCAATCGACAGCTTAATTTTGGCTGTACACGTTCTAAGTGGATACTTAACTCTGGCATACTAATAATATTATGCAAGAAAGTGTGTTTGTTTGTGTATACCTATAATTGCCTTTCCGGCTTCTCACCATCGTTGCCTGGTCATCTGAAAACCTCGATGCCTTCATCAGACTTTTCTCCCCTCCTCCTACAGCTTCTCTGACAAACTCCTCTGTCCACCTTTCCTGGTTCCGAGTACTCCTCATGTATACCTATTTACATTGTCTTCCTCATGTACAAGTTCTATTAATCTTCTGTCTCTCCAATCTATTCCCATTGACATCAATGCATGTAATTGCATTCCCCAGTCAACTATCAAATGCTTTTTCCTAATCCACAAGAAATTTATTTACATCCCGACCATCCTGATAGTTGCTAACAAATATGCTCCATAAAAGCCAAGATACTCGATGTACAATTGTAAATGCAATAGAGCTTAAACCAGGCAGCCATGGGGTTAACTAAAGAAAAGGGACTTTTTCAGACGGAAGTTGAAGAAAATGAATCTTACAGACATAATTGATTCCAACAAATATTTATTTGTCTTTTCACTTTCAAACAAAGCCTTGAGTTGATGAAACGACAAAACAATAAATCATTTTAAATTAAAATGTAAACATACGCAGAAATTGGTAACTCGTCTGACAAAAATTCTTCTCCAAATCATTCATTTCTAGTCAATACATCTCGTACAATCTGAGAGCTGTGTCAAACCGACAACGATAATACTGTTGAAAGGAGAAACTGGCCTCCGAAGCTGTAATACTGCTAAATACATTTATCATTATTATTATCATTTTCACTATTATTATTATTATTATTATCAAACTGTCGTTTGTAACGCGACTAAACAAAATGAATCTTACACAAATACGCGTAACAGAAAAGTCTTGTCATAATAAACATTGAACAAATAAGTCATAAGGGATAATTTTGAATAGCGATACTAGAAGGCCTACGACTGTATTTGATTGTACGTTCGCTCCAACGTTCAGAAGTGTGCGCACAACCATACCACCGAACATCGATGGTACTTGCCTACCAATGATCAAGGTCCTTGAACAGTAACTGCCCTAGGTGAACCTCAAATCTTAGACTGAGGGTTTACTCTTGGCGTTACAAGACTCTACAAGCGTTGTAAACAAGTGCTCTATAGATTCATTTGTATTGTATCGCCACAAGTGTCTCTCTCGACTTGAATTTCATAGGCGCAGAATTAAATGCTGAGCGGGTTCAAACAATCACTCGATTAGTGTTTCAAGCGATTACGTAACACTACATGGCGTCTACTCCTTACTCTTAATGGTTTATTATGCTGATAAGTTGGAAGACCATCATCGTAAAATAGCAATCACGACATTTATAATCATCGTTTGGTAGCTTCTTGGATGCTTTGCAGACAATGGTAACTGTTAGTGGCCATCGTGATGATGATACGATGGTGCTTCAAGTAAACGCTAAAGGATGCATCAGAAATTCACTAACTTATCACAAACATCACAGACATTATAACGACAAACTGTATGTGCGCTAAATATATTTTCACGCAGTCATAATATTATATATATATATGCATTATATATATTACACATATTGTATATTATATATATATATAACATATATATTTACACATATTATACAGATATATCTTTGTTTAATGGTAATCAAACTGACACTACACAGTAAGTTACAAATTGTCAGTATAGCGCATATTTAGTATAGCTTACAATGGCGCTGTAAATTCGATACAATGCAGTGATTAAATATTACATTCCACACAGGCCCGTGTTATTAAAGACGGCAACATTTGCTAAGTTAGGATGCTATACATATCAAACTAATAGGCCACAAGAGATATATTTAAAATTTTCAAATGCCATAAGAACAGTTAAAATGATCACAGAATATTTTTACCCAGAAATGGAAGTAGGCCTACGACAAGGATGTCTTTTACCCCATAACCTATTCAACAAATTTTTAAAAGCAGGTAGAAGTGGTCGATTAATGTCCATAATTAAAGGAATTCATTTATAATTTTGCAGGCCACAATAATACAAGAAGTTTTGATTTTCTATTGTACGTTGGGGCTCCTTGTTATTGAAATATTGTGCCTCACGAAACGTACATTAACATAATTATTCAATTTCCGTTAATGAATTAGAATCACAAAGTTCAACACAAGAACAAAAGAACCATAACAAGTAAACTACGATAATAGACTAACATATTAATACATATTAATAAAAATATATTATCTTAATAAATTATTCGGTTGCACTCAGACCGTCAGCATTTCGGGAATGTGACCCCATATCTATTATCAGCAAAAGACTATATCTTTCTAAAATGCACCAACATATCCAACTCATGTTTCTATACAACATAGTTAATCCAACCTGGGACTAATATGGAAGGGGTATGAAACCGACAAACACTGGGTCACTGACCTAGATTATGTGTGTGACTACATCCGGGACTTTTGCAGGATTAATCGGCAGCCATGTTTGTTTTGTTAACGAAATAAAACGACTTGATGCATATAACTTGCAATATAAATAAAATGTGCTCAAAGGAAATTTGACGGTAGCACTCTAAATTTTGATCAACTTTTTGGCAATTATACGTTCAACAATATCCTGCGGAGAACCCGGATGTCACTTTATTCGTTACATAGCCGATCAGAGACATCGCCCGCAATGTTGGCCTATCAGAAAAGACGATCATTGATTGCGTTGCGGTTTCACATCCCATCCATATAAGTCCCAGTTCCAACCTTTGAAATACTGCACAGCTGTGCTGGTCAGACCATGACGCGTGCTCCGGGAACGTAGCGCGACTCGCACCAGACGTTTGTCTCGCCGACGTTGTTCATTCTTCGCTTGCACTGTCGACATCTCTTGTACCTGTCGCACTGTTCGTGCACTAGTCCTGCTCCGGCCTTCTCGTGCATCCGCCTTTCGAGGTCACGTGCCCTCTTGGCCTCAGCGGCCTTCAACCAGTCGCTCTCAAGGCTTCGACGACTGCGAAGAAGAGAGTCGTATCTGCCGGCGGCATCCGATAAACAACTGCAACGGAACAATTAATTTATTAATTATAATTATTATTGTTGATTGGACACTTCTGTCACGTCGGCATCTGGCGCGCAAGGCATCGTAACGTACGCTTAGATCTATAAAAGTGCCCCTAAGGGAATAGCTACTCAGAACAGAATACAGCCTGGTTTGGATGCACCATAAGGTGGTGCATTAGACACAAATACAATTACAACTACAGTTACAATTACAGTAATGATTACAGTTACACCTACATTCACAACAACAATTGCAACCACAACTACAATTATAGGCAAGGTTACAATTGCAGCTACAATTACAATTACAGCAGCAATTAGAGTTACATTTGCAGCTAGTTATAACTACAGTTACAATTACAACTGAATTTACAGTTGCAGTTACAGCCATCATTACAGCTATGGTTACAATTACAACTGCAGTTACGACAACAGTTACAACTACAATTACAATTACAGTAACAGTAACAATGGCATATGTCTGCTCACTCGTCTTTAACTCGTCGTAGCATCTCCTCCTCTCTTCTCTGTTCTTCGATCTTCTTCAGTATCTCTTCCCTCCTCTTCTGCTCCACTGCAGCCACCTGTTCTCTGTACAGCTCGTGAGCCTTCTTCCGTCTCTCGGCCATCTTCTCGTCGTCCGCATCGTTCTTTCCAAAGTACGGTTCCCCAGACGGAGACACGCTTCCGGGAATCGGGTCTGGTTTCATACGGAGCTAAAGAACGCAAGAAAGAATTCAATGTTTGTTCAAACCTGTATTTAATCTATGTATTCATTTATGTCTGTATTTATGATACAGTATTATTTACAAGCATTCAGTGTTGTATGCAAGACTTCAAACTTCAAGACCAAGACGAGACAGTGAGGTGCCGAGACCAAGACCGAGACACTAGACTTAAGACAATACGGGACAGTAAAAGACAAGTGATCCTATATAAAATGCTGTAAAATGCTAATGTATCAGTTTTCGGGAATAATGTTCATTTGTAATTTCAATATGAAACTTATAATGCATATAGTACAAATTCCTGATAACAGTTTTTATATTGCAGCACAAGATTTTAAGACAGTTAACGCAACAAAACTTATCGAGATCTATTGTTCGAGACAGAAGAAGACTTTCACTTCAAGACGGTTTCTAAAAATTCGAGACACTACCTCGAGACCGAGACAGCAGGCTTCCGTGACCTAGACCGATACCGAGACACTAAACTGTCTCGAGACGTCGAGACCATACAACTCTGCAAGCATTCCTGTATCAATGCTGCACTTCGACTACTTAGAAATCTATTCGAAGCCTTACAAGGATGCTAAAGTGTACTCATATAGCAGAACTGGCCACGTCAACAGTCTAGATTTCCGGTTTCCCATGGGCCTATATAAGGTGAGTTGGAAGACCAAAGCCCACTGAACATAGACTCATATGGTCTTATAAATTTGAAGCCATTCTCATCAAAATCGAAATGGCTTTTAAACTTAAGGTCATTCTGATCCAAATCGAAATTATTTCTAAACTTAAACCCATTCTGTTTCAAATCGAAATTACTTTCAAACTTAAACCCATTCCCTTAAAAAACTGACTTACTTGAGCTGACAGAGCTCTTCTATATTCCTCTCTATTCTCCGCTTTCTCTTTGAGACGCTTCGCTTTCTGTGCGGCCAACCTAAATTAACAATTTCATGATTAGACTATTAAAAAATAAACAGATTCCTAAACAATGCAATTGCTTCAATAACATCATTTTTGTATTTATCATTATTATTATTACAATTATTATTACAATTATCATTGAAAGTTATTATTATTATTATTGTTATTATTATTATTATTATCATAAATCATTATTATAATTATTATAATCATTATCATATTTATCATCATTATTATCACTAATATAATTATTATAATCATTATTAAAATTATCATCATCATCAGCAGCAGCAGCAGCATCATCATCATCAGCATCATCTTAAGTAACTGCTACGGTAAAAACGGGGATGATGGTAGTGGATGTAGTGGCGATGGTATTGCGGTGATGATGATGATGATGATGATGACGACGACGACGACGACGATGATGGCACTGATGATGACACTGATGATGGTGTCAGTAGTGGTGATGATGGTTAATAACAATGAAGACAATGAATAATTTAATGTATTTGAAAGGCAAAGCATTTGTCCTACTCTTCTGTGAGAGTGACCTGTTCGAGGCGACCCAGGAAATCCTCATCCATCTTTTGCTTCTTATCAGCCGCTTCCTTAGCAGCAATCTGAAACCATTCACGGCAACCATTACAATCCATAGCAACCACATGAAACCATAGCAACCAAAATGAAACATAGTAACCATTAGAAATCACAGCAAATAAAGCATAGCAATCACAATCAACAATGGCAACCATAGGAAACCATAGCAACCATTAAGAAAAGAGCAAACAAGAGAAACCATAGCAACCATTAAGAAGCCGTCAGAACTATTTGAAACAATAGCAACCAAACACGAAACAAAAGCAACCATTAGCAACCAGTCTGCAATTTACTTCTTGGCTACATTTCGTTTATCCCATCACTTCATCACTTATTGATTTCCTTACTTTTCTATTTAATTGTTATCGAAAGAAGAGATTTTCGAACCTGAGACTCGAGCTGCTTCTGATATCTTTCCTGGATGAGGAACTGCGGTGGAGTGAGCAATCGCTTCGGGAAAACGAATGACGGCTTATGAAAGAAAACGAGGACCAGCAATTTTACCAATAATAAGCAGCAGACGAGGATGTAAGAAGAAATGGTAGATAAGTAAGTTTAATTACATCGCTACATTAACAGAATGATCATCATTGTTGGTGGCACCATCTGTTTCATTGGTGGCACCATCTGTTTCATTGTTGGCACCATCTGTTTCATTGGTGGCACCATCTGCTTCATTGGTGGCACCATCTGTTTCATTGGTGGCACCATCTGTTTCATTGGTGCACCATCTGTTTCATTGGTGCACCATCTGTTGCATTGGTGGCACCATCTGTTTCATTGTTGGCACCATCTGTTTCATTGGTGGCACCATCTGTTTCATTGGTGGCACCATCTGTTTCATTGTTGGCACCATCTGTTTCATTGGTGGCACCATCTGCTTCATTGGTGGCACCATCTGTCTTAATTGGTGGCACCATCTGTTGCATTGGTGACACCATCTACTTCAAAGGCACCACCAAACTATACACGAGACCTTCTTTTAGAGTAGCAGATGAACTCAGTTTCTGTGTTGTCATTTAACATCCTGCTATGATATTGAAAATAATTAGGTCAGGCTTATCAATCAACAATATTAAGTCAACTTAAATTATTCTAATATGATACGATCCAATCTTGTAATCAACTTTATCACTTTCACTTTATCATTCTCCTCTAAACTGAATCTAATCTTGGCATAATCCTCATCATATTCAACACCTTCATCATCATCATCATCATCATTGTCAGCAATTTTTGTCGTACTCATTCATTGTCAAGATTATCAACCCATAGTTCGTTAATTCCTACCTTGAAATCCTCTTTGACCAGCTTCTTCATCGCATTGGCTTCTGCCACTCCAAGATTAAACGCAGACATCTTCTGGTTTTCATGACGTCTTGCCAAAAGCTTTTCCTACATGAGTAATACAACAAAATGGCAGGTAAACCGTAAGAAAACACAACAATACGTAAAGTGTAAGAAACCGTAAAGATGCACATTCAGATAAAACTCAACAAAAGACCACATGTGGAGTGAAATGTAACGAAATGTAAAGCACAAGAAAAAGTACTATGTAAAGTGTCTGAAAAGGAAACAGTACGAAATGAATCAATAAACTTGATATGGCAACTCGTCAAGAAATCTACTCAGAGGCGCTCTCTGTGCTAGCCTACATGATGTTAAAATTAATGTCATTTCAACGACTGTTAGAACAGTTAGCAAAACAGTGAACACTATCGATTAATTTCGACTTTACGATTATGATTACCTGTTCCTGGATGTTCTCCGCGGTTGCCTTTGCCTCCTGGAACTGCCGCAGTAACTCGTCGTTTTCTTCCTCCTTCCGTCTCCTCTCCTCTGCAAAGCTGACGGCCACGTTGCGCCGAGCACGCTGGTGGCACAGATAGCACAGCTCCTGACCAGAGTTGGAGTGGCCACAGGAGGAGGCTGTTCCGGGCGGAGAGGGCTGGTAGAAGTCTGGGGAAGCTGCGGGAGGGTTCTGGTCTGGTCGTGCGGTCCTGAAAGCGTGTATCAGTGTCAGAGGGATAGAGTTCAATCGAAGAAGCGTAATGGTTATTGGAAATTTATATAGCGCCACTAGAAGAGAAATTCATCAGAGGTGGCTCTGATCAGACATAATGAAAACATCTTCACACACACACATGCCTACATAAATAGACATACATATATATATACATATGCATAAACACATACACACATACATACACACACATGCATACATATGCCAATAGATACATACACCTACACACATAATTATACACACATAAAATTCGGCGTTTGAGACAAAGAGGAGAACTTACCCAGCGCCTGCGCTTGATCGTCCGGTGTTGATCTGTGGCGACAAAGTCATTCGATGACGATCAGTTCTTCCCTCTTTGGACGGATCAAAAGGATCGTAGACGACGTCATCAGTAAAACTCATAACAGACGCCTGAGGCATCGCCAAAGGAATACGACCATTGGCACTGGATGGCCTCTTACACTTATAGCAATCTATAAGAAGAAGCCAATCGAATGATAAATAAATGCTATTAATTAATTGATAAAGGCAAGGAAATCTAAATAAACAAAAAGTAATCAATCAACAGGGCTGTAACGAATACTGGTCACAAAAAGACTCACAATTGTGGTATTAGCAATACTTCCTAGTAAAACTATTGGCAATATGAATCAGAATACTGTAGCGGTTCAGGGGTACACCTACCGCCCTACAAATAGCGTCAACCTGCTGTAGTGTCTACCTGATGTGTAGGCCCCATTCCGTTACAATACCAAATTACCAATGCTTCTACTTATTCTGATACCAATACATTTTACAATATTAGGCTTGCTGAAATAGCTTCTTGCACTCTTCATGCACTGATAATAACGTAGAACTGTCGATTTTAATATTAAGATCACAACGTCGAGTTTGTCTATGAATGACAAGAACACAAATAAGATTTGTCTTTTAGCATAAATTCAGAATTTCTTTTCATTTTACCCGTTTGGTCAAATTCATCCGTTTCGTAAATGTAATCATCTCTGACGTCACAGTCACACGGATTGTCTTCCACTGGTTCTGGAGAGGTGTAAGCGTGATCGGTCTGGTCTCTTGCCTTCTCTTCATCTTCCTCGTTGATGGAAGGCAGGAACGCAGGCTGGGAGCCCATTTCCTCATCATCTAAGCCTTGCACCTTCCTAAACATTTTAATCATCTCTGATAATTATCAATTATAATTACCATTATTATAATTTTATTTATAGCCATTATTATTAGTACAATTAATATCCTAATCGTTTATAATTATTTCTATTTTATACCTATTAATCGTATCTGATAATTAACAGTTATAATTATTGTTATTATTATTGTTTTTTTAAGAGTCAATATTATTGTTGCAATTAATATCACCATCCTTTATAAGTCAGCCTCCTGAAGAAGTGTTAATGTGTGATGCGAAAACAAAGCCAAAAGAGTAGAACTCTTTGAACCTGTGAAATCCTAAGCTGGTGTTCGACCTTGACATTCGACTGCCACATCTCTCCGATACGACGGAATCAGCCGTTCCCGGACGCTGGACAAAAACAAAATTACCTAAAGTTGCAATAATTTCACTGCAGCAAACATTTTCAAATTGTAATAAAGTATCCATTTTTAGATCAGCCAGGAAATAGCTTAGCCACTGAGAATAATGCCAGTCCCAAGCCTGGATAAAGCAGGAGGGCCACGTTATGATCTCTACCATCACAAATGAAACAACTACCACAGCCATTATCACATGAGTAGCACTTTATGAGCATCGAAATCGTTAACTGCAAACTCCATACTTCTAAAGAACCACTCGAAAAGCAAGTTTATTCACAACTGCATCAAGTCATAAGGGTTGTCCGATCGAAGGAGGTCTTAATGCTGGTAATCTAAGTGAAGAGTAAAAAGAGAGCTCACTCCTTGCAAGGACTCAACTAATGTCCCCGATCCATCCATGACGTTGATGAAAGTCTTATAGAACTTCATTTTCGCCTTGAAGTCATCGACTTGAAGTCGTCCGATGCCGGCGAACGGGAAGTCGACGCGATGTCTCGACGCGATGGAGCGACTCAAGGCGCTGACGACTTCGCGGACGCATGACTCAACCGTGTCGCGGTCGTAAGGACCCTCGAGTGACAGCTGCGACATGTTGAGAGGAATCACTGGTAGACCACCTGGACAGACAGAGTGAATTGGTTTATAGGAAGAGGTGATGTAGGCAGATGGGTGACATTAGGCATCAGTAATTATTACAAGAAAAGAGATATTATGTCAGCATCTCAGAACTTCTATCTGTACAGAAAAAATACTCTACACACTTCAATAAATTAAATTAAGCATGATCATTTGAATGAACAAGTAAGAGAGCAAGCCAAAGTGAACAAATGTCCACACAAAAGTGAGCAAGTTGAGCAAAATGTGCAAGTGAGCAAAATTAGCAAATGAGCAAAATGAAGAAAATAGTAAGAGAACAAGCCAAAGAGAGCAAATGGACGCAAGTGAGCAAAACGAGCACGAGAGTAAAACGAGCAAGTGAGCAAAATTAGCAAGTGAGCAAAATTAGCAAGTGAGCAAAATTAGCAAGTGAAGAGAGCAGTAAGTACAACACCAATGACCTAAATTTTAAAAACTGCAAGTCACACAAAGCAGTACTGCTACCAGTAATAGTATTGTGCTGGAACGGGTAACAGGACAGGTATGGGTACTGGATCTACCTGGTACAGTGTTGTGCTTGTTGTGCTGGATGCCATGTGTCTGCACAAACTTCTCGAGAAGCACAAAAACGGGTCTTTGAAGCAGAAGAAACTTGTTGTTGCCAACATCCAACTTGACCTGCGAGAACGTGAAAGTCCCCAGACCAGGAATAGCCACTCCCTGTTGCCAAGTAACGAACACAAAAAATAAACAAATCAGAATCAAAATTAGATATTTATATAGAGATACTTGAAGTCAGAAATTCTCTCCCAACTGCTTCTGTGTCACAACTAAGATAAGTGACCCTTCTGACGCCTTTGTGTTTATGGGTCAGCAATGATTTTACTACCTAGGACTACTTGTACTCCTGTTGTCATTATGACTACCATTTGCACTGTCAATAACAGTAGCACAACTACCAACACCTCCACTACCGCTATCAGAAGCACCACCAGTACCACTATCACTACCAGGACACTACCGCAACAAAATAACAGTGACCACCGAGTTTTTTTGAAGGGGTGAGCACAATGTAAATGCTTGAAATGAATGAATGAATGAACAATGATGATCATTATTGTATTATAATAAAAAGTGTATAGAAACGGTAAATTAAATAAGTTACAGTTAAGAGAGCAGACATTTTTAATTGATAAGGCACGAATAATCTCAGATATACAATACGGTGACAGATGCGGCTGCTTCTTCTTCCAATTACAGGCACCACATCAATCAAACCACCTATAAATCACATCAATCAATCAGTCGTGAATCAATTCGCCAATCAGTTATAGATCAATCAATCCACTACCGATCACTTGGCAATCAGTCAGTTTATAAGAACCTTTTGCTGAAGCATGTTCTTCTCGACGAACCTGGCGACGTTCTCCCAAACTGCAACCACATCTGAAAAAAACAGAAGCCGTGAAAAGAATCGAAGTCATTATAAGAACCGAAGTCGTGAAAGTCCTGGCAGATAACTTATTTAAAACAATATAAAACAAATACAGAAATAAGGAATACAAACACTGTGACCTCTGATCTGTGGAGATAGTGTGTGCAAAATTTTTTGTATGCAACATTTTCTAAATGGTTCACACTTTTGTGCACAGATCCCAGCTGAATAGCTAAATTAAGGTCATATCTAAAAGTCTATGGCGGTCAGTTCTGATAACCTAGGAAAAGCCTTCGTCAAAAAACAAATAAGGGGATGTGTCAGCCAAGGAACCAAAGCAAAGTTTCTGGAGTAAGGTAGGCTGCAACAGGATAAGAAAAAAAATTATGTTTGCACACTAAATCTTTGTGTGCACTGGTTCCACCGCCCATGTGTGCGTGCACTAGCGCACAGCTTAGAGGAACATTGAAAACAAAGGACCTACATAGATGGGCTTCAGGTTCCTTTATTACTCAGATATACATGAAACGTGAAATTTAACAGCAGATACTTCGCATATCCATGCCAAGCGATAGAATTCGACTGGTTTGAGCACTTTACAGTAATCTAGTCGAGTCCACCTACAACAAGTCAGATATGAGTCTGAATCCACCTTCAAAAATTTATTCCTCTTCTGATACTGTTACCATTTGGGGAACCTATCGATAAGTATCCTTCAAACAACTGCAATAATGGTAATTAATAAAATACAGAAACTATAATGTCAATAATGATTGTCATGTACCATATAATTAATCAGGCGATTAAGATAAAAACACGCTTTCTAAAAATCGCCTTGCAAATGTTAAGTCCCAATTAAATGTGAATCAGTAGAATATTAAAATTCAAACACTGAACTACAATTGTCATTCATTTCGAGATAAAAGTGAACATCTGACTTCGATACCAAGAAGTAATCCGACAGGCCTGAACTTTTCTGAATGTTATTTCACTGTATATAGCAACGACTGGCATTTGATCAAAATAATTATTCATTCTGGGCCACTGTGGGGCGAAAAAATGGAATCATCACAGTGTAACCAACTGTCATAGGCGTTCCTCGTTAGTGCAAATGATGTTAGAGTGTGATAACATGTGAACAAGTCCATATGTATATAAGTAAATTAGTAGAATTTCATGCAATCGTTTTTAGAGTGCAATCACGTGAGCAGGTCCAGATGTGAATAAATAATTAGAATTTATTTTCTAAGTTCTGTTTTGCTACATGCTGCAAACTAATATGTAAAGGCCTACCTGCTTCCGACAGCGAGTTCCATATTGCGGAAAACTTGTTTTTCTTAGATTCCTGTAGGATTTCATTTAACCCGTCAGTCATGGCTGTAGTTGCATAGAAATATTATCCTAACATAATAAACTTTTAACATTTAAAACCATCCTTTAGTGCTAACATGAGTTTTACGACTTTTTCCCTAAGTTTACATCTTTTTCAGCACTTGTGGTTTGCTGTTGCCAAGGTGGCTATAGCAACCGCTTCGGGCGTTGCTAAGGTCTATGGAGGGCGCCTATTGGTCGAAAGTTACAACATAAAAGTTACTGTCTTTTAACTTTGAATCAAATCTGATAACCCTAGTGCTCTCACCACCCCTCGAGATAAACAACAGTACTGCCGAACACTCACGCCATGCGATGTAAGACATCTACTTTTTACTCTTTTATGGCTTATATTGAACAAACTGTTAGATAATAATATTAATTTTGCAATGATCAGGCTTCAAAGAACCAAAGCCAGAGATATATTTGTATACTGTAATTATAATCCCCAATATTCTGGCCATAAATTAAGTCCATATAAAATAATTTAATTTGTTCCTTATTCAATCAATCAATAAAAATTTATTTGGCTGATCAGAATTATATACAACAGCTTACATCTAATCCACAACCAAATAGTAACTAAGTCTAATTCTAGTTGAGAAAAGAAAGAAGTAGTCATAGAGTGAGTAAGGAGGATGAGATAGGCCCAGGAGATCCGATTAGGGACCAAAGGTCCCGCAAGTTAGGACCACCTAGTAGGATAGGTCAAGTCGAAAAGTGAGAGCCGGTAAGAGAAGATTAAATGGAGAAGATAATAGATTCAACTGTGTATAAACCTAAAACTTAACTAGTCTTAACTAACAAAATATTCAATATTGATGTGCATATGTACTTGATTCAAAATTATTTATCATCACTTAGTAATAGGATATTTATGTAATAGACGTAACCTACTAGACGTAACTACAAGAATAGAGGGTACTACTATGCTATTTAGGCCAATCTCATAATTTTCAAATTTACAAGCGTCACTCAAAAGCCAAGCACAGAATTCCAGCTTATTCACGAGCGCTGCGTCGATTAACAGAGACGTATAAAATTGGGTCGTTATTCTAAACCTGACCTTCCAGGATCTAGACATGGCACCGGAACTAAACAAGAAGCTTGACTATTGCGGACTTGATTTGGTATAGTACCATTGAATAAGCTTGTCTCTCTGACTAGGCTTTTATGGGCGTAGAAACATTATTGAAGATTTACGTTACATTACGTATTTGCCTGCTTTCAACATTTTATAATAAACAGTGAAAGCTAAATATTAGCTGATGCATTTCCTGTGATCAGATTTTTTCTGTTTTTTGACAGGGCTGAATTTGATGCAAACATAATACGCTTGCTATATAAAGTACACGGGCTATAAAATGTCTAGAATTACCGATCTATATCAGACAGACACCGACATTTCCTTTTGCTTGCCGAAAAATTCGCCATGTTGTCGACTTTGTTCGTTTGTAATATTATGTAAAATCATATTAAGCAGAAAGTAAAGCCAGTTTTTATTTCTCATTATTGCAGAATTAGTAAGTTAATTGCATAGTAACATTCTCGGTAATTTTTTAATGAGTCCTTGTAGCGATCATTGTAGGGGCCCTTTGAAAATTTCCGTGATGCAAATGGTTGAGTCGTCCGGATATATATACGTGCGTCAGACAAACCATGACAAATTGGATGATCTATTTCTTCTGGAGCTGTACCGCTATCGCTTTTGCCGATTATGCCGATGCCGATTATTGTTGATTATTCGTTTGCCGATACCTGATTATTTAGCCGATTATTTGTATGACTAAAAATAATATTCTTAAATGATAATTTTTTTAAAATATCGGCACCGATTATCTTACCGATATCCAATATCGCCGATATCTCTATAATCGGCCGGCTAATTTCTTCCAACTGTAACGTAATCGTAATCATAAACTTGATATTTTGCTGCATAGGTTTCGAGCATTCTTAAGCCATCCCCAGAGTTCAAATTCATTGCTGGTACCCGTTATTATAAGCATGCCGCTTTAACCAGTTCCAGATTGGAAAAAGAAACTATGATATTAGTATGAGATTAAAATCACATTTATTTCTCATGAAATGATTTTCTGTGACCTGTGGCAATACTTTGCTGGAAATCTTAGTTGGCTTGTTATTTAGAATACCTGGCTGAGGTTTAAATGTCTTGTATTGGACAATTTTAATGTGTGATTATCATAGGTGAGGGTGGCATAGGCTAATGGATAACACACTGTGGTGCAGAGCTGAGGAGCCAAGTTCGATTCCCTTATCCCCGTTGGATAGACTAGTCCTTCTTTTGCTAGGTGGCGTTGTTGGTTGAATTAAATGTATGATATAAGGTGCGCCTTAAATGGCTGTTGACAGTTAAATTTGAATCCTCTGATAACTTGTCATAATTTGTTAATGTTTGTTATTCTGCAGTTTGTCAGTTTGAAAGTATATGAATATTATTATAGCTCATTCTTAGATGATGTCATCTTTGTTTCAGACTGCTTAGATGAACTTCCAGTTCTACCAGGCACAGGGTCTGATGCCGACAGGCGCTGTCCCAGTGTACGGCGCCTCGCAACCTGGACCATTCCTCGGTCAGCCCATCCGTGGATTGCTCGGCGCACCTCCCGGACTTCTGGCGCAGAGCCAGGCCGGGTCAGCAGGGGCCTCTGCCCTGCATGCCAGCCAGGCCGCGGCCATGCTGCGCGGGATCGGACCACCGGGATTTGCGTCCCAGCCCGGTCAGACGGTCGTCACGGGGATGCCCCCGGTCGCGCGGTATCTTGTTCCGACATCGCAACAGATGGGAGGAATTCCGGGGATGTACGTCATCCCCGGAGGGGTGGTTCAGTCGGTCGACCCCTCTGCTCTAATGGCTTCGTCTGGTACGCCACCCGACTCTGGCTCTGCCGTTGTCACTCAGTCTCTTGAAGGTAAGCGATTGCAATGGTGACCTACTCGTTCTGTCACGGGGTTCGATTTGCCAAGGAGGCTGGGGCTATTCCTCAAGACAAAAGTCATCGCAGTAGCTGTTTTAGAGCTATCCGCATGATTGTTGCAGTTCATTTGCGGCTGGCGGAAAATCCTATGGAGAGGTTTATAAACTGTTGCCTAGATGCTTTGTAATTTATTAACTCTGTTACTTACAAACTCTGACGGTTAAATACTCTTATACTTTATGTACATAGTTATAAATGCAAAAATTGGTATAAATATTTATTTATTGTTGTTAAAAATGGTCAAACCGTATATTACCATCTACCTTCTGTCTTCTTGTCTTTTAATACATAGCTTTGCATATTATTTTATTTTTATCAAACCATATTCATCTAAATTATTATTGCTCGTATTGCCATGCCTTTTTCTGCGTATAAGCCTACCAGAACCAGTGGGACATGTCCCTTTCCGGCCTACCCATACTCTTGAGCTTCAGTGTTTTGTTGTGATTCATCTTGTACATTAATAGTATTTGTTTTCATATATTTATTGATAATCTTGATGTGTTTTCACCTGTGATGATTGATGTCTGAAACTAGAAATTATTTGATTAATTAATTAATTGATTGATTGATTGATTTATAGGTCAGGACGATAGCCAGGATATCCTCATCGGTCACCAGATGGCCCTAGCTCAGCCGACGATGGCTGCCTCGGGCCACCCATTCCTCTACAACCCTGCTCAGCAGTTGCTGATGTCACAGCCAGGTGTACAGTCTATGATGCTGGCCCATGCGAATCCCTTCCAAGAGCCGCCTCCACTGCTGCCTACGCAGTCGCTCCAGGGCCAGCATCTCATGGCACAGGCGCCGCCGACTTCGGCGTCGTCTTTTGGGGCCGGTCAACCTGGGGCCGGTCAACAGACGGATCAGATGCAGTGGTCAACTGAATCAAAGCCAACAACGTTTGGGGATGTTGACATCGATCATAGAAATCGCAGGTAATTAGCTTAGCATGATATTTACATATTTTAATTTTATGTATAGTTTTTAATTATTGTATGTTTTTTTATATTTTTATGTTTATGTTTGCAATTAATGTGTGTTTGAATTTTTACAATTTTTATATTGATGTTTGTTTTGAAATTTGCCTGTTTTTGTGTCTTTTTTTTAGGTATATTTTAAATTACAGTACATTTTTAATTTTTCAAGTATTTGCACGATTATTGTCATTTTTTTAAATGCAAGATTCATGGTAAAGAAATGAGACTGTTTTTATCACTCAATTGGGGTACAAAACAGATCTCTCCTGTGTCTGGGATTTGAAGCACTGACCTCTCGATCAACAATCCTGCATACTAGCCACTAGGCCATCCTGCACCAACCGTAATTGAATTACAAGAACATGCTATTAACTTAGATTGGGCATCTGGATGTTGAAGTGATTACAACTTGCCTTTGCTGGGCCTGGGCATTTTACACATTGCCAATTAACAGTAATAATTAGTTGCGCATTGTGTTAAATTGTAGTATGCCTGAGCAGGCCATTGTCCCCTACAGCGAACACGAGTGCGATCCTGATGAGTCAGTCGTCGATTTCGAGCGAACCGTGCTCGATTTCTACAACTCGGACTTGCATCTCGAAATCTTGAAAGACAGGTTGGTTGCTTCTTCTAATTGTACTTTACATTTATACAGTGCCATTTCAAGAATGAACCCATCAGTGAAAGCAATGTCGAGTAGCACAGACTTCGGACGCTCATGAAACTGGAAGGGACAAACTGAGGGTCTAAAGTCACAACTCCCGAGAATGAGTCCAACATAGGCAATGCTTCCCTCCTGTCTATCTTCGCGACCTCTGTTACTCTACTTTGAGTTTGCTGGGTCGCCGCTCTCTATGCTCTACTGAGCGAGGAGGCATGCTCATTGTTCCATTTGCCCGTACAACTACCAAACAGAATCGTGCCTTCTCAGTGGTTGGCCCTTCGCTCTGGAACATGCTTCCGTTGGCGTTACGGTTGTCACCTAGGGTCCACTGAGTCTCATTTTATACGTGCCTTAAAACTGTTCTTTTTAAACGTGCTGGAGTCGGGAGCGCTCCTGAGTAGTAGTCTTGAAGGGGCACTATATAAATCTCTGTTATGAATGGATGAATGAAACTCAGCTGTGGCAGTATGCTTACAAGGGGCAGTCAGAAGTCCATGGGTAGTCGACCAAAGGGTGATGCAACCCTTGACCAAAGAAACTCAAGTGCAGAATGTCTTCATTTCACTTCTTGAAAGTAAGTAAGTATAAAATGCTATATTAAACCAACCGTACATCTGCACTCTGGTGTACAATACATTTAAAAGTACTGCATTCTGATTAAAAAAGGATTTAATGCTATATCGTTTGCCTGTGGAATAACACAGTCATGTGAGTGTAGGGAGTAGGAGTCGTAGCCGCGAACACTGCCGAACAGGTTCCGTGATGCACGGCCAATGAAGGCAAAGACTCGCATTTGCACTGTTAGGTGAACCAGTAGAGGGTGATGACTGTTCGTCATATATTTTTATATAGCGCCTTTACAGAAGTGTAAAATACGTTATGGGATGATTTGTATGCTGTAGCTATTCAGCCGAGGCGATGACCAAGCCGCCAGGGTTCTGCTTCTGCTGGGCAGGTGTTCGAGCTACGTACGGAGTCTGCTCTGGCAAGGTATGTACCATTCCTCTAGGTTAATTTCATGCAGATAGGGTCTTTGTTGACGGCTGTTGCCACGGTTACAGTACTTAGTTAATGCCACTGTCCCTGTGTACTATTGTTACCAAAGTTTATGTGTTCTGTGTTGCCATGGCTACATGGTATGTTCTGTTGTTGCTATGGTTACATGGTTTATGTGTATTGTTGTTGCCTTGATTTATATAAGTATCAGTACGCTTCATTGTCTTCACCAGTTGATATCTCTCTCTGTCTCTCTCTCTCTCTTTCAGGTTTTGCATTGGAGCTTATGTGTAATTGTGAGTTAAACGCTGAACCTTTGAAGTGTGAATTAAAGACGTGATTTAGCTAATGTTTGCAGTTTCTCTTAGATTTCTGCTGGAATCCAGTGAAAGTTTCTTTCATCAAAGATGTGTTCAGTGTGATTCTATTCTAGGTTACTGCTAACATTTTAAATTTGGTAGCATTTATTAATATTTATTTTTATCAATATTATCAATGATTGTTAATATTTGTACTTTAAGCTTGCTTATTCCCCAAATAATTTACTTTTAGAATATCTGCTTTAATAATAGTTTTGTAAGAGCATCTTCTCTTAACAGTGGTAGGCTCTCATGCATTTCATACCTCTGCTCCTAAGGAAAGAAATCGACTGCCACTCTCTCTCTCTTCGTAGCTCAAATTCACTCCCTTTTCTTCAAAAAGAGACTCAAAACTCACTATTTCTCCTTGGCTGTCAAGGATTTGGCAATCAAAGTGCATCTTCTCCTGGTGACTGACTGTCGGATTCATATTTCAGATTCACATTTCAGTGTGACCTTGTGCGCATTACAAATTTAATTAATAATCTATCTATATAATTACCTAAGTCAGGTGCTTTGTCCGTCATATCTAAGCCGCGTGATTGGACAGAAGTTGACCTAAATATTTGCAGCACAAAAGCGCATGATTGGACTGAAGTTGACCAAAATATTTACAAAAGTCACTGTAAACAAACATTCGATCCACGTTTCAAAACTTTTTTATTCGCGTCTATGTGAGTATATATATATATGTGCAGTTATTAAAGTTAAATTCATCGTGTAATGTAAGTATATTTGCAATTATTAAAACTAAACGGAAACTTAATGGGTAATGTGTATTTTTTGCGTATTTTAGTATTGACTGCTGCAAACTTGCAGTGTAGGTGACGCACAGCTCGTCGACCGTTTCGCAAAATTAATGTGTACGCCTAATTTATCTCTGCGTCAAAGTGTCTTCACCACTACTATAGCAATGTTAAAATCAAGATGACCCGTGATTATTCACAGCTAGAATGAACTGTACCAGTTACAGTTGAATCGTAAGCTATAATATTATCCAACCCGTGATTGTTCACGGGTTAATAACAGCTAGTAATAATAATTATTGGGTTCTACACATATCTAATTTTACTTGTCTTTATATCCAGTGTAAATTTTATTCTATCTTTCCAATTTACTGAAATCCTTTTGAATGGTTGTTTTCTACTAAACCATCAGACATCCTTCTTTCCATGTGTCATCTGCTGTTTCATCAACATTTGGAAGCAGGTTAATTATGAAAGCACTTAATCTCAACCAAGACAGAAGGACGTTTAAACAGTTTTTCAACTGGTTATTTGCACTCTTTTGCCTAAAGGCTTAGCAACATGATGATTGTGATCTGATGTCCTTAGTTGTCGAGTCCTACTGAGTTGTATTGAGAATGAATCTAATGGACATATGTTGAACTGTGCTGGATCGCTTGCCACACATAATTAACGCCATTATAATTTCACGGAAGTGTATTGCGCACTAGGCGTTTTCTCTTCTTGCGGTAACTCTGACTGATACCTTGCCTCTAACTGATATACCTTACCTTCTACTGATGCCAAACCTCATGCTGCATTGAATGAATGCCTGGTTTGCCTAATTGTAGGTTTACCTTCCCCCATGACATAAAAAGGCATTTTAAAAAGTTCCATGAGCTACTTTACTTAGTAGACCTATCGAGGGAACATGGAATATTTAGGATACACAATGGCCGTCATATTGAGCTAAGTCTGATTAAAGAAATTATATTCTTTTCTCTATATGATAATAAATTTGACTCTACTTAAAATTGATCCTATGTATGTAGGTATGTACATATGCATGTAAGCTGTGCAGTTTCTATGTACTTGTTTTGATCACCAATTTGTTTATTGCTGGCTTATAATGATGGTAATGGTTGTAAATGAATGACTGGTTCATAAGTATGATATAATTCTCCTCTCATATCTCCCTTTTCCCTGTTGCTATCCGTGACAACTGCCGTAACGTAACTGAGACTCTTGTAATGTTTCTTCACAAGATTCCAATATAAAAGCTTCCACTTGGCTTTTGATTGAACTTCTGACAGCATAATCACTTAAGAGTGATTCCACCTCTGATTGCGAGTGGCTCTATATAAGTTTACAATTACAATTAGAGTTGTTTCACATTTTATCTGCTGGTTAATTACAAGTTATTTAGTAGTACTAATGCGTACAACTTATTGCCGATTATACAGATGATGGGTTTAACCCATTAGGTTTATTGTTGCCCTCTTAATTCTCTGCATGCTTGGAATATTCTGTAATTCAGTGAATGAACAGATTAATTTTAAATGTTGCAGTTAAACTCTGAAAACACATGCTCTTTACAATTAATTAATTACTATTAAAAAAACTACGTCTGACTAATCTGACTTTGTTTTCACCAGTTGTGTACTGTGTGGTCAAAACAACAACCTACTAAGTGGAAGGCTGTTCTAGAACAGTAGCGTACTAAGGAAGCTGTGTGCCGAGAATAGTATTCCGCTTACCAGTAATACAGAGGAGTTGCACGATGCCACCATACTGACTGATAATTCCAGAATATTTGTTATTATTCATATTGAAGAGCTGAATTAACTTAAACCTGATAACTCCACCTTGCAATTCTGGACATTAATGACACCTGCCATAGCACCTGCTCTGCCTCCTCTGAGCCTCTGGGAACCAGTCTCTGACCTCCTTTGGACAACCTCTGTGACTCTGACCTCCTTTGGACAACCTCTGACTTGATGTAGCTTTAGGATATAGGTCAATAAATGAGACAAAAGTACCAAGGCAGAATCAAAGTCCTCAATTGACTGACCCATCCCACCTACTGGCCAGTCATACACTCCTTTTAGTATAATAATCATTCATTGTTAACAAGCTATTGCAATACAGTTGGGCCAATTTAGTCTTGACCATTCATTTAAAACATAGAGTACCACTAGTGGCTTGCCAATGGTCACACCTACCCCTTTTATTGTTATTATTATCATCATTATTATAGTTACTGATTAATTTTACTGCAATGTTTGCTATTTTTCATGTCTGCCTAGGATATCTTCAAGTTTATTATTTATTTTATTATTATTGCGGATTATGTTTGATTGGTAAATTACGATTATAGATCTCTTAATGTTGTCTAGGACTATGTAAAAATTAGCACTTTTGTTAGCTACTAGTCATTTTTATACTTTATTATTTTTATTGTTAAAGCCAAGTAGAGATCATTGGAACAAATGTGGTAAATAGTTCTTGACAACTTCTTGTTGCTTGGATCCTCCTACATTAGTGTGTAACATCAAGCCTTTACACCTGGAGATTCCTTTTCAAGGATTCTGTTGAAAATTAGTTTAGAGAAGTGGAAAGTATTTGATATTTCTTCTTCTACTTTAGGATTATTTGCCTCGTTTTGAAAATTGTCACACATCTTGTAGTTGTAAGGGTCACGAAGATAAAATACCTGTGTAATAAATTTATTGTGACATGAGGTGCTCATTACAATGGATCATGACAACGGTTACAGCATCTTGCTAGTTGTAGTAACATAATGAGATTAGCATCAGGAACTCGTTATTCTAAGTGTTTGTTTGTCATCTTTCAACTATTACCAACTGTTTTTACAGTGTAACACATCGTACTTATGATGCCCTTAAATTGTTACATTAGCGATGGGTTGCGTTGTGCTGCTAGTACCATAGAAGTAGTCTGAATTGTCTCCTCTTTGACTTTGCATTTTGTGTTAGAATGGTAGTGGAAGTCATTTCTTCACTGGTCTTCTTGGTTCTTTCAGCGTCGACCAACTGAACTGGAAATTCCTTTTAATGCACCTTTGATTTTTCAGAATCGACAGAAGGTTTTTAGGTGTTGAGAGACCGACCCAGGCTGAGGAACTGGGTTCTAGAACCAGCTGTGCTATTATCTTAGTCTGCCATGTAAAGCTGTTCTCTACTTTGCCCGCCAAATTCTCTCCTGCTTTACATGATAATGTTGTTCCGTTATTCCTTCAGGTGAAACTTATTAACCCATGTCTATATGCTGCTGTTTATCTTTTTACTGTTATTGAACTGCTAACTAGTGTGCCAATTACACTTAACCAACTTAGTGTAGAGTCTTTTGTACTAAATAAGCATTGGTAAAATCTTTATTGTGTTTTATTTACTGATTTATATAGGGCCACTCACAACCATTCAGCAGCGCTCCGAGTGCGAAAATCCCAGTAGTAAAAAAAGGTTTTAAGGAGAAAGTGTGGTGTAGGAAGAGACTGAGAAAGAATTGTAACATGCAGGGATGAGGAAAGGGCATATCATAGGGTGACAGAATATCAAGTTTTGGCCATAGTGATACTTCTTTTTGGAACAAAGAGACCTCTGAAGGCCTTCCAAGGTGTGCAGTTGGATTCTGTAAAATTCTCTTTGAAAATCTCTGCCTGCTGTTTTGTGTTCAATTTTAAGTAACCTGAAATAAAAAGGAGCCTCAGCTCATTTGAGTGTTTTGTCTATCTCTGTGTAAAGTCTTGGCTGATTTTCTGTCTGCAATTTTAAAGTTTCTTGATAACTCAAGGAAGCACTCTCACAGTGTTGCAGAAATCTTGCAAGTCTGTTAATCACTGTGTCACTCTAAAGACTTCCCGCTACTACTTTCTGTCTTACCGATAGTTTAAAGCGCTCATCGCAAATAGCGAGTGTTTGCATAGCACTTCAGAGGTCTTGCAATGGTTTCTGTCTGGGTTAAACACTTTGCCCTACTGCATGCCTTTATCAGATTGTGATTCGATTCTTGAGAATATGCTGGACAATGCTAGAGCTGCAAGCGTCGTTTCAGGTTTGTTATGAAGTACGTATAACAGAGAACCTCGAGGTAGACTTCGGAGAGGATCACCAGGAGACTGATCCACACATCGTCCGCCTCGGATGGTCCAAGGACTACACGTCATTCCAGCTAGGTACAATTTCCAATGCCACTCTCTCTCTCCCCTCTTCACTTCAAAATGCCTTCTAGATTTTCTGAGATAAAACGTTCATGCGATTAGAGTTACAGTGTTCCCATAACTTAGAATAAAATGTTTGCTTGATTAAGATGTTCCAAAAGGTTAGAATTAAAGTGTTACCTTACCTTAGAGTTATGTGTTTCTTTAATTTACAATTGAAATGTTCCCAAAGGTTATAATAAAAATGTTCTCTTAACTTGGAATTGCATTGTTACCTTAATTTGGAATTAAAATGTGCTGTTATTTTTAGAATATTAAATGTTCTCTTAACTTAGAATTGAAATATTCCCTGTGTATACATTAAAATATTCTCTTAACTTAGAATTAAAATTCTCCCTTTTGTGTTTAGTTTAAGCTGTTGAGTTATCAAAATACTGGAAAAACTTAGTGACCCATTACACCAGTATTAATGCTGTCTCCACGGCTGCATAATTAGACTTCAAATATTATTGTGATATCTTGTTGATTAGCTTTGATGATAATGGCAACAATAATGAGACATTTTTATGCATGATAAAAATAACAATGATGACTTTCTGCAATGACAATCAAACAATCAACAACCCCATGAGCCCTTAGGTGTCTGATGCCTTTCTTACCACTTCTCTTCTTATGTAATGCATAAAATAATAAATTCCTGAATTAAAACTGTCATCCTGGTTAACTATATTTTTGATAACAGTATGTTGGGTTAAAAATTAGTCTGTGTCTATTTTCTTATCTTGTTGTTGATTAATTCTATTACTATATTAATATCAATAATGATAATAAAAAGTACAAAAAACTTTAACCCTGATTAACTTGACTGGAATTTTTGATACTAATTTTTTTTTCAGCTCCTAGTTTGTCTATAACAATGTCCATACTAAAGTAATTATGGTCATTTTTTGTTGACAAAGGTTACTAATACCGGTAGCTATAGAACTTAGCACATCATATTTTAAATGAATTTACAATAAAAACCAGAGTATGGGTAGATATGAAAGCATATAAATGTTAGTGACTCCTTTGTAGGTTATTGATGTTGTTGATTTGATGAAGCAAGGGGTTGCTCGATAGTGCAGTGGTTAGCGTGCTGGACTGTCAATTGAGAGGGCAGAGGATCAAATCCTTGTCCGCATCTCATGATTGTGCCCCAAAGCAAACTCGGGTATGACGAGTACACCGACCGCACGCTGTCGGTGGGAAGACGGTGAAGTAGAAGACTGGTCACTTGTCCTCATATGCCGAGGCTAAGAATATTAGGTTGCTAACACTTCACGCCCATGACTGCCTCTTGTTTAGCTTTAGGTACTGCTCTTCGTCTTTTTATGAGGCCAAACATGGGATAGATAGGCAATGAAGTTCTCTGGGGTTGGGGCTATTTCTAGGCATGCATTGTGAGATGTAAATGGGGGCTTGGTTCAGGTGGATCCCAATTGTCCTGCGTGATGTACAAATTCAGCAGGGCACCAGAAGTTCCTGAAGAAGATTTTCTGATTTCAGCAAAGTATTCTGCTGCATTTAGTAGTGTCTCTTGCTTCTCAACCTGCTTTAAATACTTCGAAGAACTGTCATTAAGCAACTGCTATTTAAATGACCATGCGTTTGGCTATTTAAATGACCATGCGTTTGGCTATTTAAATGACCATGTGTTTGAAGAGATGTGCTATCAGGAAGTAGTGGAATGTTTTAAATCACAGTGCTCACACTATGAGTGCCTGCACTGTTAGAATTAGCACCAGAATATCAGACACCGATATAACCAGAGCGGTCATCAACATTGGCTGTCTAGTAGTACAGCACAGTTACTGTGGCCAGATTGTTGCCATGGCCGAAGAGAGGAGGCTGAGGTCGGCAGGAAGATGTTGTCGTGAGCTGTGTCATGCAAAATTAGTGCTAACTGTTCACTTTTCCAGCAGTATTCCATCTTCCACATGGCCTGAACGAGTCTACTCTGGGCTGGATACTTTATGCCCATAACTTTCTCTGGTAATTGTGTGGTTTGGACATTGAACTAGAAAATCATGTTATTGTGCTCATGATGCAATATGTGGTTTCTGTACATGAAAAGTTGACTTTTATGGCAAAGCTGTTTTTGGAACAGATTCGGTTGTATGAGTGATATGAGATTTGGTTGTGGTCGAATTTTGGTCATATTGGTTGAATTGTGGTTGTTGCATGGCTAGGGTTAATGCGCCATTTGCTTGTGGCATGGAACCGCTTGGCTTGGGTTTAGTAATGACGTTGCACTGTGCTATGTTTGTTTTAACTTTTGTACTGCAGATGTGTTGCTTGTTTGTTTGGTACATATGTGTGGAAGAATTGTATGATGTGTTTGCTCAGACTCTTTCTCAGAGTAGATAGGTAGTTGATCTCCTCCTCTGCTTGAATCTTTCATAGTTGTTTCCATTCTAAAATCCTTTGGAGGAATTGTACTTATTTCCTGTGATTTCATTTACAATAGACTGAGGAACTTCATGTTACTGGGAGCTGTTTACTATCCAGATTTTCTATCTTTTTTTCAAATGAGCGAATATGTTGCTACAGTGACAGGGCATGGTGCAAGATTTAGTTTATCAGTTGGTTTGTTAATGTCAGATTCACACTACAGCCAGAGGAGCGTGCAACCAGAAAAGTTCTTTTGCCACATACATTGTGTTTACTTTACCCGTTACAGTACACAGAGTTGTAGCCTCCTTGTGTATGGAAGTTGTGCACATGTATAAATTACAGGTATCTCTGAGTAGATTTTATGCATTTGATCTGTGTCTGTACGGGACTTTTTATGTCGTCGAGTATTGGCATCGTCCCAGTTAGATGTCTCTCTTTGCTCAGTGGAACTCTTTCGTGATGAGCAGCAATCAGATGAGTTTCCGAAACTTGTAACTTTTGGTAGCTAGAAGGAGTTACAGGTTTTACGAGGCTCTTAAGTGTTGAATGCTAAATTGTGATTACTGTTGTAATTAATTGGATTCTTGTGTATATTGCTAAATTATGACCTCACCTCAGAAGCATGGGTAGTTGGAAAATGGTAAGCCGCCTTCAGGAGTTACCTGAAAACGTTACAGACTTACAAATCCATCTGGTACAATGTGAATCTTTGTGGATGGCAATGTTTCAAAGTGTAGAGTAGATTGCTTTGAGGAAGGTTTTTTTGCTACTTAATGAAAGTTTAAGCGTGACTTAATCTGAAGACTTTTGTAGAATTTAAATGATGTGGTGTGATTAATGTGATCATCTGATAACATAATATAACCAGTTATAGACCATGCAACTAATGCTAGAGTATGTGGTTAAATGTTAGTTTTCTTGCTGGGTACTGTAGTTTAGGGCAGTAGCTGTTAACCTTGAACCAAACGTGCTTGTAGCAATAATTGAAAGAGCTGAAAAGTAGAAAATTACTTCGTTCAAGACCACGTTACACATGTTCGTACATCGTAGTGTTCTGACTCCTGATAGTTTTCAGAATCTGCTGCATGAGTTTATTTTGTGGTTGATTAATTCATCGGCTATTTTGACAAAAAAGTTTCTGTTCAAACAGATTTATATTGACTTTTATTGTTGACTTTCAATCTTGCTGTAGATGGTTTCCTCTTCTTTCAGCTGCCCCTGTATGAGATTTTTATCTCTAGTCTTCTCAAGAGAAGATACTTTCAAACTCTGTGTCCAAGTGGGCTTTATGTCAAACTGAGAATTTGGTGCACATTTCCATAAGCTGCACGAACTGCTTGAAGCATGAAATCAATTCGTGCTTTTTACTGGAATGCATCATCTATCAGTTTATTTAATTCCACGCTCTGTTCTGATGTTCTGATCGGTTGTAGCTTCTGTTTTCAAGATTTCCAGCACACTGTTTGGATTGCATTGCTAGTTTAGGCCATAGCTGTTCAATTGATATTGTGTGTGAAAATGAAGAAGGGATGTAGAGCTTTTTTTGGATTCATGCATGCATGTTACATATGTGCATACATACCTACGTACGAGCATTGATGGATACAATAGTTGCTTACATACATGTAACATGTTTAGGAATGTAAAATGATAACCAGAATTCTGGTTTTCAGTTTAGAAAACGGTAACTGGTTTATGTCAATTGCAAACCGGTATTCGATTTTTTTTGGATTTTTTTGCCTTATTATTTTGTCTCACCTATCCCGTATTAATTCCCATAGGAAGATGCTCAAGTAAGTCGGTCTACTTCAAATGTTCAGACGCGGCTTAGCGAAATATTTTCCATCTCATCTTCCAACAGGGTTATTATTAATAGCTACTGATTGCTAATAAACGGTTCTTTTGTCGTGACAAGCCTAACGTGGGATCGTGAGTTATGGGAAAGGTAACCCTAGCCGACCAAGATGACAGCACTAAGATGGAAGGCCTGACTTCCAAGCACTCACTTAAACACTTCGATATCGGTATCGAATGTTGACACTACGATATGCAAAACATGAAATGACATACAGAGTTGTGTTATATTACAATTTACAATATTTTGTTTAAAGCACCAATAAAAACCGGTAACCGGTTTTTAAGATCCGGTAATCGATTTGCCCCAAAAACCGGTATTGACAACCCTAAACATGTTCACTTACATACATACTTGCTCACATACAGTTGAATGGATATATATGTACATTGTACAGACACAGACATACAAGTGATGAAGGTTTGGTGTTGTTGCTGCCCTTCCAGGTGTCTTTGGATGTAGATTTGAACAGTATGATATCTCATGGTCTTGGCAGAGGTAAAGTTGGCACAGTCCTGATGGTGATGTGGTGCAGTTGAGATGATGTTGGTGTCTGTTTGAAAAGATTGAAAGATTGCAGTGTGGGTTTAGTACAACTTCAGTAGATGCATTATGTTTTAATCACAGGCACTATAGAAGTTACTAATTATATGATATGCATGTGCATGTTTGAATATTTGACTCTAGATGGGGGAATAGGTATTAAGTGATATCTCAGTAGCACCGACTTTCATACAGTTAGTCTTCATTGTTTGTCCTTGTTCTATTAACAGACGAAATTACGTTAAATAATTATTTGGAATTTTAGAGAACCTCCAATAGCCATTCTACAGAGTTAGATGCCAAATTGTACTTAAAGAGTACATATCATTATTTTAATGCTTTGAATGATACTTGATGCTTGTATCTCTAACAATGATTATTTTTTTCAACTTGAGATTATTAGACCTGTTTTATAATTTATTATTATTCTGTCACCGAGAATTGGCATGAAGTTGGTACGATATTTACGTTAAACAACTTGAAGGGGCGTGAGTTTTGAGTTTGAGGTAACGTGTGGGACAAAGCAGATGATTTTGAATTGTGTTGGCTTTGAAATTGCTGTGATTGATTGTCTGTACCCTTCATTGGTATCAGCTGTGCTTTAGAGCTTCCATTGGAACGTCCTAAATGGGTAACTGTTAACCTGTTAATTGTAAAAGTTGTTCAACTTAGAGGATTTGAAACTTACTGTTTAATTGTTTCCAATTCACGGTCGCTAGAGTTAAAACTTGCTGCCTTCTTTGCTAACTAATAATGTCTTATCAAAGCTGTTTTCAAGTGATATATTTATTTCTTAAGCAGTTAATTTTACTCTTGTTGTTTCTCTTTTGAATGAATGAATTAGTTGTATGAATTGACTGACTTATTATTAGAGCTAATGGTATCTTTATAAATCTTGCAAGTGTTGAAATCTGCTGCTTTCACATTTTTTTGACATCAGTTTGTAATATGTGAATAATTGGGTGTAATGTTCAATTGCACATGGATCAAAGGCAGTCTGTTTTCTGTAATTCTTACGCTGACGAAAACCGTCCATTTCATTTATGATCTGTATTGTTCAGCTGTGCTTTTGGTCTGCCCCATAAGAATTGTTGGCTTTTGTTTTGACCTTCATTTATTCAAATTTTTCATCTTTGTGGTCTTTTATGTGGAATTGGGAATACTGAAGTTTTGTGATAATTCGTGACATTATAGTACGGTTTCTTCTTTAGAAACCGATCTGAAATCTGAATCAATTTTGTGTCCTACCCTTATGACGATGCAGTTAATATGGTGTTTGATATGGTCATGGAGGCAGGTAGCAGCAGACTGGTTTTACTTTAGGCAATTCTGTGCTATCACTGTGTCATTTGAGAAATTGAAATCCGAATGCTGCTATAATGTCACTAGTCTTGCACATATTTTCTTTGATTGTCAGCGTATTCACAGACTGATAATGCTTGCTGTAAAAAGGATTAATAAAATAATTTAACACATCGCTATAGTCTTCTAAGCAGAGGGGAAATCTTAATTAACAAAAGGGTGGTTGGTAGAAGAAATCTGGATATCGAGTTCACTGCCAACAATCTGTATTGTGATAGTCACACCTTAACCTGATCCGTCATACGAAAAAGAGGCATTTTGAGATGTCGTGCTTTTGTGACGATAACATTATAGGGGAAGCATGAAATAAAAGCTGTGCAATGTGACACGAGACCATTAAGATGGCCTTTGAAGTTACGAAGAGCTCCTGGGGTGAGAAGTACCGTGCTCCATATCAGTGTATTTTTTTAAAATTTACTGTTGCTGATTGGTAAAAGTTAATTGCTCTGTGCTGTTGGTTTTCCCTGCAATGTCATCTTCGACTGGCATTGCTCCTTTCTTGTTGGTATTTCAAACCCGAATAGATATCAACATCTCCACGCTTGACATATTAAGACTCTGTCGAGATTGTCATATTTAACAGCACTGATGGTGATTTTCTGTGCGGGGTCAGAGTTAGTTTACTACTACTTTGTATTTGTAGATAGTGTTTTCTCATTCACGATGAACAGTTTTAAGCTACCAACAGTGATAACAATATGAAAATGAAACAGAATAGCAACTTACGGTAATTGCTTCATTCAGATCACTAGCAATAGGTATTCGTCTACTGTCAGGAACTATACCAACAGTCTTTTTTTCGTATGGACAAATCTGATTGGTCGATGGTTTCCTGATTGACAGGCGAAGAACCGGACTCCTACGGGTATGGCGGATCCGGGAAGTTCTCCACGAACAACAAGTTCAGCAACTACGCTGAGCGCTTTGGAAAGGGTGACGTCATCATGGCCATGGTGGACTTCGAGATTCGCCCTCCGAAGATCTCTTATGCTAAGAACGGGAAGTACCTCGGCGTGGCGTCACCTTTACATGGATACAAGGTCGGAAGTCGCGAGGACGCTCTTTTTCCACACATACTGAGCAAGAACTGCAGGTTCGTGACGAGCATCCACTTGTCTATTGAGATTGTTTATGTAGCACCAGTCAAAGATTGTTGTCGTTATTGGTTATTTCTTTTGTCAAGAAGAGTTCTTGAATTTATATGTCCAGACAGAGATTACATTGCATAATGATAAGTCTGAGATTGAAATTGCTCAGTTTGGAGTTTATCAGTGCGTTCCATTTTAGTTGTAGGTGTATTGATGAGGGGATACAGGAATCGATCTCCTGTGCTCTGACCTCAGCATGTTACCCATTACTCTTACCCCCAAGGTCGGCTTACCACCGACAGTTGACCATTTAACTTTGGTGAACAGTTTTAAGCTACCAACAGTGATAACAATATGAAAATAAAACAGAATAGCAACTTACGGTAATTGCTTGATTAGTGTTACATGAATTTTAGTGCAGCTCATTGTGAAAGTATGAATGGTGAATATTTCTCGTTTAGGTTCGAGGTGAATTTCGGTCAGCGTCTGCCCTTCTATCCGCCTCCGCAGCCGGGATTCGTCTTCATCGATCACCTGCCTCTCAATCAACGGGTCAGAGGGTGGCTGCCACCACCACGCAAAGCAGACTGCGAGGTACTCTAGGAGGCAGGCAATTCTGGTCTGATGACTGTTATGGCGGTGGTTTCGTAATGTAGAGCACTGAATGGAATTGCTGGATGCAACTGCAGGGAATATATTCCACGGTTGCTAAGCAAGTTGACGTATGCATGGTTGCTATGCAAGTTGAATACATGCAGCCAAACATATGTCACCTGTCTTTGATATTTAATATTACTTTGACCGTTGGTATTACTTTTGCCTTTGGTATTACCTTACAGTTTCTGTTACTGTTAGCTTTAGTTCTTTAACAATCACTTTTACCATTGGTATAACCAGTAGCTTTAGAATTATCTTTAGAATTGCCTTTTTATGGCGTTTTCATGGAACAAGCTTGTGCTTCACCATTGTCCTTCAAAGCAATCAGAAAGAGGTCATTTCTGTTTTGTCTCTTGTTCGTACTGTAACATCTAAATGTATTTGATAATTGAACGATTGCATTGTGCTTTAGATGATCATGATCGTTGGGTTGCCTGGGGCGGGCAAGACGACCTGGGGTCAGATGATGCAGAAGAAGCATTCACTCAAGCGTTACAACATCATCGGAACAGACACGCTCATCGACAAGATGAAGGTGATGGGTCTACCACGCAAGAACAACTACAACGGTCGATGGGACGTCCTCATCCAGAAGGCAACAAACTGCCTTAATAAGCTCTTCCAGATTGGTAACAATACTTTTTCACATGACAATTACATGTGCTACTTTCAAAGTACATGTGTTACTTTTACATTACGTGTGATACTTTACTATTACGTAGCTGAACGGTTCGTTCATTTGGGGTTTCCCATTCTTCACTGCATACCTGTTACCCTACTGTTACCGTGATTATATTTTGCATTATGTACCTTGTTGGTGAACAAAATAAGGCATTGATTGATTGATTGATTGATTGATTATGTATGGTACTTATTACATGTGCTTTAAATTGAATGTTGTACTTTTCAATTACATGTGGTGCTTTTTGATTACATATGATACTTTTTCGAGTACATGTTGTACTTTGAGATTACATTTGATACAATTTTAATTTTTCTTAACAGTTGGTGACTTTTGTCTGACATGCATTTACACCCGTAGTACATTGTCAAAAGCTTTTGTGTAAGCCAGTAACGAAATACTTTGTGACTCTTTGTGTCGAATGTAGCAAGCAGACGACGCCGGAACTACATCCTTGACCAGACGAACGTCTATGCGTCCGCAAGAAAGCGGAAGATGCGTCACTTCCTGGGTTTCAAACGCCTCTGTGCTATCATCCAACCAGAAGACGAGGAACTGAAGAGAAGAGAATGGAAAAGGACGTTTGAAGATGGTAAGAGTTTGGTCTAGATATCAGTGGACCTTCTAGGTGCTCGATTGAGGAGAGTTTGGCAGCAAATAATGAGAGCTTGAAACTTCTGTAACAGTTGTAGCATATTGTAAGGTTTTGCTGTGTAATTTAATTTGAGCTGCAGAAATTGACGATTAATTGATTGATTAATCATTAATTGATTAAATTTATTTTTAACGATTAGTCGAAGACCATTTGTCATATTTAATTAGGTGCCTGGCTATTATAGCCCTTGTGGTTCGAGTAAGAAATTTGAACTGATAAACGTAAGAGACTACTAGCATGAAGAAATAACTGTTGAGTGACTACTGACTAGCAATACAAGTCAAATCATAAAACTCGGTACTCTGATTTGACAGGGCAATTGAAAACATACCGTTAACGAACTTCTCTTTGGGGCAGAAATTGAGTGTGTATTTTGCTCTGTTTACCAGGTAAGGTTGTACCAGAGGAAGCCGTCTTAGAGATGAAAGCGAACTACTCGCTGCCCCACGAAAGCGACCCGCATGTCGACGAAATCCTTTGGGTGGAGCTATCACGAGACAAGTCGCAGGACCTCGTCCAACTGTACGAAAGACTTCTCATTATTCTCATAATATCAGTTTATTTTGTCGATTTATTGTAGCTATCTGTTGTAAGGTAACGGGTTTTGGTTGTGTTGTGGGAATTTTTTATCAAGACTAAAGTTACACCTAAAATTCTCAGCATCTCACAAAAGTAATTCAAAGGAAACCAGCTGCACATGTTCTCTGCTGCTATATCCTGTCTGACAAAGTGCATTGAATATATATGAGTTGTCTCTCTGGTCTGGCGTTGCCAACTTGTCCTTGCAACGTCCTATCTTGTCAGACGGTATTGAAGGCTCAGTGTGGTCGCTCTGCTGATAGGGAGGTTCTTGTGGTTCCATTTGCCCAAACAGCGGCTATGCAAAGCCGCGCATTCTCTGTGGTAGGCGTTACGGTTGAAATGGCCTTTCTCTGGAGTTATACCTGCTCCCTATATGGTGTTGTTGTCCTGTTTATGTTCATTTGAAAACTTGTGGGTGATTCGTTGCATTAACTATTTGTTGCATGGCAAGGAGTAGTCGGTCTATTTACTTTTGTGAATTATCAGGTATATAAAGGAGGCACAGGAGAAGCTGCCTCCCAGAGACAAGGGATTTGGCATGCCAGACAATTCCATGCCATACCAACAGCAGCAGCAGCAGCAGCACGGCTATCAACTGCAGCCACAGCAGCAGCAGCAGATGGCTTGGAACAATCCGGTATGTCTTACTTTGGACTAATGTTCTTTGTAAATGTGGCAGATCAGTCTATCTGTCTAACAGTTGTCCACTGGGGCCACTTGATATAGTGCCTCTTCAAGAAATCTACTTGAGGCATGACAGCGTAGTTAAATAAATGTGTGAATCACTGAGCAAATGGATGAACACAAATGTGTCGTGCATTTCCTCTTTGGTGGTCAACATTTGAGGATGATTTGTGTCCTAAGTCGATCTTTGTGCATTGATGAGAGAGGACTGAGGGCCAGACCCTTAAGCTAACCTCATGCCATGGGTTATATTGGGTGTGAAGTGTTAGCGACTTCATTTTCTCTGCCTCTGCGTATGAGGACAGGAGACCAGACCTCTTTCCTTGCTATGATAATATTATACCACTGGAAGTAGTAATAAAAATTTTTGTTTTAATTCTCAAGCTCACAGACCGCAGCATGATTACAAGTACTGTATGAACATTGAACAAACGATGACAAGTTATTGAGGAGTCGAATTTTACTTACCATGCAAGGCGACCATTACGTTATACATCTCGTTTTAGCAAACGCCTCAAAAGAAGTACTAGTCAACCTTACGAGGGATACGGATATCGAACTCAGTTCATAAACTCTGCGTCCATTAAACTACAACCCACCCACCCAGGTTCTCGGTATAGCTGAGTTGACTATGGGGGTTCAAGAGGAACCATTATATTTCTGCTCTGAGATTTGAACCATTGATCTCTGGATTTACAGCACAGCATAATTTTGCTAGACCATTGCACATCTGTTCGGTAAATTATAAAAGAAATTTATGATTTGTTTTTTGTTAGGGCGATGGGGGTGCTTCTAGATTTGGTGGGATGAATGCGCCCCAGGGCTTCCGGTCTGCGTCTCCCTTGGGTCCTCCCGAAAAGAGACTGCGCCTCGATCAGCAGCCGAAGAGCGCCCTCGACTTCATCAAAGAAGAGTACGACGAATCGCAGGCGTCGGATGCCATGCACTATGGCGCAGGCGGTGGCGCTTGGCCGGCGAAGCACGGGACAATGGAATCCGGAGGAAGAGGAGGAGGAGGAGCAGCAGGTGGCTACCAGGGCTACGATCAGGGCCAGGGCAGAAACCCACCCTACGGACAGGGGCTCGGTTATGGTAATCCGCCTGGGGCTGGTATGGGAACAGGTGCAGGGGCCTCTCAGCAGAAGGAGCAGCCTGGTGCCGATAATACCAGCTACAGCAGGTCGCCAGACCGGGGCAATCACATGGGATTCTGGGACCACGATAGAGCCGGTTCCATGCAACAGCAGTGGCCGAAGGCTGATGCTGGACCAGGGGCCGCGTCCAACCAGTGGGGCCAGTACGATGACGCTAGGAAAGCCCCCGAACCACAGAGTGCTTACGGAGCCCAGTCTTCGGATGCGTCTGCCTACGGCCTGCCACCGGCCGGCGGTTATCAACAGCCTCCAGTCAGCCGGCAATACGACTACCGGAGCGGAGACTCAACCGGCGGATATCAGTCATCGGGTCCTGGGATGCAGTCTGTTAAGACAGAGGAAAAGAGCGGACCTGATTGGTCAGGTGAATATGGGAAGCAGCAGGACTATGGGTACGGGGCAGGAGGACAGGGACCGGGGGCGCTGCCAACAGCAACGGCACAGACGGCACCAAAAGATTCCATGAGCGGTCAGGCTGGAAAGGGAACCGATGCCTCGAATTACTATGGCAGCCAGGACTACTACGCTCAGTGGAACCAGTGGAGTCAGGCTTACTCATCACAGCTCAATCAACAGGGACCCTCTGGCCAGCCACCGGTCTCTGGCCAACCTCCAGCACCAGGTCAATCGTCGGCACCGGGCCAGCCACCTCTCGGCCCAGGCCAGTCTCCTTTCAACCAACCTCCTCCGAACCAGATGCCTATGGGTCAGTCTGGTTCTGGGCAGCCGCATATGGGTCAGCCCCAACTCAACCAGCCGCCACCCCATCCCAAGATGCCACAACAGGACGTGAGAAACAGACCCCCTGATCTGATGCAGAATACTTCCTTGGGGTTTTCTGGCAACCACGGCGGTTTTCCAGGTGCTTCAGATCAACAGCATCAGCAGCAGCAGCAGGGTCCGGGAAACATGTGGCAGATGGGTTTTCAGTCTCACCTTCCACCACCATCCGGAGCTGACAACAAGCTGAGCCAGGATCCTGGAATGAGACCACCAGGTGGAATGGGAGGGCAGCCGCCTGGACCTCCCCCTCAGCAGCAGCCGGGAGTGAGGCCCATGGGCGGAATGGGAATGCCACCTGGACCACCCCCAACACAGCAGCAAGGGATACGTCCCCTTGGGGGGCTGGGAGGGCCACCGGGCCAGCCTCAGCAAGGAATGAGACCAATGGGAATGGGAGGACCATCTGGGCAGACCTCTCAGCAGCAGGGAATTATGCCTCTGCTGGGATTAAGTGGGCTTGGAAATCAAACCCTTCAGCAGTTGGGTGGACAGAGCTGGATGGGGAGTGGCGAAAAAGAGGGTGACAGGAAGGACATGCGTGGAATGGACCGCCAGCCGTTCGACGACAAGCAAGATCGTGGTCACGGCCGGGGGTCAGAGGGCAGAAGTCTCGATCGGCAGGATTTCAGGGACCAGTCGGATCAGAGAGGTGGTAGGGATCGAGGTAGAGATGTTGAGAGGGGAAGGGATAGAGACCGTGACCAAGGAAACAGGGACAGAGAGGCAGGTCGAGATAGGGACTTTGGGCGTGACAGAGGGGGCCGGGATGCGGAATTTGGTCGTGATAGAGACATGAGGAGAGATCGTGACATGGGGCGCGATCGTGACTTGGGGCGTGATCGAGACGTGGGGCGCGATCGTAACATGGGACGTGATCGAGATATGGGGCGAGACCGAGACTTGGGAAGAGACAGAGATATGGGAAGAGACAGAGACATGGGTAGAGACAGAGATATGGGTAGAGACAGAGATATGGGTAGAGACAGAGAAATGGGTAGAGACAGGGAAAGGGATAGAGACCGTGAGCGAGATCGCGGTGACAGAGGCGGTCGAGACAGGGAAGGCGGCGGGGACTCCGACCGTGGTAGGGATAGTTCCGGCTCTCTCGATTACGGCCAGAGGAAGGACGACAAATCGAAGAGGTCTCGTTGGGATCCGAATCCTGATGTAGAGAAGCTGCCGAGCCTGATGTCGCAGCCAATGATTCCCCCTCAGATGGGCGCCAGCAACCAGCCGGGTATCCTGGGCGAGCCCCCATCTGGAATGCGACCCCTAGGAGGCCAGAACAGGGAGAAGATGCCCGGAGGTTTCGGGGGACAGAGTGGTGGCTCACAGCAGACTTCAATCCTTGGGCCACCTCCACAGAGCGGACTCATGGCGATGGCTGCCAAGACGGGCGCTGGTGGTCCGGCGCCGGCGATACCCAGCCTGATGTCGCAGCCAACGATGCCCCCTAAGTTCGACTCCTTGTCGAAGGGAATGACCACTGGTGGATCGTCGATGATGAATCCGGGATTGGTTCCGTCGTCGTCATCGCGGCCTCCTCCCGTTGACCAGTCGCCGTCAAAGCTAGCGGCCGTGACTCTGACGCCGCAGGTTGTCCCACAGTTAGGCCCCCACGATCAGTCGGTCCCTGGAGGGCAGCCGCCTGCCCCCATGGGTCAACAGCGTCCCCCGTCCGGTCTGAAGGAAGACGTCCCTCCCCAGAATCCCCCTCCTGCACAGCAGAGCGGACTTGGCGGTGACCCAATGCAGCAGGGTCGACCGCAGGAGCAGCAGCAAGGACCGCGAATGCCGCCGCCGGAAGACGACGGCGATAAGCCGGAAGACAAATTTGGTGGTATGGCTCCCTTCGGCAGGGGACGAGGTGTGATGCCGCCCAGAGGAGTAGGAATAGGAGGTCCGGGCGGTCAAGGATTCGGGGGACTTCCTCGGGGACCGCCTCCGCCGCCTCCAATGCGCGGTAGACCAGGCCCGGGGGGCCCTAACATGCCGTTTGGAGGTCCACCCAGAGGCATGCGCCCGCCGCCTCCCAATTTCGGTGGTCCGGGTGGTCCTCGGCCGCCTGCGATGGGGATGCGTCCCATGCCGCCAGGGCCGCCGCCGAGAGGGCCCCTTGGTGGCCCTGGACCGATGCCGAGGTGGCCGCGACCCCAGGGTCCGAGACCGTTCAGATAAGGTGAGGTGCTTAACCGTAGCTCTGCAGTTTGTCCAACACTTAATTGTTGGGATTTCTATTTCTTACCATGAAGTACTAAGCGATATCTCATCAGTTTCTGAAAACCATGAACGGACAATTTAATTGAAGCCGATGACGAATTTCCCAATATTAAGGATTCTCATTTTTACTTTGAAATTATGGACGGCAGAATGATCGTTTTAGGTTCATTACGATTCGTTTTAATATTTGTTGTGCTGGTTGTAGTTTTGCATTTTGCCGCGTTTCTAATATGGACGTCATTAACGTTAAAGATGTATTCAGGCTAACATTATTATAATCTTATTATGACGGAGAAACGTTTCTTGGAGAGCGTGACATAAAATTTGCCTAATTTTTGGTGCAATAAAGATGTAGAAATAAATTTGAGGAAAGAATTGAAGTGGGCAAAGGCAGAAAAAGGGAACTACAGACCAATTATGTTTTTTAAGGCATTTTCATGTAGAGTTGTAATTGAACAAAACTTTGTTCACGTGGACATTACTATTGTTTCTAATATTAAATGTGGAATTTGCCATTACAACGTTTTTTTTACTCGCTAGGTTGCTAGTAACGGAGTGTCGGGTCTCTGCTTGCTTTGAGTTTATTTTGGATGTTGAGCTTCTCCGGTTGAACTCCTTAGGGGCCATCCACATATTACGTACGCAGCGAGGGGTTTTGAATTTCGGGGATTCTGCGTATGGTGGCGGGAGTGGGTCCAGAAAAATATGTACGTCGACAAATATAGCTGTCTGATTACAGGGTGTCTACAGGTACTGGAATTACTGGAAAAGTACTGGAATTTTTTTTATACTGGAAATACTGGAAAAATACTGGAATTCTGAAATTTATACTGGAAAAAAATTAAGTTCTCTAAATCTATTTTTGGGTAGTCTTAGTCAGGATCTCTTACAGATCTCAGAGAGTAGCGATCCTGCCCAATAAATAACAGCTAAAACTTTTTTAATTGTAAGTCCTTGAATGTATTTCTGGGTAGTCAGGGTCTCTTACAGATCTCAGGGAGCAGTGACCCTGCCCAATAAATGGCAGCTAAAACTTTTTTAATATAGTCAGTTCTTGAAGTGTATTTCTGGGTAGTCTTACAGATCTCAGGGAGTAGCGACCCTGCCCAATAAATGGAAGCTAAGACCTCTTCAAATGGATCTCAGAGAGAGTTATTGTAGATAAATATTATGCTACAAAACTTTAGGAAGCCTGTGTCGAACGTACTGTACATATATAGCTAAACAAAATCATGCATCATCCCCATATTTAAAAAATATTACCTATATTAAATTAAAATATGCAGTTCTTATTCAGTAACCTTATAGATAACATGTGAACATGGTTTGCTATTTGCAGGTGATGATTAGTGGTAACAACAGATACTATTTCTAAATATAAATTTCCTGCTATTTATCACCTCAACGTTATGTGACTGTGAAATACGACTTTGTTCATGAAATTTTAACGATGAAGCCGAGGAATAAGACAAAGTTTGTTGATGATTGGTTGGATCTAAGCAAGCATCCAAGCTGGAGTTGGCTAGAAAAGAAGAAAGGAGATAGTTCTAGAGCATGTTGCACGCTGTGTAAAGCAGACTTTTACGTTGCTAACATGGGCGTCAGTGCTGTTGTGTCACACGAAAAGGGGAAGAAGCACATGGGCGCTTTGCTTCGTTCTCCAGAAAGCAATACTCAGCAAACATTGCAATGGCGAGTAAAGTCAGAAACAATTCCTCATGCCACAAAGAATTTACAATGATGAAAGGAGCATGCTGATTGGGGTCATTGACTCATTGTAGACTAGGTAGTATACTATATAAGGTTTTCATCGAGCTGTTGCAGTTATTTAGGTTATATTGAAAAATTGACTTTTATAGATGTTCCTTCAATTTCTATTTTGAGTGTGTTAACGATATACTATAATAAATATTGTGCCTTCTGATAATGTTATCGGAATGCTGCATCTAGATATTATTTGCATTTATATTAAAGTCAAAAAAAAATATATTTTTTATATATTTTTTTATAAAAAATATATATTTTTTATATATTTTTTTATAGCGATTTTTAAAATCTTTATTTTTAAAATCCCTATAAATATATATATTATTATATTTATAGGGATTTTAAAAATAAAGATGTTTAAAATCACTATACAAATCTTATATAATAATTATTGTGCCTTCTGATAATGTTATCGGAATGCTTCATCTAATTTATGATCAGTATAGTAATAACTATAGTGAGTCGCTCAGTTCATGAACAGTGCAATTTACGTCGTTACAATTATTAGGTGAATGACACAATGGTCAGCGTTGGTTGGAGCTGACCATCATGCTCCTCTTATTATTGTAAATTTAGTAACAGATGAACATTTGCTCAGTACATCAATTATTGTGTACTTAATATACATGATCTATGTGTAAAATTTCCGCAAGAATTATACTTGAAATATGTTAAAAGAAATACTTGAAATACTGGAAAAATACTGGAATTTTGTTAGCTTTATTCTGTAGACACCCTGGATTAGGACGTTCACAATAAGGACTATTAAAATTATAGCTGTAAACCCAATCACAGACTATATTCCTGCTTATTTTTATTTCTTTTATTTCTTTATAATAGTTAGCAAATTTGAGCTATTAAATATGACGCAAGCTTAATAAAATAAATAGCGTACAATTAAATCAAAAATGTGTTATGGATGTGTATAGATATTTGGACTACGTAATGGGGTTTGGGTAGAGCTCAGATGTGCGTACGCATGAGGAGGGTCCATAAAATGAACGCGAAGCAAAAGGGGAAGGGGTCCGAAAATCCGATTTATTTGTGTGCGCAATTATAGGCTACATAGATTTATTATATTGATAGAGGGTCAAGTTTAAGAATAAGTCAGTCTCCAAGGCCATAGAATCACACACAAACAAAAATGGACTTACGCGTAGTATGCAACTGACAAGCGTGTATCCGAAATTGAGCCAAAAAGTATTCGGCGGCTAGGTTTTCTTACAATTGGGACTGCTGACGCCGAATTATTTTCGGCGGGACCAAAAAATTTGGCGCTGGTGGCAGACGGCGGCGGCTTAGGGGTCTACTCGCGCGTTAACCAGAATTACCGTTTCTCGTAGATTTCGGTTTCAGTTTCTAGCGCAAGATTTTAAGACAGTTAACGCGAAACTTATCGAGACCGCTTATTCGATACAGAACAAGATTTTCACTTCAAGACAATATCTAAAAATTCGAGAGTCGAGACACTACCGCGAGACCGATACAACAGGCTTCCGAGACACTGTCCTGAGACCATTCAACTCTGCAATATAATACACTGATTATTAATTAATCAACAGTTTAACGACATCTTATAGCAACAAAGGTTGTTGACGTCTTCAGAATCTGTTACATTTCAGTTCAATTTCATATGTAGTTTTAATCCTTTATCTTTATGTTGTCTTTTCTTTCTTCATTTTGTGTTGTTATTGATTCCATTTTAATACACTGAAAATGAGTAATCAATATTTATAGCGTCCGTTAATCGCCATTCAGAGGCGTGTAATCACCACTTTAAAATTATTTCTGTAATAGTCGTTTTTTAACGAACCCAGAAATAGAGTTAGTGTCAACGAAGCATGTATTTGATCGGAGGGTATTTGATTGAAATTGAAGTACATCAAGTTGACAATAATAATTCCGTATCATTATAGGCTACATGTGTCATAATATGCCTATACATTGCTAAACGGAAAAGTCGTTAAAACGTTAACGCGAAACAATTCCTAAAAGAATGAAGAGTAGACCTATAGTTGCAGAGGTGTTACTGGGGCAGACCTACGTCAACACTGAATACCATCATTGACGCAGGGATGTGGTCTCGAGACCGCGGTCTTGGTCTTGAGACCAGAAAACTGCGGTCTTGGTCTCGAATGCATCGGTCTTGGTCTCGGACCATCGGTCTTGGTCTTGGTCTCGACTGCGTCGGTCTTGGTCTTAAAAGAACGGTCTTGGGATTGGTCTCCGTCTTAGGTTACCGTTCTGGTCATCTGCCGTATCAGAGCAATTTCTTTGATATATATATATATATATAATAGTATATAATAATATATAATATATTTCAAGGTTTTGGAACAATCTAATGGTTATGTGGTTGGCCACATGTAGTCACCTACAATTCCGAGTACAAGTAGGCCTACACCATTCAAACGGAATGTTAATCTACTTGTTAAGGTGTCTTAAAGTATTTACCTATCATAGGCCTATATATGTATACTATAGGTAATTTATAGTGTGGCAGCGACAGTGATTGAATGATCGATATAATGTGTCATTGTGATTCGAGAACAACAGTGAGCTACAGATAACGTTACAGTAAATGTGATTGTTTAATTTCTCGCTATTGTGCAGCTTCCTTTAGTTTTTATCATTTGCCTTCCTAATTTTTCCGGGCTTTATTCATGTAATTTTTGTTCTGCAGCGCCTTGTCATAAAAAGACTCATAATTAACAAAGATGATTAGCGTCGCCCTTCTTTCTAAACGCTTTGGACTGGCGCAGCCAAGTTACATGCAGGTATGCTACGAATTGTTTGGCCTGCGACACTTTTTAGGATGTCGTCACTCAACCAATAACAAAGTAAGTTTGTTTCTTACTCAATGATCAGTCTAACAGTCTGGATAGAAACGCTTGCATTTCTATTCCAATGATTTTCGTCAGGTAACTATTTTCTGTGTACAACGGTATATAAATATTATGTAGGCTACTTACAGGCAATGTGTCAAACGGCCTTGAAACAGGGATATTGTAAAATGCCTGATTTCTTAGATTTCAGGCAATGTGTAAAACACCCATTTAGGGTTAGGATTAGAGTTAGGGTCAGGGTTAGGGTAATTGTTAGGTTTATTGTAGGGTTAGTGCAGGGTTAGGGTTCGTGTAGAGTTAAGGTTTTACAAAATAATTGCCTAGGCATTTTACAAAATCCCTAGTTTGACACATTGCCTGTAATATATATATATATGTGTGTGTGTGTGTGTGTGTGTGTGTGTGTAGTGTGAATAAAACATCAATTCCATTGTGAATTATACCGGTGATGACAATTAGCCAGCTGTCCAGTCCTTCAAAACAAAGCTCGTAATTCGACACCAGTTTCTAACTTCCTAATTTACTCTATAATAGCCGGAATAACCAAATCCAGCACGATGCATTAATTCTGCGCCACCTGGGGATTGAAAAGGCGATGCTGAGTATCTAATGCGGGCGTTGGAGTTGTCGTGTGTTACAAAAGCGATCCGTTAGAGACGTTCGATGAATTGGACGACAGGAGGCGTAGTTCTCAGACGCTGTTCATACCATCACGCGTTGTCAGTTGGCGCTAGGCATATAGACTACCGACGCTCTTAGAGATCGCTACTAACAGGATGAATGAGGCTAAGTTGAGCAATTGAAGAAACACGGTTCGAATTCACTTGGACAAACAGACACGCAAGCACAGACTGACACACACACTGTCACACACGCACATACTCGATGGAACAGACTTACACTCACAGTGACACAGACATACACACACACACACACTGTCACACACACGCACACACAAACACTGAGCTTTGCAGGGCGCAGGAGCGTGGTAGACTACAGTCCGAGGTTAGACCGTTTGATACGACTGTATTATCTTCCTGAGGACAAACCTTCCATCGAGCAATTACATAATTTACATGTATGTAGAAAGGCGGACTTTTCAGCTGTTCTGCTTGATGATGGCCATGTGATGAGCCCATTCCTTTCACCGCTGAGACCACAACCGTATACTATGAAACTGCATGACCCAATTATCCCTATGGCTGACAACGAAAAGAGGAAGACGTTTTGGACAAGAACGCTTAAGTTAATTCGATTTAAATTAAATGTCATGTACATATATATATATATATAAAAGCCGAAGTCAGTTATTCAGTGAGGACCTGGCCAATATGCTAAGCAGTTTGTTGTAGTAAATAAATACAATAATACTTATTTATTTACTTATTCTGCTTAGGAAAGGAACTAAACAGAGTTCGGGAATGCCAACTTTAGGTTCCTTTTATTTAATTTTCATCCCACAAAATTTTTATTCACGCTGCTTTTGCTTATTATTTTAACATTGAATAACGTTGAAATAACTTTGTAATAAATTCCAAAAACGATAGATTACCGTTAGTTTTACCGTCAATCTGGATCTTGACCTTGACCCTACCTGTTCAGTATGTTTTGACTTAGCGACTAGTAACAAAAGCTGGCTCCCGTAACATCGCTTTTCAGGCGTTGTAGAAATCTCGAGATTGATTTACAGATTGGTTGATTGCTTTTTGCATAATGATATTGAAAACCTCATACAACCGAACTCGTAGTTTAACCTCCTTCGAGCTACCCTTTTTGACAACACCTCTGAGTCTCTGACGCAGCGCTCGTGATTAAGCTGGGTCCCTACGCTCTGCCGTCGGGTATAAGTTTGGACTTTACGGTTGCGATGAGTTTGGCTCTTAGCCTATATATGTATACTTCGAATCCTCGATAGGAATAGAGTCGCTTTGCTGGACATCTATAGCTGCTTATGCTTTTGCACGAGCCCGCTGGCTAAGACTAGTTCAGTGCTTTCAATAACAGCAGAATCTTCATAAATAATCTTGTATTATAAAGCATTGTCATCACAAGCTCTTTGCCATTAGTAGGCTTTTGTCGTCCCTTGGCCATGCACTCCAGCTGTCTCCACGAAGATAAACGATAGGCCGAGGCAACTGCATTATTGATATAGATTAATGTTATTGCGGCAGACAGACCAGACGCCGGCTGCTGTCGTAGATTTGCTTTTCCTATTTTCTTTGTTTTCATTTATAGCCGTGCTTTTCCGCAAGGTTTCTGTGCGCAAAAATTCGTCGAAACCAATTTTACGTTACTGCAGCCATTAATTGGGCCGATTAAAACAGTTCGACGTCAGCTGTCACATTTTATTGCTAAATTCCGTTTTTCTATAACGTATAACCATGGTCTTATAAATTATAATAGCCTGTGCTGTGTGTAAGCCTAAGTCCCGTAATTGCCGGAAAATGTTAATGGTTAAACGATGGGACACTGACGAATGAACCGCATAACTAGGGCGCGTGATGCATTTTGGTCTGTCTGGGGTACAACGTAATTTGCATCAATAATGCAGTACGCCTACAGTTTGGCTTCGCTTGGGATCTGAATATGCGATGACTTAATCCTTTGCAATTGCAACGTCACATGGCCACTAGTATTAACGGCAACACAGCAGTTCAATATGCAATCTAAAGCTCAGGTTGGCTAAAATATTAATCTGTAATAACAGGGTTCGAATAAAACAACGTCAATACGATAATGTTGTTTAATCGCCTCGACTTACGCAGACGTACGCGGTCCCATGGAGTGGACGCAGTTTACTCGCCTATGCACGTGAGTGACGTGACCTAGTTACAAACTGCGCAAGCTAATATTTCTACACTTGTCCATCTCTTCCATTCACTTCAGACTATATTCGTTTTTATGGAGCTGACTATTTGATTGGGCTCCAGTCTATTTGAAATCCCTAATTGTTCCTGTCACAGCATGTCCGGGTCGCCGGTCTTTGCGTTCAACCTCTCAACATAATCGTTTTGTACTTTTTGCTCGCACAACCATGACATAGTCCAGGGCGTTATCCATTGCTTGCCCTAGAGCGTGAAATGGCCTCCGGTCATCCACTCCATTCCTAAGGCACCCTCTGATGAGGTGTCGATTAAATGCAAGACTGTTCGTTTTGCTCGATCCTGGATCGGGAGTACCTCTGAGTCGTCGCCTTGAAGGGGCGTTATATTAAATTCATGTAAATTCAATTCAAATTCTCCCCATTTAAAATCTTTAATCTGATGTAAAACATGAGCCCATTTTAGAGACCCTGTTTTCACAATACATTAAGTTATTTTGTTCCTGGTTGACGTCAAATAAAGTGTAATAGTCCAGTCTTTCGCTAGCAATGGCTTACACACAGTAAATTTGCAATCTGGGTTTCACCCGATCACGTCTTCATCACTTTCTATGCTGGATCCAAGAGTTTACCGACCGCTTTTCACAACAATGGCCGTTGCAGTCGACAGAAATTTGCTTGGCATATTGCAGCACTATCGTCTGAGATGATCGATTTACGACCGGCCAGTGCTGGACGGCGTGTGGTGACCACTGTTCCTGTTATACCGACAGACCTTTCTGCACATGATGCAATGTTACTGACTGAAATTGTCCGTTACGTTCCATTACGTTCAGTTTCTTGTTGCATCGTTGCTGATGGCGTGCGATGAGAACTATTCAGAAGATCGATAGACTATTCAGCACGGGATACAATGTGACAGATGGTTTCGATCGCTCAGTAGTGGATGACATGCGACGAGAACTGTTGCGCGTTCGTGCAGACCTTTCCGCACAGGTTGCACTGCCACGGGTTGTTGAGGTTGTGAAGACCCATGTGAAGGTAATAAATGATCTGGTCCGTGTAGACGATGTTACAATGCCTACACATCATCAGGCTGTCCCTATTGGCCCCAACGAAGGACAGAATGTCCTCGGCCGAGGCATGGTCTCCCCCAAGACCTCCACCTCCGCAGTGCCCGGTATTCTTGGCATCGCGCGGCATCGGCACCAGGTGACCCGAGGAGAAGCGAGGTGTCTGGAAGCGAGGCTTCGCACCGTCAACGCTTTCCCAACCGTTGGACGCAGTAGATCCAGTGAGGGGCAGCTTGTCCGTTCGCGCCTGGTTCTGCTGCTGTTGAGGATGGTGGTACTGGTAGCGATGATGCTGGGGCATCATGCGACCGCGAAACCCGAACGCATCGCGACACAACTCAAAGGGAAACGATCCCACGCCACCTCCTCCCTCATCTCCTCCTCCTTGTCCTGCCCCTCCTCCTTCTCCCTCGCTTCCTCTGTATTTCTCTAGCTCCGTCTCTCCCCTTCTCTTTTCCAAGCGTTCTTGGTTTGCGTCGCCGACATAACTAGCGACGTCTGGCGGGGATTTCGTCACCGAGCGACTGTCCCGAAAGTGTTCCTCTTCCTCCTCTTCTTCCGCGTCGTCTTCATCGTCCCTATTCTTTCGCAATTCCGCGTTTCCGCTCGGACTCAGCCGAGCGGGAAACGCATTGCTACAGCAATCGTCCCCGTCGTTCGTCTTCTGCGCGTTCCCGTGTTTCATCACTTCCGGTGGCGCGCTTTCGGATGACCGGAAACGCTTAGACTGACCACTGGTGGCCGTCTGTCCGTCGTTCACTTGCGCCGATTTGCTCCTCTTGTGCAAGGACTTTGGGAGTGGCCTTGTGCCTCCGGTGGTGGTCGTCGTGGCTTCCTGGAGGTGGTTCGCCTCGAAATACCACCTGGACATCACCCGATCGTAATCGGAGTTGCCTTTCGACTCTGTGGCCGAAAGTCCCACAGAGTCCGTCAAAGTCTGGCGGGGGATCATTCCAGAGAGTCCTGCAAATTCTGTCGTCGATCCATTCCCGTTTCTTGCCCTAGAGTCCGTTCCTGGGTCTTCTTGGTCGTGTCCTCCCGGACTCGTCTGATGAAACCGATCCCTTCGGCTTAGTCCCACGTCATCGCCGGAGGCGAACGGACCTCGCTGGGCCAGACTGAGGTTCAGCGGGGAGACGAAAGTCCCCGTCCGAATGCCGTCCTCTGAGGCGATTCTTTGGGAGGCGGATCTGGACGAGTGGTAGGAGTCTCCGTTGGGACGTTGCTGATGCGGTGAGGGATGAGGGTGTACAGGAGGGTGGTGGAGATTGGGGGTGGTGTCAGGGGGTGGGAGGAGCTGCTTGGTGTCGGAAGATGGGTTGAACTGGTGTGTGTCGTGCAGGGGAGTGTCGCAGGACTCGTTCTGTGCCCTCATCATCATGTGGAAGGCGTAGGAGTCACGGCTAGTGAAGACCGATCGACAGTCGATACAGATAAACAGGCTCTGGATCTTCACCTGCAGCAGTCCATGCATGACGCAGATTTATCACAGGCACGCAGCCTCGCCATCCGTCTGTCTGCGCCTCACTCTCTCTCTCTTTGTGTCTGTCTCCATGTCTCTCTCTCTCTCTCTCTGTCTCTCTCTGTCTCTGTCTCTCTCTCTCTTGGTATTTACCTCTCATCTTGTAGCTCGCTCACTCTGTCTTTATCCGTCTTTGTCTGTCTGGAGCTCGGTTTCTAGGTCTGTCCGCCTGTCTGTCCGCCTGTGTCTCTCTCCAGTTTCTCATCAATACTGCGACCCCCAGCACCACCACCACCTCCAGTATGTTACAGGTAGGCCTACATCACTACTAACGCGTTACATTTTAAAAGTCTCAACATTATATAAGATTTGATTTATGTTGAATGGATCGTTAATTTATGAGATAGGACTTAGTAACTGACCTTCATGTCCTTGTGATGAGCGCTGCTGAGGTGCGTGAGTAGGGCTCGGCACCCGAGTAGATCTAGCGCACAGATGGTGCAGCTGAAGTCCTCCTTACGGGCGTGGAGGTTCTGGTGGCGTAGGAGGGACTTACTGGACGAGAACCTCTGGATACAGATTGGACAGACGAAGGCATCTCCCTTTGGGTAGACCCCCAGAATATCTCGATGGACTCCACTCATGTGTAGCATGAGGTTCTCAACGCTGACGAAGTACGTATCGCAGACGTAGCAGACATGCGTTGTGTTGAAGTGGAGCAGCTTGTGTTGAAGCAAAGTATCGAACCTGCTCAACTCACCCTGGCAGACCTCGCAGACGCTCGACTCGGCCGTGCCTCTCCCCGATCGGGTGTAGGCCCTTCGGCGGGAAGGAAGGGGCATCTGGGCGGCGAGGAGGAGAAGAGGGTCGGGCGAGGAGGGGTCGAAGTCGACCGTCTCTTCCTTGACGGTGATGCCGGTCATCGGGTCCTTGACGCCCTGAGGCTCTGAGCAGGGCATGGAGCGACGATGCTGGAAGTGGGTGGACGAGGTAGCCTGGACGTCATCCATTGGCACCGTGGAGGAGATGGAAATGAATGGATTGGATGGGAGACGTGTCCTCCTAGAAATATCAGAGGCAATGTCACGTGGTGGGTGACGATGATGAAGGTCAAGGTCCCCGTTCTCAGGATTTCAATGTTATCATCACTATCGTCGTCGTCATCGTCATCCTCATCGTCGTAATCATAATTACCATTGTAATCTTGATCTCCTAACTTCTAAATCGCAATTCGATAGCCAAGCGCAGGGCACCAGCTTATTCACGAGGGCTTGTGGTCGTTGCCATCATTCTTTTTCGTCATCGTCGTCGTAACGATGATTCTGTTCTAATTGCAAACAAACTGTTTACAATCTTCTGTAGCTGAGTCAAGGGGCGCTATATAATAAGTTTTAAGCAGCGCACGGTTCGTACCTTGACCTTTCACCTTCGTTCTTAAATTCTTGACGTAGGAAATCCCAAATCTTGAAACGAAGTCAGTGGTGACATTTCGTCGATAAACGCTCGCAGGCCGACAGGTTAACGCTTTCGTAATCGTAAACTCCAGGCTTCTATAGCGCTACGCTTAAGTTTCACGCATGTAGGGCACCAGCTTATTCACGAGCGTGGCGTCGTTTCAGTGGATGTCAACGACAGATCCAAGCACAGTTACCATGGAGCGAGACACGTCGAGAAAAGGCAGATGAGATGCAATCATCTTCCAAGAATAGTCTAACAGTTTAAACTGCTACTTTTAACAGGTGTAACTGCTACTTGAAGCAGGTTTAACTGCTGCCACACTCCGTCGAATATGAAAACAACGATAGCTGTGTTTGTTAGCGCTCTATGGCACAACTTAACCTAAGTTATCTAATAACTGCTAAAATGTTTTCTATATCCTTTACAGCAACAGTCCAATGCACACGTTCCATAGCTGTTCACACGCGTTCAACAATAACTGCTATCTTCTGAAGCTGTTCGGACAACTACCAACTGGCTTATGAGTCCAGCTTTGACTTCCCGAATTGGCTTATAACCTTCAAGCAACGTTTCCACGCAATACCAGCTTGGCGCCTTTCCTTGTGACTGCCTTCCGTACCAGCTGTGGCGAAGGTTTTGGTGGTATAGCGTTGGTGGACGTGGTAGTGGCAATGCGTCCTACCTATACCGCGTCTCTCCCACAGAGAGAGAGAAAGAGAGAAGAGAAAGACGATGCCGATGAGGGTGGGCGTGCGTGTGTGTGTGTGTGCCGTCGGAGCTCAACGGTCGTGAATTTTTAATGTGTCAATAAATATGCATTCAACCCTTGGTCATATTCCCCGTCTGTCCGTCTGTCTTTCTGTCTTTCTCCGTATATGTATATATACACATTAATACATAGAGAGAGAGAGAGACAGACAGACAGACAGACAGACAAACAAACAAACTTACAGACAGAGAGTCTCACCATGTTTGTCCGTCTTTGTCTTTGTCTCTGTGTGTCTCGCTGCCGCCTGTTCCCTTCTGCCTCCTCTTACATGTAACGCAACAAAATGGAACTTTATGTAGCGCCATTGCAGATCGTGCGTTGATCGCCGTGTGTTCTGCTGCCTGTCCTTCTCTCTGGTCGTGTGTGTAGCTCTCTTTGTGTCTGTGCCATTTGTGACAACATTTCGTCGGCCGAACATGAATAATTATGGCCCCATGAATAATTGATTATTCTATGAATAATTAATGCGACGCTGACGGCAGACGAACCAACGGCTGAGCACTATGACGCGATATCCACCTGCAGAATCATGCCTGTCTGTCTGTCTGACTCTGTGTCAGCCTATCTGTCTGTCTGTCTGTCTGTCTGTATGTCTGTCCGTCTGTCTGTATGTCTGTCTGTCTGCCTGTATGTCTGTCTGTCTGTCTGTCTGTATGTCTGTCTGTATGTCTGTCTGTCTGTCTGTCTGCCTGTCTGTATGTATGTCTGTCTGTCTGTCTGTATGTCTGTCTGTCTGTCTGTCTGTCTGTCTGTCTGTCTGTCTGTCTGCCTGTCTGTCTGCCTGTCTGTCTGTATGTCTGTCTGTCTGTATGTCTGTCTGCCTGTCTGTCTGTCTGTCTGTCTGTCTGTCTGTATGTCTGTCTGTATGTCTGTCTGTCTGTCTGTCTGTCTGTCTGTCTGTATGTCTGTCTGTATGTCTGTCTGTCTGTCTGTCTGTATGTCTGTCTGTCTGTCTGTCTGTCTGTCTGTATGTCTGTCTGTATGTCTGTCTGTCTGTCTGTCTGTATGTCTGTCTGTCTGTCTGTCTGTCTGTCTGTCTGTATGTCTGTCTGTATGTCTGTCTGTCTGTATGTCTGTCTGTCTGTCTGTCTGTATGTCTGTCTGTCTGTCTGTCTGTATGTCTGTCTGTCTGTATGTCTGTCTGTCTGTATGTCTGTCTGTCTGTCTGTATGTCTGTCTGTCTGTCTGTCTGTCTGTCTGTCTGTATGTCTGTCTGTCTGTCTGTCTGTCTGTATGTCTGTCTGTCTGTCTGTCTGTCTGTATGTCTGTCTGTCTGTCTGTATGTCTGTCTGTCTGTCTGCCTGTATGTCTGTCTGTATGTCTGTCTGTCTGTCTGTCTGTCTGTCTGTATGTCTGTCTGTATGTCTGTCTGTCTGTCTGTATGTCTGTCTGTCTGTATGTCTGTCTGTCTGTCTGTCTGTCTGTCTGTCTGCCTGTCTGTCTGTCTCCTAACGACTATAGGTCTACAGGTCCATCGAATAGACAACATCTTCCCATCCTTCCTTCCTAACTCTATCCATTCACCTATTCAGCCATCCGTTAATTCATCCAACCTTTGCATTCTTGCATTCATAATGTAATCGCAATTGAACATTTATATAGCGCCCCTTAAAGATACCTACTCAGAAGCGCTTTCTGAGCTGACCTATATGAGGCTAAATGTCACTTCAAACGATTACAGTACATTCAATTCAATTCAATTCAACATACGTTTGCGATGCGTAATCACTCAGCTACAGAGGGCGCGAACGTGACCGAGATTCGACCGTAAGCATCTGAGGGAATGGTCTGATTGGCTGATGAAGTCACATGACCTAGGCAACTTACGAGCAAAATGCTTCTTTAAAGTAAAAAATCACTGGCAAAGTCGACGAACATGCATTAGAGAAAATTCCATACAATACATCCAACATTGCATCCATCCATCATTCCACCCATAAATCCACCCATCCAATAATCCACCCATGCTCCAATCCACCTATCCACCAATCCATCCATCCGTCAATCTATCTCCATAGGCACTCATCATCGTTCCCAGCAAACGACATCGTTACAATTACATTAATTAATAAAACCGCTTAATTTTTAATCAGCCTCGAACGTGACCGTCCCATTGTCATTTGCCATTCGTTTGGTTTTTTTTATTGTAAGCGTCGAATAAATGCATCTCAATTAACCATCAGATCATTGACGTCGTCCCTTTTGCCATTTGGTCAGTTTCTGTTATTCTCACTGCTATTGATTATTATCCTCTAATCATTCTAATTTAATACAATCGCCAGCTATCAGCGGGTGACAGTTAAACAATTGGATCCAACTAAACATTTTTTGCAGTCGTTTAGAGACTATTACTCTGGGCGTCAAGACTACATGATGACGACGACGATGATGATGATGATATTAGCTTATTTGAAAAAAGACACTCTAATTGGGACATCTGCCTATCGATTTTGTTTTGATTAAGCCATTTTAAGCGCCTGTGAATAAGCTGGTTCCCGCGACTTCGCTTCTGTGAACGCTGTAGAAAAGTTAAGCTTACAATTGCAATACAATAAGTCAGATATTGCTATGTTTATAGCATAGGGGATTCTATACATGGCGGAATTCAACTGCTACAAGATCAACAGATTGTAATGCTGTTGTATTATAGCCACGTAATATACACGGTGGCCCAATAAAAATACCCCACCCGAATAAATGGAATTTCTCAACAACCGATAGAGGTATCTTTACCAGTGTTGTATGCAAGACTTCAAACTTCAAGACCAACACGAGACAGTGAGGTGCCGAGAACGAGACCGAGACACTAGGTTCAAGACAGTACGAGACAGTAAAAGGCAAGTGGTTCTATATAAAATGCTGTAAAATGCTAATGTATCAGTTTTCGGGAATAATGTTTATTTGCAATTTCAATTTGAAACTTATAATGTATATAGCACAAATTCCTGAGAACACTTTTTATATTGCCGCGCAAGATTTTAAGACATCACGCGAAACTTATCGAGACCACTTGTTCGAGACAGAACAAGACATTCACTTCAAGACAGTTTCTAAAAATTCGAGACACTACCTCGAGACCGAGACCAAGACAGCAGGCTTCCGAGACCGAGACACTAAAAAACTGTCTCGAGACCATACAACTCTGATATTTACCAAACTTTTAAGACTTACAGAGGAAAAATTTGCTAACAATCATTAAAATATTCATTGAAAATGTTTAATTGTTTCAAATATTGCAGCTATCTAAATTTAATATTCCGCATTTCTTCTGGTGGAGTATTTTTTTTATTGAGCCACCTTGTAGTTTATATTTTTTTCATTCCAGACAACAGCTCTCACCAGGCGGACCTCTGCTGCTCCAAAACGCTTTCGTTGATGGCGACAAAACTTGAGTCGTTATTCTATGGCGTGCAGTTTATCCGATCAGAAAGCATGAAGGAATGGGGAGGAAGGAAGAACGGAAAAGAGGAGGAAGAAGTAGGTGGAATGGAGACAAGAGGAGTAAGAAGGAGAAGGTGAAAGAGTGTGAGAAATGGAGACGAAGAAAGAGTAGAGAAGAGGAGAAAAACTAGGAAAATTTGGGAAGAAAATAGTATGTATATATATATATATATCTTCCTTTTCTTTTCCCTTCCTATATATATATATATAGGAAGGGAAAAGAAAAGGAAGAGGGAAGGCGTGATGAAGAGGACATGGAGAGGGGAGATAGGGAGAAGGGAGAAGAGGAGGAGGAAGTATAGGAGGAGGAGGGTAGGAAGAGAAAGCGGCAGAGAAAGAGGAGGATGCTTGGCTAAAAGAAGGAGACAGAGAATGACGAGTATGGAGTGAAGGATTGTAGAAGCAGAAGAATCAATTATAGAATGATGTTGACGATGAGAATGGAGAGAGGATATAGAGGATGAGAATGAGAAGGATTAAGAGGAAGAGGATGAGGAGCAGGAGGAAGAGGAGGAGGAAGAGAAGGAGGAGGAGGAAGAGAACAAGGAAGAGGAGGAGGAAGAGGAGGAGGAGGAAGAGGAGGGTGGAGTGCAGTGGCGCCTCATAAGAAGATGAAGCGATGATTAATTATTCATGACGAACATTTCTTTATTTCCGTTTCAATCGACGTTCGTCGTCGTAATCACTTTTGTATTTATAGGGTTTTCTGTTCAATTGGCAACGACACAATGCACTGGCTTCCTATCTAAATGATGAGCGTGCAGTCAGTGTAGCAACGACCGGAGACATTATCACACTGATGATACTGCTGCAATCTAGATGCTGTAATTGTCGGCGATGATGATGATGACGATGACGACGACGATGATGACGATGATGACGATGATGGCGATAACCATTCTGGTAATTACCATGACGACGATGGATACGATGATGATGACAGCGATGATAATCATAATTAAAATGATGATGACGATGACGACAATGGTGGTTAGGATGATTATGAATATGATTATGATGTTGATGACGCGGGTGACCATTATGATGTCAATGCAGACGACGTTGCATATACGCGAGGGTAGATAGAAAAGGAATAACTTGGGGTTTTGGCCAAAGACTCTGAACATCCATGCCATCTGTCAGCTGTCGACGGGAATCCATTACTTGGCTCCATGGTAGTGCGTGGGCCCACCACTGGCGACTCTTTCTACCTACTGTGCGCAGTTTTGCTAACTGATGTAAAATATTGGGTAGTAATGACATTTAACATCATTTAGGTCAGCGCAGAGAGCGCCTCTGGGTAGATGTTATGGGGCGCTATATAAATGTTCGATTACATTACATCCTAATCAGTCGTTATGAGCTGAGCTGTAGGCCCCATCTGGTGCATCCCTTTCGCCTACAATAGCTTCACACACGACAAACAACAGCAATAGGCTGTAGCGCTCTAACACCAGCGAAAATCGCACTGAGTAGGGTAACGGAGATGACAATTGAAAGGGCAATTTGGCAGGCTGCATAATATAATTGGCACCTGCAGAAGAGCCCGTGAATGGCCCTCCAGTCCTCAATACTAAGCCACGGCCTAGCTATCACAGAGACACGAGTTGAATCAATGATACAAAGATGGACTGAGGAGAGCCAAGTCGCACGCAGACAGTTCTGCAGCACATAAGCAGTCATACTGAGGCAAGCCACTCAATTGTGAGGAAAACGATGCACTCTCTGAACGCATCATCTGACTACGTCTGCTACCAAGCGAGACTAAGAACGGCAGCGGCACCCCACTCTGGCGACTGGTTGTTCGCGCTGCCCGTGTCCTCATGCGGACTGAGAATGGACGATGAGGCAGTGAGAATAGCGACAGGACTCCGACTGGGAAGACAGATATGCAAGCAGCACGTGTGTCCCTGTGGAGCGATGTTGACAGCTGACGGGTCGCAGGACTCTCGTGCAGTTTAAGCCCAGGCAGAACCAGGAAACGATCTGATAAGTCGTGGCCTAACATCAAAGAACCACCCGAGCTCTCAAGAACAGACGGGAAACGACCCGACGGACTGACGCTCATTCCATGGCAGCGAGGACGAAGCCTCGTATGGGATGCTACTGTCATCGACACCGTGGCGCTCCACGCGATGTCGGCAGAGGCAGAGGCAGTGGCGGAACTAGCAGCGGCAAGGATGATTGCCAAATACAATGAGCTCATCCCAAATCACCTAGTCGACCCTGTGGCTTTCGAAACCCTTGGCCCAGTTAATGGAAGCGGCCTGGACTTCTTTAAATAGCTATGTAGACGATTAATTCTCCTCACAGCTGATCTCAAAGAGTCTTCGCATCTTCACCAGCGCCTCTCAATCACCATTCAACGCTTCAACGCAGTTGCTGTCCGAGGAACTTTTGCTCAGACGGATCTTGACGAGGGACCAACTGCTCCACAATAATACAACATTCCCCATTGTTGACTCGTTTTATTGACAAATTCCCATTTGAGATAATAATTATAATTTTATTATTACAATTTAATTATTACAATTTTATTAAAACAATTATTACTATAATAATAATATTCGTTTAATTTTAAACTGAGAAACCTCAATATGATTACAAAGACAGTATGGGCGAATGATGACAAGAGTTATTACTGCGGTAAAATTTAACTGTCGGCAGTCATGCAAGTCGCCTATTACATTATACATCTGATTTTAACAAACGCCGCCGCCGAAAGAAGGTCTAGTCAACCTTTCGGGGATACGGTTCTCGAATTCACTTCCTCAGCTGTGTGTGTGTGTGTGAGCGCGCGCGCGCGCGCGCGCGTATGCGTGTGCGTGGGGTGTGGGGGTGTTCACCGTTACTCAACGGCCCTATGGAAAGTAAGATAAAGTAGGATGATGTAAATTTATGGTAAAACGACATATGATGACATTGGTGAGGTAATGTAAATGATGGCAAAACGAGGTTTGGCTTAAGCATGACTCAGGGAAACATGAACTAAAGACTTCATCAAAGTGGCGGTTTCTTTTCTTCCTTCTTTTCCATCTATCCTTCGATATCTGTTGCCTTTCGTCTTTTTTATCCAGCGTTCAATCTTTTTACTGTTGTTCTTCGACTCTGTTTTGCCTCCTCTGTACAAGGGCGGGCTCGCCCTTCTGCCCCTTCGGCAGACCTTCGATGGACCTAGTGGGTGTTACTCGAGTAGGGGTAATACGATCTCTAGAGACTTTTGGAGATGTAAAATCCAAGCGTAAATGCCATTAGTTACATGTAACTTTGGGATTTTGACGTCGTTGTATAATATTCACTGCGGTCTGAATCCCTCAGATTTATCTAAGCCTACAATGGCGCTCTAGACTGTATGTGCTATTTATAATCCCGCAGGGATGATGTAGACATTACAATACAACACAATGCAATAAAATGTTACAATACAACACGATGCAAATATACAATACAATACGACTTGTACTTGCGATGTCGATTTCTATCTCACTAGATTTCCGCCGGTTAATGCCTTGTGCGGTTAGAAACCGGCGCCAGATGTAAGCTCTCAATTATGCACGTACCCGGTACATCTGGACCTTTAGCGCCGATTCGTACGCGATCTGGTGCTGTTATTCCTTTGTCTCGACGACAGCTTCAGTCAGCCGGGAGCTGAGTCGGTCCTGGTAGCGTGATTTAAAGACCCGTGAATTATTAATAATTTCGTGCGCTTCGAAAAGCATTATATAGCGCTGGAGCGAGGCTCGCTGCTAAAACATGAGATGTTGGTTTATTGCTTTCGCCTTAATAATTCACGAGCGGGTGTTGAATAAATGATGCGGCGAATTGTGCAACCCCTTCCTACGACCCAGGGAAAGGGAGACACTGGAGCCTTCGTCAGCCAACCCAACCGTTCACCCCACGGCGTCCTCTGACCCACCCCGCGTCCCCAGTCCTCCCACCTCCCGCAACAGACCCAAGGTTATAATTAGGCCGCGGACTGACTTCCGGCCGACGACTGGTCTCGGCAAATGACTTCTGTACGACGGCGCTCGGAGACATGGGACTATATGCCATCCTCATGAATATTAATTAGGGTCTTATGAATATTAATGAGCATCTTATGCATATAGATGAACGTCACACGAGAATAATGATATTATTAATCAACGCGTCTCGTTAATACGTCATCATCCGTTGATTCGACCACATTTTGTAATAATTATTATTGCTTTTGTTGGCTGTTGATGTAACGAATTAATGATGGCCTTGACACGTAGTTTTTTCCTCGCCACGACTCAGGAAGATACTACTATAAGTAGGCCTAAGTCAATAATATGAGTTACCAATTAGAAAATAAATTACTTTAAACGATTAAATTACGGCAAAATTCAACGTTGGTCGATCGAGTGCAGCGTATGAATTTCTATGACCTTATAGAGCCCATCCATATTATCATATATAATTTCGTACGCAATAAAATCGCATTTCAGGACCCCTCCTCTGTTGCACCGCGTACATTTCGTGGACCCCTCCCCATGCGTAGGTTATATACATTTGGGCTCTACCCCCACCCCAATGACCCATTGCAAAGGTTAAATAGCTAAAACAGCTACAAGACATTTATTATACCACAGGCTATTTATTTTTGGTAAGCATCATACGTAGCAGCGTAACTTTATTAACTGTTATGAAGAAATAAAACACTAACAACACTTGCATTTGAAATCGTTTTAAAATTACATAAGATTGAGTAAGCAGGAATATAGTCTATGATTAAGTTTACAGTTCTGATTTTCATATTCTGTATTGTGGACGTTATAATTCGACAAAATATATATTTGCGTACGTACATATTTTCGATACCCCTTCCCCACCATACTCAACCGTCGAAATATGAAACCCATGCCCCCTCGCTGCGTACGTGATATTACGGAAATTGTCTGATTAATTCTTTACGTCACCCTCACACGTCTCTATTTCCTAGTTATCTCCTTCAAGATGATTTAATATGATTTGTTGCGATGCTCTGGTCTTCTGGTTATGTAATGTAAGCCGTTTGGTTATAAGTTACGGACAGGTATGGAAGGCCAAGTATTGTCTTCAGAAACCAGGGATGCGATCTTGGTCTCGATACAGTCTAGAGACCAGAAAACTCCGGTCTTGGTCTGGGTCTTGGTCTCGAATGCGTCGGTCTTGGTCTTAAAGGAACGGTCTTCAAATTGGTCTCCGTCTTAGGCTAGCGTTCTTGGTCATTTGAACAATTTCTTTGATATTTGTCGGTTATTTTCGATTATTAGATACACCGGACGGCGGACGTTTAGGCCCTACGTGATTGTTAACGATTTATGGCGTGCTGATCATCTCTAGGCCTAGGCTATATAAATATCACTATGGGCAAAAAAATGCATTTGCAACGGAACCAGCAATTTCAAAATTTGCTTTCACAAATGTCAAGGTTTTGGAACAATCTAATATTATGTGGTCGGTCACGTGTAGTCACTGTTAACCTGCAATTCCGAGTACAAGTAGGTCTACACCATTCAAACGGAACGTTAATCTACTTGTTCAGATGTCTTAAAATATTTAGGCATACCTATCGTATACTGTAAGTAGGCCTAATTTATAGTGTGATATTCTCAGCCGAAGCCAGAGGCTGAACCCACAAAAGTTCAGACTGGTCGGTAAAGCTGTTTTCTGGACCATTATTGAGTTTAGTATTCTTCAGCAATAAAATTAATGTTTTAAAGCGGTTTATTCCGTTTTAGAGTCTTAATAAATTGAACATTTTAAAAAGAGTATCGGTCTTGGTCTTTGTCTTGGACCCTCGGTCTTGGTCTTGGTCTCGAGGTTTTGGCCGTATACCGAGGGGGACCAGCCCGGGCCCGTGGCCCAGGGCGCAAATGGAAAGGGTGCAAATTTCAGGATGGAATAACTGATTATTCCATAAAATGCACTATTTTCAAAATGCGAGCCGCCAGATTGATGCTACGGACAGGGCGCATTTAATCCATTTAGGCCCTATAGCTCGATACGCCCATAAATATAAGTCAGGAATTCAAAGAGCTGTTGAATTCGATTTTAAAATGTTATATTCTCCATTTTCGAGCATTTCAATTAGTTCTGGGACTAATATGGAATAATTAGATTATTATAAGGTTAGATTAATGACATTTTAGCTAATTCGAATCGAATTACGCCTACGTCACGCTTGTGGCCTTGTGTCGAAGCTGTGTGTCCACACTGTAACCTAGGCTGCACTCAACGGAGCACAAGGCTATCAGCATTCAACATTCAACAACGTGGCAAGGCCAATGAAACCGAGTGAGGGTTTGAGGAATGTACTTCAAAATCAGCGAGTAGTTCGAATTGTCATCTCTGTGCAGTAATTTTATATCTGGTTTGCGTACGTTAAAAATATCAAGACCTAGAAATCAAAACACTTTACAGGATCATTTTCAAAAACCTTGGAGTTCGCATTTCCAGCTCTGTACAGAAATTTACATCGCTCGGATGAGTCGGATCCAGAGCTGCAAACATGTTGGTTTTTTGGGTTATTTTAAAAAAAAACTCAAAAAACAAAAATGGCATTTTTTGTTTTTTGTTCTTTAAAATACATTCAAAAATTTACTAATATTACTATTTATATTACTAATTGTGTGTATCGTTCAGTCGAAAATCAAGCTAAATTAATTATATATAAACAAGTTGGGTCTCTTTTTCATGTTGTGTTTGATACTTTGTATAACAAAATTGTTGTAACAGGATCCAAAGGAAAACTAAAAACCGAATCAAACAAAAACAAACAAAAACAAAAAAAACAACTTCTCATTTTTTTTTAAATTTTGCTTTTTGCACCTCTGAAGGCTCTGGTCGGATCATGTATGAGTCGGTTATAATTAGCGCTGTTCAGACAAATTACCTGCAGAGCACCAGAATATAGCGATGTACGTTTCCGGTGTGGTGCTATGGCAACAGTAACTTTTGAAACTTGTACATTTTTTAGATGTTACGTATTTGCGCTGGATTTAAGCAAAATGTAATGTAAGAACACACAACTATTTTATTATGAAGTTGAAAGCAGCAATGCGATTGTTTTCAATATTTTTCCACAGTCGCAAAAATAATTACCGTGTATAATTATAGAGCAGTCAAACTTTCTCATAGTCACGTGATTATATTTTAGAGTAAATTCCGCCTCCCATAAATGCTATGTACATTAAAGTTTGTGCGGCTCTCTCACACTAGTAAAGATCACGGATTCAGTGCCAATAATAGCCCTATTGAGATTATTTTAAGCGCGGAGCTTCTGCGGCCGAAAGTTCGCCATAAAAATGCACATAAAAACTACTTATATGGCCAAAAGTTCGTTTTATATATCGATAAACGACACTAACCCTGACCCTAAACGACCCTCACGATGCCTAATCTGACCCTAAACGACCCTCACGACACATGTTACAAATTTGGGGTGTTTTTTTAACATTGTGCATGCTCCAATTACAGTGCATGCACAGAGGTCTTCGGTGCTAAATTTTGTATGGGTTCGGCCTTGGAAATAAAATTTTCGTTTGTTTTTGTGCCGAACTTTTGGCCGCAGAAGATTTATCCTTATTGTAATTACTCGATTTTGATGTTGAGATAAACTACATTGTTGCTTAAACCCCAGCTGGCACTTTAATAGTCAATCTAAGTCCCAAGTAAAATACCTAATATGTAAGTGGTTTAATCAATTAGAATTAAACACTTTCATGTTACAGCCACTGTTTTGGCAAAACTTGAGAAATGTCGACAGTCAGAAACGTCGCTTCTCAACCAGCTCTGGTGCAATGTGGAGGAAAACACGCTTTGCTGTACCATCGCAAATGCGACTCGGATGCGGTGAAGGAAGCAGAGGACCATGGGTATTTTGTTACAGTCAACGAGGAGTTCCTCAGGAAGAACGCAAAGGCAATTGAGATCGAGAATGAGCATTTTTTGGCTTTGAGCCGTCTGCACGTTCGACACCTCAATGGTCTCGGGATGTGTAGGAATCTGACGGTTCTTCTCCTTGCCAACAATTTCATCGTAAGGATTGATGCGCTGGGTCCCTGTTCTGAGCTGCTTAAGCTGGATCTTCATGGAAATCAGGTGAGGCTTTCATCGTTTTGTATACAACATGTATGTTGAAGTCTTTTAAGATGTGGTAGTTTCAGTTTAATGACACTGTGTAATAACAAGAATCATTAGCGTCACCCTCCTCCTTTATCCAGGCTTGGGACTTGCACTGTCAGAGTGCAAACAGTGGCGGACAGTGTCCACTCGGCCCCGGTTTAAGAGAACAGTTTTCAAGTGTTGGCATGATGCTGGGTGACACCCCATCGAAAGTGAAGAATATCAATTGATGAATTCGTGTAAACATGAACAATCGTAATCTCCAAATTTCTAAAGTGCCACTTGAAAGCTAAGTGCACGGCACCAGCTTATTCACGAGCGCTGAGCAAGGTCTTAGATGTGATCAAATATGAACATTTCACCTATCATATGTGTCAGTATATATTCCTTTATTTCGCCCTACTAGAGGTGCTTTACAAATGCTTACATACAATATATGCATAAATTTATACTTGCATACGCACATCAATAGCCTGTTTAGCCTACGTCCATGCCATCTATCAGCTGTCATCGGGAATCTGTTGGCTGTTCCACACTTGTGCGTGGGCCGACCACTGGTGACTCTTTTCAGCTTACTGTGCACTGTTTTGCTAACGGATTGTGTATTGTATTCGATTGTGTCACATCTAACATCATTTTGGCCTGTGCAGAGAGCGCCTCTGAGTAGATTTCTTGAAGTGGCGCTATATAAATGACCCATTACATTACATTGCTGTTTTGCTTCAATTGACATACCAACTGGAGATTTCGTTTCAGATTGCAAAACTACCGGACCCTTCTTTCTGGAAAGGCCTAAGACGACTACGAATTCTACACCTTCACGACAATCCCATCGGCAGATACCGAACGATCGACGGCATGTCGTGCTGTCAGAACCTAACGCTCCTGACACTGTCCGACACGCCAATCAGTGTCAGAAGATACTACCGACACCATGTCATCAACACGATCTGGTCACTAAAGGCTCTTGATCGTCACGTCATTTCCGACGAGGAGGTTATCGAAGGCGCCATGTTTGGAGGACAATTTTCCGCCCAGTCGCAGGCTTTCCAGCTGCCCTCTTCTGCAAATGAAGTAATCTTGTTTACTTAATTACTTATAATTGTTGTTATTGAGATACTTGTGTGGCATGGTGGCCGATTAGTTAGAGAGGTCGGTCTTTTTGGGTATTTATAGATGTTCTTACAAATACCTTTTACTAATGCTTTGTACTGTTCTATTTTGCATGAGATAGAATGCCACTCCTCTAGATTGGGTCATGATGATTGATTCATTCAGTGATATAATCATCATAATCGTTAATTCTATATACCTATAATAGATCCCACAGAAGCTAAGTCGTGGGAACTGGCTTATTCACAGGCACAGTGGAGTTGTGTGCATGTATTGTCTTGTAATGTGTTCACATATTTCTATTGCGCCTCTCCCAGTATGACCTAATCAGAGGAACTCTCTGCAGCGTGGCAAAAGAAAGGTCTTTAAAAGAGTAATGGCAGAAAGAAAGGCACTACAGTAAAATTCAAATATCGAGTCAGAGAGAGAGAGGATATCGTTCCAAAGCAAAGGACCAACATACGCATACTAAGGCCCTAAACATCTGGGGTTTCCAGGCCTGGCACCAATGTCCTGGGTGGTAGTGTAGACATGCACAAAACGGTTACATCGTGACGTTATTTATTCCAATTTTCACAGTCTGCAAACAGGCAACGTGAATTTCAGGGTCAATGATGTGATGAAAATTCAATCCCATCATTGAAGACTTACTATAAGACTAGCATCTGCAAAAATGTATATATTCAGCACCTGGGGATAATTTTCGCATGGCTGCCTCTTTTTTAGGTCCGTGCATCGTCTGCAAGCGAGGCAGAGGTGTCCATCTGGAGATTAATAGGACGCGTGAATTCAATTCTCGCCCATCACTCGCCGGTTCTTATCATCCAGCGATACTGGCGTGGACACCTCACACGGTCGGCGATCCGATGGGCCGTCGAAACGGAGCTCTGGTGAGGAGGCACTATGGGTCCTTTGGGGAACAGTTAGCGGGTCGTATCAACGCCTATATAGGCCGGGTGGACGTTTCGTGACGTGTTTCGAAAGTGAGTGATGTAGGTGGAATGATGATTTTGTTGCGTTTAATTGATTATTTCGACACCTTGAATAGACGTGGTAAGTTAAAAGTTTTGGCAGGTCTCTGTAGATGAAGTATGTCTTTAATGAATTATTTCGACATCTGACCAGGAATTTAGGTTAAGGTATTCTGCAGATGTTTGTAGATTATTATTCATGGTTTACATTGCAAGACCCAATTGTTGCATTCCATGGTTGATATATAGTTATATATATATATATATAAGTTAGGTGAAGTATCTATATCTATATCCTCTGTTCTAGTTTCTATTCTTGTTTCTGTTCTAGTTTCTGTCTAAAGTTACGTCTCTTTGTTCCCTTCTTCCTCGTGTTTCCATTCCCAATATGATTCTCCTTCATTTTCTGCTCCTATTTACCCTGCTTCTTTTCCTCTCCTGTTCCCTTTTTTTCTCTAAACTTCTCCTTACATCCATCGTTTGCTGTGTTCCAATCCAGGGCCGTCGTAACCATCCAGAGGAAATATCGCGAATGGAAGGCAGGCAAACGTAAGAATACGCTCGTCCGGTTATCAACTCCACCCATCACCCCTCTATCTACGAATCGATGCGTCCGAACCCCCCTTTCCGGAAGGTTCGACTTCGAGTCGTACCTGATGAGTCGACGACCTCTGTCGTCTGCTTTCAGTCGCTTCTCTCCTCCGCCGGGAACGAGGGCCAGGCCATCGAGTGCAAACATCGTGAGTATCAATAGTAACCGTAGATTCCATTTTAATAGAGGTAAGGCAGGGGGAGATAACTGGTTAAATGAGGCAGAGGTCAAAATCCAGAGGTAAGAAGGAGATAAAAGATGATAGGTAAGAAGTTAAAGTTGAAAAGGTGCTATAGGTAACAGGGAAAAACTAAAGGCAATGAGGGAAAGGAGAATGTCAGATAAAATGAGGTACATGTACTAGGTAAGAAGTTAATGATTAAAGGTAAAGGTAAAAATATATAGGTGAAGTTGAAGGGAAAATGGTATGAAGATAGGGATGAGGTATGTGGTGAGGGTAATGGTAGAATGGGTTAATGTAAGTAGGTAGAGGTAAAATCATAAAGTAAGTAGATATGAGTAAGGAGGTAATGGTAAATGTAAACAGGAAGACGACGGTAATGACGGTGTCCGATTTGTCAGAGGGAGGGGGTCTGGACTCCACAGCTTCTGCCACAAGGGCTTGGATATAGAATTTGGAATTCTCAGATTCCCAGAAATTTTCATAAGCTCCATTGATTCTTTTTTGACAAATCAGACCCTGGGTAGTGTTAAAACTAGTGAGGTATGCATTGCTTCAGTGGCAGGATCATATAATTAATAGGATTTATATAGCACCCCTTTAAGAACATTTACTTGTGAGCACTTGACTGAGGTACACAGGCGATGACAGTATTTGCAGAGACAGTGAGAACAAGACAGAGTAACAGGGTAGGAACATCTGACCTGCTTAGGTAGTTTCAGTTTAACGACACTGTATGAAAACAATAATCATTAGCGTCGCCCTCATATTTTATCCAGGCTTGGGACTGGCACTGTCAAAATGTGAACAGTGACGGAGTTAACTTGCTTCACTAACATTAATCTACCTTTATAGCATTATATATAGTATGCTCTGTTGACAGGAGAATGTTGCAAATCAACCAAATGAAACAATTTCATTTGACATGGTAAAGCTGGAGATGAACGTTGACCTACAACTAGCGAAGGAAAGCCTGGAATACAACGAAATCTTGGAGCCAGCGACCACGAGAGCAACAGCAACAGACTCCAAATACTTGGCTCAAAGAAACCGCCCTCAAACTGCGATCTCGACACAGCCGAAACCAAGGAAAGTACGAAGCGTGAAGGAATTCTTCGGTCCTGTTGTCGCCCTGAAAAATCCCGACGTCTGCGATGACGGGGATTCCCCGCTGGCCAAGTTTCGCTTGCGAGGCATCAGAGAAGAGTTGAGGAGGGCCTGTGATATAAAAGAGGACATCCTCGAAGAAAAACAGAACTGTGCGCGATACATTCGTCTTTCGGACGACGTCAACCACATTGCAACAAACACTCAGGCGAAACCGAAGATATCGCGCGTTCCACTCGCAGACATTCGCGAGCGTGAGAACAGGAAGTACCGAAGCGCAATATGGTTGTCTTGTCTCAACGCTGTCGGGAAGGACTACAAGAGAGCCGAGGCTGCGGAAAGATCCGCTCAGCAGGCGGCTCACGTTCGTCGACTGAAAGAGACTCGAGATGGGGCGAGAGATAGAATTCGCGCCCAAGTGGCAGATCAACAGAGAAGGTCGGCGCTTATCACCCATATCGAGCAGCAGGGTTTTTTTGATGACTTGCGAGACCAGAAAATGAGAAGTTCACATGTTGCGCTCAGGTATAACGTTGTGCGCAGGCGGTCGGCGCAGTTCGAAAAGAGTCGCCGTGGCGAGGCAGAGTTTGCAAAAGACTTCGTAGGTCGCACGGCATCCTGCACAAAAGCAGACTTCCGATTCGGAGAGCAGGAGATGCGCGAACAACGTACTCGTGTTAAGAAGGAGCTCGTGAGCGACCTACGTGAGCAGACCGTGGACGTAAGAGATCTACGTCGGATGTTCATCGTTGAAAGACAGAACCATCTGAAATATCACGGTGTTGCCGAGAGGAACGAGCTAAGGAAGAGGGTCTCTGCGAGCATCCAGGAGCAGATCAAGGCCGCTCAGAATCGTGTCGCGGAGCTCAGGAGATCGAAGACGGATGCTGGTGACAGACGATCGAAGCCAGTTTTGCTGTTACCGATCGTCGGTGATCCAAACAGTCCTCCAGCGCGCAGCCACACATGCGACGAGATGGATGCTCATTAAAAATTGAGCCGATCTTGAGAATGTTTATGCTACATATGTATCTCTGTTTTTTTCCCATTTTGTTTCTGGGTATTCCAATTTAACATGTCCAGCATCTCGAAAATGTATTCCTTGACAGAATAAGCTTTTTATTTGATGTAATGAAATTTAGAGTCACAATGAGTGACAATCTCAATGGAATGGAATCGTTCAATAATTACCTGTGATATGTTGAGCCAATCATGTAGGTGCAAATGTCACCTATGGCAAAATGCTGAAGTATCTGGTGCTGAACTTTTAAATAACTTAGAGCAGTTCCCTGTCCAAAACCTTGTTATTCTTCTCCTACCACCTATAGGGAATTGTGAGAAGGATTGGGGTGTGTGCCCTCTATTCTAGGGTGAGACTTCTTAGTAGGTTTAAATCTTTCATGTTAATGATTCATGCTGTCTTATGCTAATGGTGCTACAAAACTCTCCAGAGTGCAAGTAAAGGAAGTGAAAGATTGACACTGTAGCTCAGCGAATCCCAACCTGTGGCCAGCGGGCCAAAAGTGGCCCTCGACCTATAAAAAATATATAAACTATACGTGAACAAATTAATATTTGATAGAATAATTATTTTCTATTCTAAATTATCATTTTTTGTTGATATTTTTACTAAACCTGAATTTATCCATGTCTAATTTTATTCTATTCTAAAATAAAAATCCGTTAAAATTTTATATAATTATTTTAACCTTGTGAACCATCATGTCCTCCAACTGAATAAAAATGGCCCTAAGTTGAAAAAGGTTTGGAACCACTTCTGTAGCTGTATTGTATCAAAGCAATTGTTTGGTATTGTATAAAATGCAGTTGACATATATTAAACACAGTTGTATTCTATTCTACCAAAAAGGCAGTTGTGTTTTACAGTAGAACAAAAACAGTTTGTGCAATGCAAATAATTTAATATTCATGACTTGGCAGTCGAACAAGCGATGCAGATATGTAGTGCAACCTTTTAAATAGAAGACGTTATCATCACAATTCAACATAGTCTAAATTGAACCAACACATATGGTTTAAATAGATGCAACACATATATATGTGTGTGTGTGATTTAAATAGATTTATAGATATACACACAATTTGTACACCGAGACATCCTTGTATCATTCATTGTTATAAGACAGGCTGATAAAACATGGTGGATACCAGCTTTAAGATGGCTTTATAATGAAACCTGAAAACAGATGTCGTCATGTTATGACCTCGTAACAATGTGACCTCATCATAACATGATATCTTAACATGATGTCGTCACAACATGATCCTCATGTTATGACCTAGTAACAATGCGACCCCATAATAATATGACCTTGTCAATCATAACATGAACTCATGTCATGTGACTTTGCTTTTATTTTACAGAATTATCTCCTGTCTAAAACTGTTTGCAATGTTAACAATTCACTTCAATCTGTTTAGCGTCACAGATAATAATTTAATAAATTAGCAAAAATAGAAACATTGAAAACGAGTCTATCAAAAAATCAACACACAATGCAATCATTTCAGAAAATTCATTCCTAATTTATAGAAGCACCACGATCGGAAAGAAGCGACAAATTGATAAAGAACCCCTACACTGTTAACACAACGTATAGTTCGACACATGTCTTAGTAACTTAACTCAATATCTTGAGAACTTCTTCATAATTGGTAATTTTCAATCAGAAAGTAACATAGCACTGCTGCAAGTGAAACTCTTCTTAGGTGTTATTGGCCGAGTCGCTGTCAAAGTTCACCAACGCAGTATCACTCGTGGCACTTCTCGCCATCATAAAAATTAATAGTGTAAGTTCATTAAAAATTTCTAGGTAGTCGATTTTCATGACTTGGTATAACATCTGGCATGTGATTAGCCTAAATAACAAAATCAATATCATCATCATTATCATTTTTACGCATTCATTAAGACCCTTCATTTATGACCGAGCAATCGCCGAGTGTCAATTGATGGTGCTGAGCAATTTGCGAGTAAAGGACTTGCACTAAATCCATACACTTTAACCATCTCAGAGGGAGAAGAGGAGGAGGATTAAAGCCTCCTCCCTACATGGTACAATGTGACCACTCCAATGGATCTACTATTCTGTCCATGTTGGGCGAAACTACGTCCAACAACATTGCATTACAAACCAAATTTACACAAGTAATAATAATAATAATTTTCGTTTAATCTCAAACTGACAAACTGCAGCATGATTACAAGTACAGTATGAACAGATGATGACCAGTTATTACATCAGTCGAATTTAACCATCATCAGCATGAGCAGGACTAGTCAATCTTAAGGACGATACTGGAATCCTTTTGGACAGGAGACTGCAGTTCTACACTGATAACTTTAAAACTTAGATTTTATTCCCATTGCAGTTAAGTCCAGATTACTTAGTCTAAAGAAGAATTCATCTTAAAATACTTCTTGAACGTCATCTTTCTTTGCACTAATTCTTTCAAATCACTCTCGAATCGTCGAACAGACCTCAACGAAGAAGCTGCTACGTTCAAAAAATAAATATTCAGCCAACCGAAATGAAATTGCCTTCATCTCTGTGAACACATAAAGTATTTGGCATCAAACTTTAAACAGACTTTTAAATAAACAACTATGTACAGAGAAACACAAACATTGCAAAACTAATCTCATCAAAGCATAGGCACTGTATGTTCGAACAGGGTGTCACCACCACGGTTCCTCTGCAAAGATTTTTGTAAAGGTGCGTAAATCAACAGATTATTTTCATACATGAAGTCTCCAAGAGACTATTTCAGATACAAATCTACAAGAGATTATTTCATACATAAATCTCCAGATAACATTTCATAAATAAATCTCCAGATACTTTTTACATATAAATCTCCATGTTCTATTTCGTAAACAAATACACAGACTCCAGAGACTATTTCATACATAAATCTTTAGATACTATAGGTATAAATATATCTCCAGAGACTATTTCATACATAAATCTTTAGATACTATAGGTTATAAATATATCTCCAGAGACTATTTCATGCATAAGTTTCTGGGTATCATTTCAGTAATTCCAACTGCAATCTTAACTGGAAATATATATAGTGAAGCAGAATAACTTCATCAACAGTGCTTCCTAACCTAAATGCACCAATTCATTATTAAAACATGAATTCTGATAGAAACATGACCTAGATGTGGATACTACAGTTAAAGATGAACTCCAAATAAAACTGCAGTGCTTAATATCACTCCCACCAAGTGATTCATAAAGATGTCTATGGTATGTACAGACCTCAGAAGCTTTACTCTGTCTCAATAGAAACTTGTTCAAAACGACATGTCCTACATCACGCACTTGTACATCAACAAAATAGATATGTACAATCCTGTACGCAAGTGCGTAATGCATATATCGCATGTGCACAAGCGAAGAAGCTATAACAGGCGAAAACATTGGTCATGGAGTGTGCAGTGACTATCCATCATCAAATACGTTGCCCACGAAAGCGATACAAGTTCATAAAGAATTGCATGATACACCAATTGCTTTCTATTTACGTGCCATTACAGAAACTCCTCATTTGCACAGTCCAAAGGTTGAGGCAAAAGAAGAAAACCAGAGGATATCTCTTTAAGAAGCTGTGTTGACTCTTGTTGGTATTCATTGCCAATCCCTAAAAGGATGGATAACAGATTTGCCATGGCTTTGCTAAATGATCCACTGGACACAGTAAGACATGGCAGTCCATATCCATTGACACATTGGAATACTATTAAATTTAAAGCATAGAAAACAACCGAGGAATTAAAACAACCGGATTAACAAACATTCCACCGAGCTGGGTCTGTTGCGGGTTTAACTAGGAATTTGACTAGGTTTTTAATGAGGAATTTAACAAGGAATTTATCTGTGAATTTCGGTTGTGCTTGTGGTGGTTCAGAAGCACCTAATAATAAATTCTGTCTTGGCTTGTCATAATTTAACATCATGCACTAATTGATAAAAAATCTTAAATCCTGCATAATCCAACAATACAATACAATACAACTGTATTTCATACAATACAATACAACTGTATTTGATACAACACAATACATTTGTATCTGCTACAATACAATACAAATGTATTTGATATTTCCCGCCATCCTCAGTTCAAAGGTACTCACAAAACCATTCGAAAGAAGACCCTTCGAAAGACCCTGCTGTAAAATCGAAACGAGCGAAAACTGTCAAACATTTGGCATTGCAAGACCAGGAACAAGAACACATGACACGCGTCAGAAGAGGAGATCACTTGACGCAGAGTTCGACCATGTCGCAGTGTCATCTGACATAAGAGTCGTGTCATCGACATCTGTTGACGATGGACTAGAGGGAGCCACTTGTGGTCGAATGACATCATTGGGTCTTTCCAATCCGATTTCATAGTCGACCTGAAGACGGGATTTGTACGAAGACAGGGAACCTAGAAGATGCAGAAAATGGTCACATTAAACCTACTTATATTATTATTATTATCATTGCTTCACTCAATGTTGTTTTACTGTTGTTTTTGTCATCAAGAGTTACTATTATTACTGACATTTATATTATATATTAATTGTAGTATTTCAATATTTGCTATTATGATTATAGTAATTAGTATTACAATTATTGTTTTTATCATTGTTATTATTGTTATTTCATTATCATTACCAATACCATTACCATCACCATCATTATCATCGTCGTCGTCATCATCATCATCCATCATACATCATTATCATTGTGTCAGTTAATGTTACAGTCATTATTGCAATTATTATTATTGTTGTTGTTGTTGATGTTCCAATAAATGTTATTGTTAAAATTGACATTATTATTATTGCAATAATATTGTAGTATTTCAAAGCCTAGATGGTATCTTGACCAGGTTGTGGCTTCTTGGCTTAAGAACACTTTCAGTTGATACAACTGCATTAGACAATGGCACAGCAGAGGTTGTACCAACAAATTAAGCTAACCCTGTTGCTACTGGGCATACTACTTCTTTTATACTATGTGACCAGTCAAGGCACTCAAAGTGAAGCAATGCTTTAAGTTGATGATTAGGGCTCTACATAAATAGAAGAAGAGCAGTCACTTCAGCAAAGCAATTAGCAGGAAGTGTTAGCAACTTCATTTTCTCAGACTCTGCATAAAAAGCCAGATGAAAAGTCATCTCCTTTGCCGTCTCCCTCATCCTTCCACTGACATTGTAGTACACAACCAAGTGCTAACCCAACTCCATACTGCTTAACTGCATGGTAATTACCTAGCCAAAACATGAACTGTGTATTTTAGTGGTAACTGAGAATCCAGCAGAGGTAATACCACTTGATCCGATTCCTGGAGTGTGCTTGAGCGATGATCCCGGTTCCATCCGCCGTTCCTCCTCCTCGTCTTCCTCTCCGTCGATCCATTCTTCGATCGTCGACTGTTCAGACGGATACTCGAAAGTCTTTTCCGCCGCATCATCAAATCGAATCCTCATCTGACAATAACAGAAACAAAGGATCGTCAGTGTTTTCTATTCCACTTGGGTGAACAATAGTCGAGTGTATTGTATTTAAGCATTTGTAAAGCGCCTCTTGTAAAGTAAACTGTTCAGGAGGGCTGCCAGGGCACAAGACCCTGCAAGAAGAAGCAGGTTTTGAGAAAAGCGAAAGAGGAAGAGAGACTGCCAGATAGAACTGTGGAGTGAGCAGATGAAGAAATCGCACTCCACAGAAAGGGACCAATTGAAGCAAAATATCGAGACTGAGCCATAGTTGCTCTAGTCTAGTGGTCAACATGCTGGCTTTTCAACCGAGAGGGCGTGGGTTAGAATTTCCACCAGTAGGGATGAACCAAGTGTCAATTTCCTGCCGAATACCGAGTATTACGAGTGAGTAGTACCAAGTTGAGTATTGAATACTTTAAAAAAATCTCATTTCATAATTGGCTTGCACACATTTTATGGATTTTTTGTGTGTCTCAGTATACACTAGGAAGTAGTAACTAGTTAGCAATACTAGTACTGTCAGTATTTGTGGTAAAACAGAAACTAATCAGAATCCTGAATATGTTGTCACAAGCCAACAAAATGGCTGTAAAATAAATGTAAATCTGTGGAATGTAATATCCCGGCAGAGTCGGTTTGGGTGTCAGGTCAGAATTCTGGGAGGGGTCGAGCAACGTCAGCTGGGAGGCCGAGAATTGAACTGCAGTCAGAGGGGTGGGCAGTTATTTACGATAGCCCACTTGGCCCACCCCCATCCACCATCCCTCCCCCATTTGATGTGTCACTTGACCTCTGCAACCTCCAACATCACGACCGGGATTTGAACAACGGCCAATAACAAGAAATATGTCCTCACGCACATCAAACAAACGCCTCTGTCTGTCTGTCTATCCGTTTGTCTTTCTTTCAGTCTATCTGGTGCCTTGTGGTGAAATGGTGAAGGGTGCCGGACAGAAAGACATACAGCAACAGAAAGACAAATGAACAGACAGACAAACGGACAGACAGACAGACAGACAGAACAATTCCTTAGCTCAAATATTGGCCTAGCTTCCTGTTCAGCAGAGGTCTTTTTACAAATTGTGCATCATAGTCTATAAAAGATTGACGCCCAACAAGGCCAGTTTACTCCCTGGTTATTTCTGGTTACCTAAAACTACACCTGCCCTGGATGAAACAACTTTATGGAGTTCCCTCCTGCATGATCCCGCTGCCAACAAAACGCCATTAGTCGCCCATTACGCCCTCTCACCAATGAATATGTACTGCCTATCACGGACGATAGGAACTTTATATCCACAGTTCCATGTAAGTACATGAATCGTACGAAAAGGGCAATCTGACAGACCATAACTCCGAACTTTAAGGAAATGCCTACATCAAGAATTTCTAAGTAGCCAATTCTAATTTGTCTGTGAGCCACGATGCAGTCTGTCATCTGGCAGGGTACTTCTAACTATAATCTAATGTCATCATCATCATCATCATTGTCGAATCTGTCTGTTCTGCTCAATTTTATTTTGTAGCTACTGATTACAAAAGTGGTTACAATGTAACAGTAGGGTCGTTTACAGCCACATGACAGTTAGTGGGTGTTTCCAAGTTCTTTCCAAACTGGCAGTAGACCAATAGGCCTTAAGGCTTCTATAGTCTGAAGCCTCAGATAATGAAACTGCTCAGTCAGGCAAAACGGACTTAAAGCTATGGAAAAAATCCTAGCCACAAGTGCAAACTTTTTAACCAAAAATGTAAACCCACTATTGTTGGTTGCACTGACTGTCAATACAATTCAGAATAAGATTTACTTCTGTCCCATAAAATCCTTGCCATGCAAACTAATGCCCACCTTAACTTAGGACCAATTATTCGTCCATAACCCCTCATCAGTTCTGTAAGCACCTGAAAACCGCCTTTGTTGGGAGCACCTCTGACTTAGAGTGGCACTCTATAAATACTTGATTATGTACAGAAAAATCAATTCATATAAAAATGATCATAGTGACGCCGTACAATTTAACACCAAAGAGAGATCATAACACCATACAACTTAACACCATAGTGACATTGGTCAGTATACAAAGCACAGCAGTTAATCAATAATTAATCAGATGAAGTCATTACATTACATAAGTCTCTATGTGACACCAACCATCAATAGACACACAAAGTTCACCACAGCATATGTAGTCATACTGGGGTTTCTCAGCTTCAAATTAAAAGAAAATTATTGTTATATCATCATCATTATTATCACTATCATAATAATAATAATAATTATTGTTATCATTATTATTGTACCAGTTAGGAAGTAATACTCAGGAAAAGACAAAAGTAGAAGTCACTAACTGAAGTTTGACCAAGCAGAATTGTCTAAACAATGAATGTTCTGTAGAGTGTGGACTAATAATAATAATAATAATAATAATAATAATAATAGGTGATTTACGCAAATAATTAGCAAGGCATACAATTGATGTATGCAAATAACAGGTGAGGATTCTAGAGGAACTCTAGGAACAGAAGGTCTTGGATATCTCTTTCAAACAGGATTTGAACCCAGGATTCACCAGCAATAGATGCAGTAGTCGTACCTTTTTGGTGTCCTTCGATTTCACCAGCAGTGACCTCCCAAACCGCACTCCGGCACCCTCGAACTCGAATGTAGGCGTGTGACTCTTATAGACGCTGGGATCGCCCTCCTTCGGGGAGAACCGAGCATCATCATCGCCCATGACGCTGTCAAGGTTCGTGACAGGAACGCTGTAATCAGTGTCATCGTCATCATAGTACAGAGGGCGCTTGTTTGGTGGCGCAAAATCGCCGGTTTTGACATCGTTGTACTTAGTCAGATTCAGATACTCGACTTTTGTTGACGAAGCGAGCAGATTCGACGCCGGTCGGATGAGCAACGAGCCCGGGCCTTTCTTCCTGTTCTTGCCGTCGACGCTCGACTGCTTTTCCGCAGAGCTCCGGTCAGGCCGTTGAACAGGGGCCTGTGCCAAGATCGGGAGGTCTTTCAGATCGAGAATCAGATGTTGCCTGGGAGTTTCAGTTTTCGGAGGGAAGTCGACGAAAACGGAGTCAAGCGACTCACCATTGCGACTCTGCATTTGAACGACTTGCGAAGAGATGAGACCATTGCGACTTTTCTCTGTCGACTTCTCGTAGCTCCCGGAGAATATAGGAACGGACTGTTCAACTGGGCTTGGGGAGGAGTCCACCGCAGACTCACGACTTCCTGGCACGTTTTTGGAACTGGAGGATTTTTCTGAATTAAAAGAAGTCGTATTATCTCGGATGAAATCACGCTCTGAAGTCTTGGTCACGATATTCGCCTCGAATCCACGAGACTTTCTATCCAAAGATGCAGTTCTGATATCGGAAGGCCGTAGATCTGCGACGGTGCTCGGAGCTCGTGGGCCATTGCTCATAAGCGTGTTCGAGTTGATCCTGCTCGAGAAATGACCATCCGGGGAGTCGGGTAGGGTTTCCGGTTCCCACGTATATGTCCGGGTTCGATCCACTCTGGGGTCGTCCGACTTTGAAGTCATGGGCAGGGTTGATCTCTTTCTTGACAACGACATGTCGATTGGCGGAGAAGTCCCGATGCTTTCAAAGACAGTCCGGGTCAGGAGAACAATGTTGCTTCTTGGAAGTTCATCCTCCGGACGCGGAGAAGTCTCGCACACAACTTCTGAGGGAGAAGTCAGATGTACTACGCTTCCCTTAACACGATCATCCGCTGGTCCTCCGTTCCTAGACACATCAGCTGGTTCCCTGCTCCTAGACACATCTACTGGTCCTCTGCTCCTAGACACATCCACTGGTCCTCTGCTCCTAGACACATCAACCGGTTCCCTCCTCTTAGACGCATCCGCTTGTTCTCTGCTCTTAAACATATCTGCTGGTTCCCTGTTCCTATACACATCCGCTGGTGCCCTGCTCTTCACTGGATCTCTGCTTTTAGACACATCGGTTGGTTCCATACTCCTAGACACATCTACTGGTTCTCTGCTCTTCGCTGGTTCCCTACTTTTATACACATCTGCTGATTCCTTGCTCTTTGACACCAGACTCACTGTCAATGTCCTCTTCCCAGTTTGCTCGCTGCTATGGATATTGCTTGGAGTTGTTGACATCGAAAACCCGTTTGTTACGCTGAGCGGCCTTCCTCTGTGCGATAAGCTGTCAGATTTCTCATCAGCGTTCCAGGTCGTGAGGTTTTCCATGCTCTGCGCCTTTCCTTTGGCATACTTTAAGCTACTTGCAGGCGACGGGTTCTTAGCACGCCCCTCATCATACATAGAGTCATTTAGAAGGTTATCGGAACTGCGGTATCGCTTGGGAACGCTGGAGGTGCTTATTTTGGCATGATTATTTTCCGATAATTCCCTAAACCTGCCGAGTAGTTTATTGACAAACCCTCTGCCATACGTAACTTCCTCCTGCTCATTGAGCTCCCGGTTCCTGGCATCTTGTTTTCTACTCAACGGCCGGGAGCGATCGCTTTCTCCCGATGTCGAACATCCATTGCAGACAACCGGAAACTCTCTTTCCCCTTTTAAAGACTGATCTCCATGTCTGCTGCTGCTGGTGGCGTGATTTTGTACAGTTGGGGGTCGCCTCTGAAGATCCGACTGCAAAATTGGATTTCGCTGGATTGGGAGCAGACGCTCTGAGTCCGAAAGTTCACTGTCCGAAGTCAGCTCAGGTTCCGAAGAATCACGTGTCCGAGAGTGCCCCTTATTGGGGATCGACTCGTTTGTTGACTTACCCCTTGGATTTCGAAACGCCGGTTTTCTCGCCAATTCCGCAGCACGAATGCCAGCATTATCCGACGAGAGCGTAGCCCCAGCGTCATCATTTTTCTGCATACGTTTCTTCAGATACACTTCCCGTTTCCAAGCAGGCATTTGGGCCAGACGGGCCGAGTCGTCTGCTACGGACTGCCTCTCGAACTCCGCCTGCTGTCGACGGCGCTCGAGTAGGGGCACCTTCCATGCCGGGATCGAATCGTTCGTATTGTTGGCCAGCATAACGGCCCAAAAAGTAGACTTAACTTCTGTGCGATGATCTTCACTTTTACCTAAGAAGGTAACCGATTGACAGACAGCAATTGAAAATGTGAATATTTCGGACGAACTGTGCTTAGAACTGTTTTACCTACATCCCACACTTCAATCGCATCCCACATCTCAATGACGTAATCGTTTCCGGCGGCTGAAATAGTTACTCGATTTTTATTGGTAAAAACACGGTCATGTTCTATATTGCTCTGTGTTGATTGGTTACTAGTCCTTGTGCGATGCTAAGCTAAATATGGATTCGTTGAAAAACGTTTGCGCTCTACTTTAAAACATTTTTATTGGGCCTTCTGCAGAGTATTCCAATACAGCTGGTATGAGCGCGCTGGTGCCCTAGTGTCCTAAAGTGCGTCAGCAAACATCGCGTCTCCTCAAACCAGACAGCCAAGAGGCAGTTCAAAGAGAACAATACAAACAAAAGCGGGCTATTGTGCCTGCAGACAATCACATTTCTGCGACACCCACCGTGTAAGATCAACTAGGCTTAGCTATGTACACAAATGGATGACGAAGGCATGGTATCGTAACGAATTACTCATCAAACGCTTCAACAGTACTCATCCCATACCTACGTGTTCAGTTGAGCACGAAATGACACATGCGATTGAGCACAACGCACAGAAACCGAAATAGAGTTCCAACTTCCAACAGATATACGTCAGCATTGCTCAGCAACCGAAAGTTTCGTTCGACAAGAACAATTCTTTGTTTTTGGTATTTCACAAGACACATATAATCAAAATGTCCTCATTTTATGATATTTGTCCTCAAATGTTTTCAAATTGTTTAAGACTGATTTATATCGCTGTGGTTATGCTGCATGTGAGTGCCTCGAGTTGATTTCTTTAGTTAGAGGGGAACATAAATATTAATAAGAGTAAATGAATTAATGAATTGAATAATGATAAACGAATGTTTTGTTGAACAGCATACCAAGGCAATAATTAAAGCAAAGAGGTTATATCGTATCGTATCTGATTATGTATATAGCTTCTGCAACCGAAAATTCGGCCTAAAGCCGCACAGAACAGTTACTTCTGCGACCGAAAGTTTTTTATGTCTAAAAACGACGGTAACCCTAACCATGACCCTCACGATGCCTAACCTGACTCTAACCGACCACCACGATGCCTAACCTGACCTTAAACGGCCCTCACGACGCATGTTACCAATTTTTCAACATTGCGCATGTGCCATTGGTAGCGCATGCGCAGATGTCTTAAAGAGTTAGATTTTATATGGGTTCGGCCATAGAGTGCGCATGTGCCAATGGTAGCGCATGCGTAGATGTCTTAACGAGTTAGATTTTATATGGGTTCGGCCATAGAGTGCGCATGTGCCAATGGTAGCGCATGCGCAGATGTCTTAACGAGTTAGATTTTATATGGGTTCGGCCATAGAGTGCGCATGTGCCAATGGTAGCGCATGCGTAGATGTCTTAACGAGTTAGATTTTATGTGGTTCGGCCATAGAAGTAAAATTTTCGTCTGTTTTTTAGCCGAAGTTCGGCCGCAGAAGTTTTATCCAAGCTGAAACCCTTGAAAACGTCCGGTTTTTCAGTCACCGTTTGTCGTATTGGGCTATTATTCATGGCAGTATTCGGCGACTTCACAGGTGTATGTTGATGGCGATCGTTTTAAGAAATGACATCTGTGTTCAACATTGACACCCTTCTATTCAGCTGATGATGGGTCGGGTGAGTAGGGAATAGTAAAGTCATAGCAGTAGATCATCCTGGACATGCTAGGGTAGTTTTGGCTAAATATAACATACGCCAAAAACTTTTCTTTCTTTTTACATTGAATACGCTGCTGTTTAGATCATCTAAGCTAGTTATATTCTCAGTGTACACGGGAAAATTCGTGGCAGTCCAACTAATAACTATACTGGCGATGTTAGAGCGTTGGCCTTTAGCGTGGAGTTTATGTATTTGATCTTTCTTGAAGTGGTTTCTGTACTGGGACCTTCGCTCACAATTGCTCAGCGTCATCTATGGTCTGTGCACTATTGAACCTTATAAGGAGGCTATTTTATTATCGAAATACATTTGTATTGCATTAAAATCGAGACCAAACCGTTTGTTCTGCCTCGATTTAAATATAATACAACACTGAACGAACAGATTCAGAATAGTTAAAATATATGGCCCAAGCATTTTGAAGAACTTGTCTGCCAAAACAGTCCCAAGTCTTTGGCATTACAAGAGAAAGACCATACAGTTACTTTGTTGAAGATAAAAAGAGCCTGAAGATCAATTTTAAATACTGTGATCACTGGTCGCCCATATCATTTACTCAGCAATGTTAAAAGAGTTCTTTATTCCATAGTAGAAAAATTAGCCAGCTTATGAATTTCAAAGCCTTGCTTGCATCCGTTGTGCGATAAAGTGATTAACACTAAAACCAATATACAAAAAAATCAGTTTCTACAGAAGCAGATTTATAATGGGACCCAGCAAACCATTAGTAATTTTATACAACTTTACAGAGAAGACAACAAAAGGTTAAGCATTCAAAGTTGGTACACTCCTGATACGAAAACATTTTGTCTAAGTTAATCCTATATTTCAGATGGCAGTCGACTGCGCTTTCGAAATTTATTAACAATTTCCTACAATTGAAACAAAGTACACAAACGATCATGATCAATAGCAACTGTTTTAAGTGCCGAGCTGGAATGAAAGTCACGACGCGTGGCCGCCTACAAATGACATTTGTTATTATATGTTTATATATAAATTTATTTATTTTCTATACAAAACCAATTAAATTTGACATTAAAGTCCAGATGATACAGTTACACAAAATTGTACCAATGTGGCACAGAAACTAAAGTTTATGTCGATGCAAATTCTGTTAATGATGACAGTGATGCAGTTTAACTGAAAACACAAGACCACCACTTTGAAAGACATCTGCACATTATGTGTCATGAGCCTAGAAGAGCGACCAAGGTTTTAGACATTCGTTCAATGAAAACTGTAGTATAGATGATGGGATTTTACCCAGATTAAAACCATTGGTAATCTAGCACCACATTCAGTTTCTAAATATGAAGATGTAACCAAATGACAACAGTGTTAAAACCTCTTCTGGGAAACAATGAATTCAAACTTAGAGTAGTTGGAAATTAAAGTGAAGTGTGTGAATCGGAAACCAAACACAACACGGCAGAGTTTTGAATTTTTGTTTGACCAGAGGGATATTAAGTTTAAACCACCACAACAAACTGAACCTAGGCGCGGCAGATAACGAATGCACCATCCTAAAAGTCTGCCTCGGCTCCTGACACCTACTAAACCAAGGCATCAAACTCTAAAAGACGATATATTGGTCAAACGCAACAGCAGATCAACAGCAAAATATCGCCTAAAAATTTTGCTCCTGGGTTTTACTGCTGTAGTAAAACCATGCTGTCCAGGTATATCGGAGAAAAGATAGAGGAAGAGCGGAGGCTGTGCACCCTCCAACAGCCATTCGACTGAAGGAGAAACGTACGGAAACCGCTAGAATTATCGTCAGTTAGATTCTATAGAAGGTAACAACAGAAGTCCGATTAGAGCCTGCACCGTTTCAACAGAATAATCACAAGACATAATTTTCACTCGTGCAGGAGTTCCAGAAAACGGCATCAACATGCGCGCGAAATGCAGCCTTGGACGACTACGTCGAGAAGGCCGAGAGAAACGTCCTCTGCTTCGCCGCAGAGGCCAAGTGCCGCATTTCGACGACAACTGTACAGTCAACTCTGTGTTGTAGAAGTAGCTTAGAGTGTGCGCAGAGAACCAGAGCAACGTAGAACCAGTTAGCATGCACAGCCTTCTCTGTTTGGAGCTTGATCGTTGGCGATTGCGTTGCGAGATGTGACAGGCTTGTGCTGCACTCCGGACTCCGCTGCATTCAGGTCCAGACTAGAAGAAAATATCACAATTACTCCTTACCGGAAACAGAAATAAACGTCTCAGACACTAAATATTGCACTAAGAATAGATAATCATTTATTTAGGGTCCACTCTTTTCTACTTGTCTTAAAACTGTTCTTTCAACCGTGCTGGGATCGGGAGCACTCCTGACTCCCGAGTAATAACCTTCAATAGGCGCTATATAAATCTTCATAATAAATGAATGAACAATGCCTTGGTCAAGTTTTTGTAGCTTTCAAACCCGAGATTTTTTATCAGTGTTTAATGCACAAGGCATCAACCGATAGCGCATTAAAACCAAGATCGATACGAAAGATCCGTGTGTGAGTTACAAGCGCATTATAACTGACCTTCCATCTTGAATGTTCTGATAAATTTTCTTGGCTGTGTCGAGAAATGCCTCTTCGACATTCTCACCTCTGAAAACAGTTTGACAGAAAATATTGCTCATGCAGAAATAAATACAACTGCAATAACTGCGGTACAGAAGAAGTCGAAGCATTGGATTGAATCACATTCAATTGTTCAGGTAGGTCAGCGGAAATTAAATCGATACGTGCTTCATGGCAGGTCTTCCCACCATTGCAGAAGGTATGAATAACATAATGAATTAAAATTACATCATAATTATTTAATGTCTTTTATATTGCAATTAATTATAATTGATATAATTCACTGCCGCAATAAAAAAGTCGAGGTCAGACAGTCAGGCAATTTATTTGAAATAATGCATGGTAAAGTACATTAACCCCAATTAACCTTTCCTTTACTGGCATCTATAGGAGTTTGCTGTGGTCAAGAGGCCAGCACGCTAGACTGTTGACCGAGGGGTAGGGAGCTAACATCCCACCATGGCAGAAATTTGTCAAGGTTCTGCTCCCAATTGGCCTAACAAAGATAAAGGTCTGCCATTGAGTTAAGTTTGACTGTGTTTTTAGGTGAACGAAAAGTCTTGAAAGCAGGATAGAACACTTACGTTTTCGCACTCGATTCCAGAAACAGGAGTCCTGAAAGGAAATCAACAGCTAATCACAAATCCCAGATCGAATTCCGTAAAGTGAGGCAAACCACGCATTCTAAAGATAATTGAAACCATTGTTTCCCGAACTATTCACAGTAGCTCAGTTGCTTTTATATTGCTCCTTTGTGATTCAAACAATTTTTTATCACCTATAAGCAGTGGTCTACAGGTGAAATGAAATAGATCTGAAGGTCCATAAAAATATCTTGTGAGTAACTGACTGATTGTAGCATACTATTAGCTTTTAATTTATTTATATTAACTAAAATTCTCTCTAACTGTCTCATCAGTTTTAACATATGAAAAACCTCCAACAGAAGCTACAAACCATTTTCGTCTGCAAACTGTTTTGCTTCTTCATATGTGACGTCACGCTGGGCCTCAAGATCGCTCTTGTTGCCGACCATGAAGATCACCTGTGGAAAACAAGAATACAGGTGGCACAGGTGAAATCACCATCGTTTACCTGGAACTCACCTGTGGTGCCAATTGCCTCTCATGTACTGTGTAATAAGTATGTTTTTTGCCTCCACATCTTACCAAACCTTATAAAACATAAATTTCATAATATACTATTTCATTTGGAAAATTTTCTTCTCCCACAGGCCAGAAATTGAATCGTCACAAATCGCAGCCATTATTAAAAAATTGACTCGACCACTGTTCGTGCTCTGGTAGTGCCGGGATGAAGGAGGACTGCGACATCAACCATCTTTGCTAAGAAAGCACCACCAAATGGAAGCCAGTGCTAAACATATTCTGAGCCGGTGCAAAGTAATGTTAAGTTGATGCTTTGAGAATTAGGCCAATTTGAAGTAACTGATCTATAACAAAAGTTAAAGAAAAACAAACCGTGTTTGGATTTGTTAGGTTCCTGGCATCGGTCAACCAACTACTCAGATGGTTATAGGTACTTCTCCTGAATACAATACAACTGTCATTTGAAATACAATTACTTCAGAAGTGCACAAACACCTCGACAGTAAACTTATAGTAATTACACAAAAAAACTATGTTTGAACATGAACTAATCTAACAATGTTACTGACCCTAACATACTCAACTATCACATGCATCCTGTTCGACCTTGAACCTACCCAGTATAGTCAAATACCATACCATGTCTGACATTTTACTGTCCTAGTAAAGTCGTTTTTACAATGTCTCACCTTGAACCAAAAATAGTAACTTTGCAGACCATGAACCGACCTAGTAACATCATAGACCATAAACTGACCTAGTAATGTCATAGACCATGAGGGCACCAGCTGCCCCTCGATAGTAACTTCGTGTCACTGCTCGGAATCGTTCCTGTCCGGCAGTGTCCCAGATCTGGAGTTTGATCTTCTGACCTGCGACCTCAATGATCCTGAGAGATACCACAACGACAAGATCAATATAAGAAAATATCAACAGCAACATCATCATCTTCAATGCTTGTATCATTGTATCATCATCATCACCATTATCATCACTATCATCCGTGTAATCATTGTTGCTCAACCTCACAGTTGAATCCTTACCAACAATGTCCAATTGAAGCTTCATCCACAGAGATTTTTCCCATTAAAGATTCATGTTGTCCAAAGTATAATATAGACTTGTTTCCATAAAATCTCAAGGCCCTTGAATCCAGAACTCCATGCTACACCCCTACCCCTTCTTCCACACATCCACCTGAATTAAACCCTTTTCAAATGGAATCCATGACAGGCATTACTGGAAGTAAACGACAGTGGGTGTAACGCCAAAAAACCTTATCTAGAATCACATTAAAAGTAGATATGGTAAATAACAGTGTCATACTGGAGCATGTTATAAAAAGTGTATGGTATAGAACACAAATGTTACCTGGTTCCAAACTCCACTCCAATTGTATGCGGACAATCTGCCATGACTGAAGGAAAGAAAAAACAAAATGGAAAGGTCAATTACCAGAGTTCAAAACACCTACACAGTTATTGTATTTCAATGCTTTCAACATCTCATATCCACAATATCTTTATTATTGATATTATTACATTAAGTTTCTTTTATAGACCATGCCAGTTATGAAGTTATCAGTTTTCAACATTTCCTATCTACAAAATAATACAAAAATTATTATTACTATTAATAAAAATAACAATAATAATATATTTATTATGATGAATTGACCATTAATAGATTAATAACACATTAATAATTACACTAATATATTAATACAATTGACCATTAATACTGTTACATTAATTACTATAAAATGAACGACATATCAGGCTTTAGGAGCACAGAAACAGTACCAGTTTCTTCCATTGTAATTTAGTAATTTGACATTTATATAGAGCCAATTCAAGAAAAGAACTCATCAGAGAGTGCCACTTGAGAGTCTGGAGACACCAACTTATCTCAGGAAGGAGAGGAATATCTTAGAACCATGATGGACAACACACATGCCCCAGAAGGACTGTAGAAAGATCTAGAAACACTAGTGAAGGATATTACAACCCTAAAATTCCCAGGGGTAACTCCCTGGGTAAATTTCTGTGTCTATCCCTCATTGGATAAAGTAATGTGGCATATAACACCAGAAGGAAGTTGGCCTTCACAAAGCACAGAGGCAAAATTTCAAAACAGAGTAAAACAGCATGTTGCTGCAATATTGACATAGACGCTCTCTGCTGAGCTAGTCACAAGAAGAAGAAGGAAGTTTGCCAACAACATCAAAAAGAGTAATCACACAAATAGCGGTTATTCCGATCAAATCAATTAGCACAGAAAACAAAACAAGGAACAAACTGAGCTCGCAATTGATTTCTTCTATAGATGAAAAAGTAGTTACGATTATTATTTAGCTTGTGCACAACGCACCGAGACATTTAACAGAAAGCTCATCAGCAACATGCAATGCGGGCAGGCCACCGATAGGTTGGGTAGGAAGCACCACTGAGTAGATGGTCTTGAAGGGGTGCTATATAAATTCTCCAAATAAATAATTAAACAGATAAATAAAAAGCAGATGCAGCCTGGTGCCCTAATGTGCAATATCATTCAGAACTAAATAGGTTTTCAGGACACCTATCAGCAAACAGAAAGCATTAGGGAATAAGTAAGGAAATTTCAATAATTCAATCATACTTAAATAGCTTTAAGTATTTCGTTTTTGTCTTGTTTACTTAAAAACATCATATATGTAAACATGCCTATTACTTAAGCCTTAAACAGATAATTATATATCTATAATGATCATACTAGAACCTGAACATGATTCTACATAAGGCAACTTAATGATTAACTAGAGAATATAGGTCACATTCTACAGATGAGTGAAAGGTGATGTAACATCAGAATTAGCATAACAATACAATGCTATACAATGACAAATATTATTTATAAATAGGATCCGTCCCATCGAGCGTCTGGTACAGTAAATGCTTCCCAGGACTTGATTCACATCATGTTATTTAGAACTGACAGCCCTAAAACTTTAGTTGAAGAAGCTTTAGATTCATAAATGCTGCCCAGGGCTCATTGGAACTTCCTTACAGTGTATGGTAGACTTGTGGAATAATCTGGACAATATAGACAACCGCAAGGAGGGCTTTTGAAGAATTCCAGCTTTGGTTATAAAGGGTTTCAGCAGCATTCATATGTATATATATATATATTTTTGGATTAAGAGAAATTACAGTTCTAGGACAGATTCAAAGTTTCTCTACCACTCAAACTAATTTTATGCTACCAACGTACCATAGACCTGGACTAGGACAATTAGGATGATAGTACTTGTTCATAGGACATAGGAACTTGAGGAGAGTATATCCTGGTGACGAATGCATATGTGTTGAAAGTGGGCTTGTGGATAGCTAGGATGAAAGGATATTATTATTATTATTACTATTATTACTTAGTAACTTGTGTAGCACCAGTACCAATGGTTCATTTGAAACGACCCTCTCTAGGAAGACAATCAGCTAACCTAAATAAGTAAGTACATTCTTTATTTAATCAACTGCATATCTGCACACTGGTGTACAATGCATTCAAAAGTACGGCATTCTCATTGAAAAGGATTTTCGAGCTTGATAAATCTCTGGAATAAAGACTGATCTCAAGTATCGACGTCGTGTTCAACAACTTATACACTGAGGATATGTTTCTGAAACAAATCCTTTGTCAAATGGGAAGTCAATGATTTAGGTCATGGCCATAGCAAATGAAGTTGGGGTTGTGACATCTTGGAGTTTGGTTCTCCTATCAAATGAATATTGAATTGAATTTATATGGTCATATTGCGACATAATAGCCATGGCTATTTGGATAAGAGTATCGTGTAAGTCCTCAAGAGCAAGCTAGAAGACCTCTGGCTTTGGCTATTCAAGTACAAAGTGCAATTAACATAACATAACACAGGCTTAAAGCAGTTGTCCCACGACTTCAACATTGCATCTTTTCATTGTCATTTTAGTACTCGTTAATGCATTTTATGCTTTGCTGTTTTAGACGTAGTTCTGTGAGCAAGTGGGTGTATGTTAGTAGGTCATTAATTATATCACTAGTCCAATCAAAGGACTTACATAGAGCCATTAATTATGAAGTGAATTGTAGTTACGGTCATTATAGACAGGGGGCGGCGATCCCAGGGGACATGTTATACGTTTGTCCCCCACATCTCCTACCCTTGTGAATGGGTCAAACTAGATCACCACCTCTGATTGTAGAGAAGCAAGGATAGAAGCCACTGATTAACTATAATTAATTAATCAGAACAGGTAAATATATTAAAAACACCAAAATGCGGGTTTCATGAAAAAGACTTTGGCACAGCAAAAATTCTGTGAATTATATTAGCTTAATCTGACAGAATTTACACAAGTGCTATAAAAGAAAGTTTACTTAATTATATACAATAATCACGTAACATGTCCACTGCAAGCAATGAGAAGATATTCTGGCTGACTGTGTTACTCACACTTTTTCTCTGTGAACTGGTGCAGGAGGCAGGACTTTCCAACTCCCATATCTCCTATGATGATGTATTTGAAGATATACGAGTAATTATACGGGCCAGACGCCATGGCTGAGTTTTCTCACTAAGTAGCCTACAACAGTTCTCCACAGTTACGTTTTGTCAACACAAATTTTAATTCAGTCATTCAAGCAAGCTTCATTATTTTCCTGACAAGTGTTGCAACATACAATTCTGGTTAACATATATTACACGTAACAAGCTCCAACGTGGTGTTGGTAATGGTCAACTTTGGAGAACACAGTAAAAACAAGCAGACACAAGATGAACGTGCATACCGACAAATAATGTAGCGCCATTACCCGAGAGGCACATGAATCAACAGTTTTACTGCGTATTTTGCCTAGCCTCATAGCTGAGAGCGGGATGTATACAAAAATTCAGATATCTAACAGATCAAGTATGTCATCACGCCCGATCCCCGTATGTTATCCCAGATTTTCTCCCTAATGTAAACCTCTACGCATCACAGAAACGCCTACAAATTTGTCATCATCGTTATTTTACGATTATGTACCGTACGGCCATGAATCGACAGCGGATACAAACCAACACCTCAAGATTCGGAACGTTTCGCGTGATTCGGATTTCTGACTTGAACTGAATTTGCAGTAACGCGAATCAGAAGTAAGACCAACTTAAACCAGACTCTTATTTACAGTCGCCTCTCGCTTTCAAGATGGCGGTTTTACTGGGTGTCGATTTGCGGACATCAACGTATTGCCTTTTTAATTATTAATGACACTACTTAATTATTCAAGATGAGTGGGCGGTCCTAAGTGAATGGCACATCGTCATTGGAGGGCCTTGGGCATGCGTGTAACACGTGGTATTGCCAGAGTACCCATCAAATTATTGCTTGCAGCCAACTGATAATTTGTTTATTTCACTGACACTGTTAATATAGTTATGAAGATTTCTTTTTATCGACGAAGGAAAAATTCTTTACACTGGACAATTTTCAGTGTCTGTCAAACCCACCTTTACGCCGATGCCCTACTTCATAAATTATTAATAATAGTTTTCCGGAAGTCCATAGATTTTTAGAGGGAGGCTTCTTTTATTTTTAAGCAAATTATAACAACACCGTGTATCAAGGTTTCTGTGCCCAATTTTTATACCGCGCTTATAATTCTCTTGCATAGACGTCATAATAATTAAAATTAATTATGCCGTTAGTACATGCGTTGTACGCATTTGCTAACGGCATTTTGGGACAGTCGTGGGAACGCCTATCGAAGGCACTACAGAAATCTGTAATATACGATCCAGCTAGCGCACTGGTGATAATTATTATCACCGTTGTTAACTTAGCGCCAACTAATAATCTTTGAACATTTTAAAAGTGCCACTCAAGATATGAAGTTGAATATTTATCTCCTTCAAGCTAGTTGAGGAGGGATCAACTCAGAGTTGTATGGTCTCGAGACAGTGTCTCGGTCTCGAGACAGTTTTTTAGTGTCTCGGTCTCGGTACCTCACTGTCTCGGTATCGTCTTGGTCTTGACGTTTCAAGTCTTGCATACAACACTGGATCAACTACACGATCATTCTCCTCAACGTGTTCCTTTTACCAGTCGGCCAATCATCCTTCCAAGATAGGAAAACTATTTCCTATTTCAGGTCTTGTTGTATTAGTCTAATAATGTCACTCCAGCTATTTTTCCCTACCTGAGGCGAAAACTGAATTCTGGCGCTTAATCCAAAAAAATATTAGTTATAGCCTAGTTATGTTGTAATAAATAATAACAGTAGGGTCTGCCACATGTAAACAAATAGTAGATTTCGCTTCTGAACACAATTATCATTGTGTACTTAAAATTGCAACTTCGTTTATAGTAGTTGCATTATTCCCCCCCCCCCCCCCGTTTTCTGCGACAAATTATCCAGGTCCGAAATGAACCTTGAACTTTTACAGATGCCACGCAGAGTACACAAAAACAGTAGAACGATTTAACATAATGTGGGTGTATGTAGGTCATCGCCTTAGTTTCATCATAATGCAACCGTCAAAACATGTTATTGCAAATGTAAAGTAAAAATATGCCAACTGCACTGACCAGCTCTTTCAGTTTAATTATTATTTGATTCACTTAACGATAATCGAAATCAAAACCTAAATACTTATATTACGAGTTGTGGTATTTCTGGTCATTGCACACAGCTGTACGTTGGCGCATGCGCATTGCTACTTTGGAATCTGTGCAAAATGACGGAAAGTATCGGAGTGATGGTGAAAGTGTTATTTATAAATCGTTAATATTACTGCACGAGTGCGTCTGGTCGGTTTTAAGCAGCATCAGGTTAGAATTGTATTTTTGCTGTCGTTTTGTTTTGTTCGTCCAGTAGTTTTGTAACTAGGTGACCGTGCTTTAATTGGGTATAAGGGATGCGCCATTTCTGTCCGGACACCGATTTTACCACGGTTGTTGACACGGTTATAAGGTTATCGGAGCGGCTTCAGGAATGCTTGTAATTCTCAGTTTTGATCATATTCATTATTCTGTCGACAGCGTTTCGGTCAATTTGAGCGTTGATTTGTTAGATCAACTGGGTGATAGAAAGTGTGTTGCCATACTCTTGCGTTCTAACCTCATGTGTCGGAAATTTGCTTTCCGCATTCTGACCTACAGTTAGGCACAGCTGTAGCCGCGTGTGCAAAAATTAACAGCCCCTGTGCAATACGTTAAAGGATTCAGCAACTTGTATATTGTGTAAGATACTAGAAGACTTATAATAACAACAGTGATAATAATGATGACAATGGCGATGATATTATTATTTATGACATGTACATAGGGTGGTAAAATTTTTGCTTTGTACTATCTCCATCAACTCATATGATAAAACGATGATGGAAGTTGGTTAGTTAAGTGACTGATTTAAGCACAATTTAACCATTACACTATTGAGAATGTGCCAGTATTCTATTGTTGCACTTATTGCAAGTTCATTATCTGTCTTGTCTCAGTGTCGTTCTCTCTCTCTCTGCCTGTTTGTCTTTCTTTAATTTAACTCTCATACGCATTTCCGATGTTGCCCCCTTTAGTTAGAGCCATCTTCTGCAACGACTGAGCTCCCCAGCCTTCCTATTCCTTCCTCTGTTTAGAAAACGCCTGAAGACTGTATTATTTGTTAGAGACTGTGACGACAAAGGTCGGGAACACCTCTGAATCTCTCAGTGGTGCTTTACAAATATCCAATAACGAATTACAATTACAATGATAGGGAGATGTTCAGGAGATGGCAAAGCAGCCACATAAGAATTTTACAGTAGTGCTATATAACTACCCAATTACAGATTACAATTACAATGCTCCTATTCTGTTCAAGAGATGGCCAAGGACATAGCACCACTCAGACATTGAAGAATGTCTGGGTAGTGCTATATTATAGCCCAATTACAAATTAAAAAAGTTACAATAACAATGCTTCTGTTCTGTTTAAAAGATGGCCATGCAGCCGCAGAAGAGACTCGTCATTCTCCTCGAGAGGTGTGACACTGTACCCCCCGTGTCATCAGTCAGAGCGACGCCCTGCATGCCGAGCTCGCCGAGAGTCAAGCTCGTCGACTGTCTGAGCCTTCCGAAGAGTCTTGACTGTCTTGTCAAGGTCCGCAAGAAGTTGGGCAGAGGCTTGAAGAGGAAGAAAACCGGAGAGATGGTGGAAGCGGTTGTGACGACTTGTGACGAAGAACTGTGTCACGACCCCACCGACACGTATCGCGCGGATCAAGACGAGGTGCTCACTTGAAGTACTCATCTTGCTAATACCTGATTACAACCTGACTTGACTATGCAGACTATAATCATGGCTTGACCTGGTTATGGCCTGACCTGATTACGACCTGACATGATTATACCGACAATGATTTTGGCCTGACCTGGTTATGGCTTTATCTGACCTGATATGTGGGAAGGTCAATGCCGGCTGGCTCTTGTGCACACGTGGAACCCTACCTTGGATTTACACATCACACCACACATTCAGTAAGATATGAGGGTACGCATTTTGTCAAAATGAGCATGATTTTATTTTCAGGGATTACAGGAAACGTCTGTCCCCACGAGATGTCCCGCTGCGGTCGAAACTGGGGCCACTCGATCGGCCTCCAAGGACGACCAGCCTCCAGACTCCTTTTCCGTGCTGGGCGGAAAGGTGGAGACGATGGAACCGACCTGTGCCCCGGAGAGGCTGTCGCTGTTTGACCAGATGCCGCTTCTGCTCCTGGAAAACGATGACTTCTTCCCAGTCCGGGATGATCCGCTGTTGGTCGATCCGGGTGGACTGATGTTGGTCGGATCAGAGGTGCTGGTTGCGGAGACAGGGTCCAGGAACTCGTCAGTTCTTGGGGAGTACCCGGCCGCAGAATTCTTTCATGAGCTCAACAACGATGTCATGCTAGGCGATGTTGCGAATCGGTCGGTGCTGCTCGAGGAGGAGGAGCTGCTCGTCCCGGGAGGGGTCATTTCCGTGGAGACGAGCGCAGGGGAGAACGTAGAGTTTGGTCAGAATGACTTCGCCATCGATGACGAGATGGATTGGACCTGTGAGCAGGTTGGTGAATTGTGTGTGAATCATAGGTGAATTGTTCGATGCCCATAATATCTACCGTAAAATCGACTAGTCCTTCTTTTGCTAGGTGGTGGTGTTGATTGTTAGATGTATAATGTATTAGCGCCTTGCATGGCTGCCTATAGTTAAATTTGACTTCTGTAATAACTTGTCACCATTTGCTCATTCATTTGGCAGTTTTAGATTAAATGAAAATTATCATTGTGATTAATTGAGTTAATGTTTTTAATGCCATTGACAGATGCCTTAAGACTTTCCTGTTCTTTGGTCAAATCACATATGTCTGTGGAGAGCGTAGTTGCCGATTTTGAGCTGCGCCATATAAATATTCGATTACATTACATTCCATTCTAACCTGAAGACTGTTGTCTTTTGCCGGGGTTGGATTGGAAGTTGCTCCTGGTAGATAATCTTGAAGGGGCGCTGTATCTTGCTTTGGCCTGCTGGTCCTTGCTGGGTCTTGCCCCTACCTATCGTTGATACCTCTGCAACTGTACTTTGAGTGCGCTGGGTCTCCACTCTACTGAGCGAGGCCTGGTCATCGTCCCATTTGCCGTACATCTACTAAACAGAATCGTGCCTTCTCAGTGGTTGGCCCTTCGCTCTGGAACACGCTCCCATTGGCGTTGCGCGTGTCACCCAGGGTCGACTCAGACTCTTTTTATACTCGCCTTTAAACTGTTCTTTTCAGCCGTGCTGGGATCAGAAGTACTTTTGAGCAGTAACCTTAAAGCGACGCTATATAAATCTTCGTGGTGAAATGAATGAATTGATCTCTGAAATCACATTGCATTGTCTGAAGATTGTGTTACATTACATTGCATTACATGACTTGGCTTATCCTCAGAATATTTTGATGCTTTATAAATTGAAAAAATACTGATAAATACTATCTATATCTGTTGCTCGTTTCTGTTTTCTTACTCTCGTCAATTGGCTGTTCGTTCAGCCGTGGCCGCTCTTGGAACCGAGAGCAAATCTGCCGGAAGGTCACGGTCTGTTGAACAGCAGCCTGGAGGCTGGCGATTCGGACGACGAATTTGGACAGAGGATGAGGGAAGAGTTCCTCGCTCGGCGTCTGAGGTAGTAGGCCACTGATAGCTTTTGCTTGTGAGACACTTGTTATAAGACATGGCGACTAATTGGTTGGTACACTTTTTTTGTGATGCCGAGGGTCACTGTGTAGGGACCTTAATCAGGTCCTTTACTGACAATTGCTCAACCCCATCTACTGCCATGTGGTCCTGAGTTTGGAGGGGACAGGTCGCAACCAGTCGGATTTGGGGGACCATTCGGAACAACAATGTGGGTTCTCAAACATGAATGCAGCAAAAAAAGGATGAACAGTGGAAACACTGTAGAAAATTTATAATATCTATGAAGTATTTGTGAAATATTGGGGGTGGGATATAAGCAGCTCCTTCCCCTCCACCTGAAATTTTCTCTCCTTACTCCTTTCTAAGTCTCTGTCCCTGGCTGTGTGGTCATCAGGTTGCTATTCATTATTAATGCCTAATAATTATGACTGTTATGCTTGTTATTTTTAATAATAGTTCCACATAGGTCCATGGCATTTGATTAGTTGGTGTGCTTGCTGGAAGTGGGAGATCTAGACGTTATGAATGACAGATTAGTTTATGAGACTGTTCTTACTGGAGTAATGTAATGGAGTCTTGGCATTATCTAATTCTTCGCTCTTTGTGCTCCTCAGGTGCTCGACCCGTCTCCAGAATCAACAGAGCAGGAGCGCCGAGCGAAGCTTATCAGAGAGCGACAATCTGGATTCTGACAGCAAGACAGTCGTCGTGAGTTCTTTTCGTTAAATTTCCTTTTGATTTTCATGGTTCATACCAGTAGAGGTTGTAAGCTATCTCAACATTCCCTGCTTTGCTTTCACCCTTTTACAAGGCGATCTTTGGAGCAAATGCATTAGTGTATGTTAATTGTGTTTGGTACTTGCACACTGTCAGATGGTGAGGGAAAGGACTGGACCAGAAGGACCTTCTGGTCTTTGCTCAATGAGAGTGGTTGCCGGCTTTTCATCCAGGCCGTGTCTCTTGCGGCTTGACTATTAGACAGTGCTTCTAATACAATGTGTGTTTTTTAATGGCAATTATTTATTTGTGACTTTTATTCATTCATTCATTCAAAAATTTGTATAGCACCCTTTAATGGTAATTATTCAAAGCGCTCCATACTCCTGCCCGAACAAAAAGGTAAGTTTTCAAATGACCAGGTATTGTAGACTATCACAACATGTTTAGGGAAGCGGATAACTCCAGAGAAAGGCCATTCCAAACCCTAGGGACTACCACCACAGAGAATGCATGGTTTTGCATGGTTGCTCTATGGACAAATGGAGCCACAAGAATTTTATACCCCCCTCTTGGGGAGTATAAAATGATTGTAGTCTAAGGTCAAGGGACTGTTGTCATTAGATTGGAGAGAAAGAAGGTGCTGTGATCGTAGGCGTTGTGTGACCGTAAAATTGGTCTTTTTATTGCATGATTTTGAATTAATTGTTAGTAGTTTGCTGCTTCCAAGGCGCCTTTGTCGGCAGCGCTAGGCTTCAACTGATGAAATATGGAAGAGATGAAAGACACACTGCAGAGCAATTGGCCAGATCTACGTTTTGACTGTGATTGACTTTTTGGGCTTTTATACAGCACCCTGTCCTTCTTCTTTTTCTGTGTGTTGGTGCTATATAAATTGTCTTATTAATGTTATTATGATTATTATTATCTTTATTTATTATTTTTTATTGTTAGTTATTATTATCTTTATTTATATTATTATTTATTATTATATTAGACTGTCGGTGATATTTTTTGTATCAGCGGAAAAGAAGCAGAGATGTTCCAGATCTCGACGTTCTAAGTCTCGACATCCAAGAAGAAGTCGTTCATAAAAAATTGAAAACCCGACGGATTCGTTCCAAGTCCAATGACAAAGTCTTAGTCGCCATAGAGTCAACTCCATCGGAAGTCAAACTGGCAGACGGAAAGACCCATGTGGCGGAATTTCCCGTCACTTTCATCGGGCCTGATATCATTGGCGAGAACAGGCAATCGAATTCGCAAGAAATGGATGGACTGCGACAAAAGAAACTTAATAGGAGAGAGCGCATTTCGACAGAGATGAAAGCGAAAACCATCCAGTCGACGAATTCGCTGCTCACGAGTCAGAACGAAGCGGACAAGACTTGCGAGCGCGGGAACTTGTTTCGAGCAGGGCCGCAGTCTTCCGACGAGGGAAAGGGAGTTAGGAAGTCAGTCGATGTTCCTGCAAAGGAGTCGGTGTTGGGGAAGAAGCATGGTTCAAAGGAAAACAAAGGAGTGCCAGAAAGAGCTTCTGCCATCGATGTAACACTCTCAAAGTCGCTTCTGAGCAGCGTTGAGGCGGCAAGACAGAAGGTAAATGAAATTTACTGACAGAAGGTATCTGAAATTTTCAGAAAAAGTGTTATTGACATTTTCAGACAGTAGGTAACTGAAATTTTCAAACAGAAGGCAACTGAAATTTTCAAACAGAATTTTCAGAAAGGTTACAAAAATTTTCTGGCTTATCTGGTGTCATAAAGTGAAAACTTAAGACAAGGATCATTAACAAATTGCTCTTTATTAATACTCAGATGATTATTTCTATTAAGTGTCACTAGGATAGCACTGAGCCCCTGTGAGTTAAGGACTTGCTCAAGGTCTCTACACAGCAACAACCAACAACAGGGCACGAGCGCCCTAACCAGTTGTTTTGTTTCCTGAACAGTATATGCAGATGAAGAAAGAGCGAGAGGCAAACGAACCAAAGGAGTTGAGCGCTGAAGAAAAGGCGAAGAAGGCAAAGGATGTGAAGAACCCGTGTCGCGAGTCGGGTTGCTCGGCCCCTGCCCGACCGGACTCCATCTTCTGCAGCTCAGAGTGCGTGAGTCGACACGTCAAGGAGTCCATCAAGCTGCTCACTCAGGACCGACTCAAGACGTACAACCGCGACCAGCAGCCAGGAATCGTAAGTAGTGCTCGGTACCAGAGTACAGCTGTGCTCGGCATGTAGTGCGAGTATGTTGAGTGCCCGAGTGCGGTTGTGCTCAGTACCTTCGTTCAGTGTACTCATTGCTTTAGTATAGCTGTGCTCGGTAACATAGTATAATTGTACTATGTTTCAGTATAGCAGAGTATTACAGCGCTCAGTTACATTGTACATCTGTAATCAGTACCAGAGTATGTATGGGCTGAGTAGCATCATAGCATGGTACATCTGTGTTTAGGTTTGGTTACATTAGTTTAGCTTCATTTTCGACTGCAACAGTTTAGTAAAGGTATTCTGATAACCTTGAGATCATTTATTTAAAATCGAAACAAGTCACCTGGTGTAGACAATGCTATATGAATTTTTATAATTACAATTGATAAGTTTCACATTGTGTTACTCTTAGTCGGGGCCTTCGGACGCTGCAAAGGCAACGGAGCGAGTCGTCGTCTTTGAGCGGAAGACGGGGAAGCTGGTGACGGGTCCATTGGCGCCAACCGAGTCGTCTCTTCTCGCCTGGCTCCAACGCCATCCTACCTTTGAGGTCCTTCAGCCGGAACAAGCGACTGGCCACGGGTCAGGTAGGGAAGTGGAGAGGAGGAGAAGAAGGAGAGAGGAAGTGGATGGGACAAGGTGGGAAGAGGAGAAGAAGAAGAAAGTCTGTTTTGATGAACACAGTTTGATTATCTTGCCAAGTATCGAGTATTGCGAGTTCAATATTGCCGAGTTCGAGTTTCGAATATTTGAAAAAGTCTCATTCTGATGATTTTTGCTTTGCTAGTTTTATAATTTTTTGTGTTGCCTTAGTTTACATTAGAAAGTTCTAACTCGTAACCACTATATAATAACAGAATTGGGTTTTTTAATTAGATCAAATGTCATTTTGTTAATTAATAAACCCTAGTTTCGTCTAAAAACAGAAAATAGGAAATATTAATACTCGAAGCCATTGTTTGTTTGAGTAATGCCAAGTACTGTGAAACTCTTATCTTTGTGCTGAAATCGGTATTGAAACTGAAGTTATTGTTGACAACTTAAATTGAAATAAAAGCTTTCAAAACTTAAAATTTGAATTATAAATGGCATTTATTTCCACAATTGAAACCTCTTCATGTTCGTTGTGTTCATGCTCATCTGTGGCTGAGTTCACCTGGACTGCGGGTGGATTCCTGGGAGGACGTCATTTTCGTGACAACTGAATATTATTCTTGTAGGGAATGTAAAGAAAAGGCGGACGAAACTGGTCCACGGTGGAGGAAGAAATGGTATGGAACCCTGTGCAGTCACACGGATGAATCTGTCGGGAGGAGCGCCATCAGATAAGACTCAGGGGAACAGTGGAAAAGAAATTAAACTGGTTAGTTTTGATTTAAGGTTATTATTATTAATATTATTTTTTCTCTATTTTTTTTCTTTATTTTTCTTTTTTTCTGTTGTTTATTCCTTTTGTTTCTTTTCTTTTTTTTCTTTTATATTGTCATGCCTTGTTTTCTGGTTATATGAAATTTCTACTGAACATTCTTTTCCCAATTTCTCAACTAACTTGAATATCATCAGCACTCAATTTGCTTTAAATTCCAATATTTTGACATTTGTTGTTTCGAACTGCCAATACTTTCGGTAATATTTTCATATTTCAGCATACATTTGTATGTGTAGGCGGAACTAATTTAATACGTCATATGAATGTGGGGTCAATTTTATATGTAAATCACTTGCCTTTTTTATGAAACATTGCAAAATCTCCTACATACAGAAGCAATTTCACACTAAGCTCAAAATTCAATCCCAAGCAAAGCTGGATTGTAAGGCTAGTGACCTAATAAACGAAGATATATGCATGGGTCAATTTTGCATCTTTGACATGGTGATTTTTCTATGTAGGGTGCGTCGGGTAGAACACAGGCAGCCATCACCAACGCACGGTACGATCTGCCATCGCGCAGCACATCTCATTCAGACGATAAATTGGAGTCTGGATGTTTGGATCCACTGCGTACCAACACACGATCAGAATTGCGGCATCTTCTCGTGGAGAGGTTAGACAGTTGGCTAATGTTATCACTTCTGTCTAAAGTTTTCCCTATAAGGTTGACTGGTCCTTCTTTCGATCAGCGGAGGCATTGGTTAAATTGGATGTATGACGTGATGGACGCCTTGCATAGTTGCCGACAGTTAAATACGACTTCTAGTATAAGTTTTAATCATTTGTTTATGCTTAAATCTTCAGCTTCATTAAGTGAGGCTTTGTCGTTTGTTGTTTGACTTTGACTGATTTGATTATAAATGCATAATAATAATAATATTGAGAAGGGTAATAATAATAATATTAATAATGATTGTAATTACATTCTTTGCTTACGTTTTGGACTTTAGGTTGGACAGAGATGTTTCAGTGGCCAGAGTTAAGCGTCTGTCGGTGGAGATCGAGTGCGAATTGTGGAGTGCAGGCAGAGGATCCTCGTCGCTCTACAAACAGAAGTCATCTAGTCTTGTGAGGATCTTCAAAAGACCTTCCAGTCAGGTGTGTGCATCTTGTCTCTCTCTTAACCTACAGGTGCAATTTTGATTAAGGTCTATGGGGCATATAGTTATTGAGTGATTGAGTATAATGTTGCCTGTATGATTATGTGTAATGTTTTAGGTTCTCTGTTACCTTCTATTTATTACCTTCTCTCGATTACCTTCTCCATATTACCGTTTCTCTATTACCTTCTCCGTATTACCTTTTCTCTATTACCTTCTCTCCATTACCTTCTCCATATCACCTTTTCTTTTTTTACCTTCTCTCTATCGTTTTCTCTCGATTATCTTCTCTCGATTACCTTCTCTATATTACCTTCTCTTGATTGTCTTCTCTTATTTACCTTTATTTCTATTGCCATGCATGACGTGCACTGACAGGAGGGTCAGTCATGTCTCCCGTGTGTTACCAAATGATTCAATGATGTTCACTATTTCATTTTTTATTTCCTCAAATGTGTCATCTGATAGGATCTCTGCCGGCGATTGCTCTGTGCCGAGATGAAGCCAAGGCAGCTACTGCAGCAGATGAGAGAACTGCAGAGGAGTGGAAGCGCAGTCACAAAGAACAACACGGTCTGAAGTTAACAATTAATTTATCAATCACGTTTTATTATGATTAGATCTATTTTTAACAATAGACCTGTTGTATTGTTTCTATATCCCTTGTAATGGCATCAGAACTGAGAAGCATAAACATGACTATAATATGAACTAATAACTATTAACTGGTAGTTGGTATTTATATTACTATTAGAATAATGTTGATTTTTGTATTTGTCATTACTTGTTTGAGAATTCCTCTGATTTAGGATGGCAGAAGTTACCGCTTTATCGATACGTGCCAGTCGCATATTACGTGCCAGCCGCGGTTGACTAATCCTTCTATTCACTAGGTGGCATTGGAAAAATGAGTAGTAGTACAGACAGAGCCTTGCAGGCTGTAATACAGTAAATTTAAACTCCTGTTGCTACTCATACTGCTGTGTGTCAGTTTGAATGGCATAAACTAAAACAGTAAATAATAAATATTGATCGTTGTTTCCTAAATTGTTGACTAATGACTATTAAAAAATATTCAATCATTAAATGAAAACAAATATTGATCATTAATTCTTAAATAGTTAATTATTTAATTAGAAACACTTAATAATTTTTTTCCTCATTATAGGTCAGTCCTCTGGATCTTCTCGTGGACCTCACTGACACCACGGATCGTCATGGCGATCACATCTTTGACGTCGGCTGTCGCATCTGCTCAGGAAGATTGACACGTACTAGCGAATCAGAGCGCTTGCAACCACCGTCATCTTCCAATGCCACTTGCATCGTCGAGACGTCTTGCGACCTCCAGGAGACCAATTCCATATCAGAAATGTCGGTTTCTGCAAATGTGGAGGACAACGAGGGCAACAGTGGCGACTCCGGGGTAAAGATGTTTGTGTGCAAGCGCATTGCTGAGGATGGGGAGAGTGGATCATCTGGCGCCTGTGTTGATTCAAGACATTCCAATGAAGGGCAGTCGTATCGCGCGTGCAAATCTCAGGACCTACCGCCCTCCGCAATGCGGTGCGCCGCAAGCGTGCTGTCGCCCGGGACATCCTCGGACGCCTTCTCCTCGGGCATATCCCCGGTTATTCTATCCCCGATCGTAAAAACCTCAGTCCAGCCCTCGAACCCGGTCCAGAAGCCTTCCTGCAGCAGTCCCCCGGGGCACCAGTCCTCGCATCCTTGCGACATTCCCTCGGGGTTTTCATCCAACGTTCCTCAACCCTCTGTCGAACTCCCTGCTGGTCCTCTCCCACGGAGCGGCCTTTCCTCTGCAGATGCGACCTCTGACATGAAACGGGTGTTGTTTGCCTCGTCTCAAGCGTCGGTGAGGACCTCTGCACCCAGTTCGTCGCTCTATACTTGCGAAACGTCGGTTGAGACGAAGCTCTCCTCTGAGGAGCAGACTCAGGCACCAGTTGTGACGAAGGATTGTTCTGTTGAAGCGTTGGTGCCTTCCAAGCATTCGGCTGTAGATGTGCGTTGTGGGTTGGAAGGGTCGTCGCCAGCTGTCGTCACCTCACGACCTCATGGGGGGTGAGTCGGATCGAGAAGTTCTCTCTCTCTCTCTCTCTCTCTCTTGTTGTATCTCTCTTTCTGCCTCTCTCTATCTCCATATTTTTTCTCTTTCTCTATCTGTCTCAGGTTTTCATCCTCTCTGTATCTTTCTCTCTCTGTCTCTGTCTCTGTGAATTTATTTAACTGAGTTTCTGGTGTTGACAATGTTAATAATCAGCCTTACTAATCATTCGTGCGCTTACCATTTTAGTTCGCATCGAGCGACCTCTATGGGCTCCGGTGGCCCTGATGTGCTGGTCGATCTGGTGTGGAGAGGCAACGTGTCCGCTCTAGATGGCGCCACTATGCAGCTGTGTGCATATCGGACGTCCGGTTCTATGAAGATCATCAGAAGCGTACGTGTCGTCGGCTGTATTCATCTGTGGGGTCCATGTAATGTAATGTAATCGAACAGAGGATCTGGTCGTTAGGAGTGAAGGATGGAAGCAGGGAAGAGGAGAGACAGGCAGAGGAAGAGCCACAGAGGCAGAGGGGAGAGAGGAATGGATACGGGGATGGAGATGCAGAGGGAAAAGTGGCATATAGACACAAATAAAGATGCAGAGACAAATAGAGAGAGAGAGAGAGAGAGAGAGAGAGATATAGAGAGATATAGAGACAGACATAGAAATTTACAAAGAGAGAACAATAGAGAGGCACAAAGCAACACAGAGACAGACAGAGAAGGAGAAGCAGAAATAGACAAACACAGGGATCCAGAAAGAGACTTGATACATATTTGTCGGTACAGAAATGACACGAGCTTCTAAAATTCGCCCGGCCCCTGGTCATTTCTGCCGGTCCCCTTTTGGCAGGCCTAAACATGCAAACCATTCGACCATCTTGGCACCTTAGCTATTGACGTGCTCAATGTTGGTTTGACAAATTTGAAGATTTTACTGCTTTCAGGTTTTGCCTGCAACGGTTACTGTGATGGGGAGAATCGACCCGAAAACGGTTCAGGAGTATCTGCAAAAGATTCGACAACAGTACACAGCCACGAGGGTCAGTAGTAGCCTAGCGAGTGCCTTCTTAATGTGCCCTTCTTCTACATCTTGACCATCTCGTGACTGACGCTAACTTCGCTCTGATGCCCATGCGACCTCTGTTGTCTCTTTCGCACGTACCGCTACGATGCAATGTCTGGTCTTTTCAGTGGTTGGCCTGACCATCTGTAATGGGCTTCTCTACAAGAGCTTTGCCTCTTCCCTATAAATTCCTCACCTGCATTTTCCTCTGAAATATTTTAAATCCTCTTTTTTTTTGGCCGTGGTCAGACCAGGAGCGCATCTGAATAGATATCTTGAAAGGGTGCTATATTAAGCTCATGTTGATCGATTGATTGATTAATTAATAAATCTTACTATTTATTATACTAGCTGAAGTACCCGGCTTTGCCTGAGTTGAAGCACATTTATGATATTCCTCCCAGAGCTAAAATATAAAAAAAAATTGAATGTTCCTACTCTTGAGCAAGCCACATACAACTGGCCACGAGAGAAGCAAGGACTTTCTTATTTCTGTTGGACAGTATTTGATCAAAAGTTTGTGTGGAAGATATATAGATAGTTACATGTATACTTTTCTTTATATGTATAGATATGATAAAGTTGATAAATCTGACTCCAGATTATAACTGATAAATCTGACTCCAGATTATAGCTGATAAATCTGATTCCAGATTATAGGTGATAAATCTGACTCAAGATTACAACTGACCAATCTGACTGGATCCAGATTATAACTGATAAATCTGACTCCAGATTATAACTGATAAATCTGACTCCAGATTATAACTGATAAGTCTGACTCCAGATTATAGCTGCTGAATCTGACTCCAGATCATTGTTGCTAAATCTGTTTCTAAAGTTGATTATTTCTTATGAATCTGACTCCAGACTGGGTAAGACATGATCAGCCAGACTTAAGATTTAATCTGAAATGGAGTCAGAACCAATTGTGTTTAAATATTTTGTCATTGACGTTTCGTTTCTAGGAGATAGCCGTCATCTGCTTCCATTGCCATGACAACGGTGACAAGGCCAAGTACCAGCAACTCTTCAACTACCTGCAGGAGCGGCGCCGCTGTGGCGTCATTGGCAGCATTGGTTCCGCAATCAAAGACATGTACCTTTGGCCACTTCCTTCCGGCGCTTCCATCCCTGGCGTACTTCTGCCTTTCAACGGTCCAGGTATTGTTCTTTTAGAATAGCGCTTTCTATTGTAACGTAATAATGATACGAACAGTCAGTCGATTAAGAACCAGAAGCGGATGTAGGATTTTTAGGTATTTTTTAATTTATTGCACAATGCAATCTTTGGACAAGCTCTGTGATGTTATGTAATACAATCTTCAGAAGATGTAGCATTATGTGTTTTCATTTAAGCGATTTACTTTGTGCCTCTTCAAGAATATCTACTCAGGTGCAGCACCTCCTACCTTTGTTTCAAGTCTGCCTTTGTCACCTCTGCCTTTCTTTTGCCTTTGCTCTTGTTACTTTGCTGCCATTTAATTTGTTCCCCTCTTTTACCCTGCCTGTTTACCTGTACCTTTTTTACTTTTACCTTTGTTACCTTTAGCTTCATTATCGTTACCTTTGTTACTTTTACCTTTGCTACCTATGTTACCCCTTCCTTATGTGACATTTTTCTTTTTTTACCCTGTCTATTTACCTCTACCTTTTTACTTTTACCTTTTTATTTTTACTTCTGTTACCTTTATCTTCATTACCATTACCTTCATTACATTTACTTGAAGAAATGCATTGTCATTGTCGTCTAGGGTTGGATGTCAACCGGTCCGACGTCTTGCTTGGTATCATCATCCAACAGGCGACGACGAGGTCAAGGCCAAAGCAGCCAACATCATCCGCCCCCTTACATGGCAACACAGTCGGCACTAAGGGCCCAGCAAAGATCTCCGTGGAACCCAACCCAGCCGCACAGGTCTTTATTTCACCCTTCTTCTTGCTCTTGGAGTGTGCTATGGCCCGGGGATTAGCTGACTGACTATCAATGCAGAGGTCGAGGGGTCAATTCTGTACCTGCACTCCCCCGCTGATTCGGCTGAGATGCTTACACCACCGTACACTGTCAGTGGGAAGATGAGAAGCAAGGGAGAGGACTGGTCACCTGCCCTTGCATGCAGAAGCTGAGAAAATGAAGTCATCAGCACTTTATACTCGTGGATGTCTCAGGGCTAACTTAAGGGACTGTTCGTCTTTTTTGGTTCATGCTCTCATATGCTGAGGCTAAGAAAATGAAATTGCTAGCACTTTGTACCCATGGCTCCCCATCAATGACTGAGTACTATGCCTCTGATGTTGTTAGTTCATGCGCTTATACCTCTTGTATTTCTTGTTTTCTATGATTTTTCAGGGTTTTTCTAGTCAGGACGATCGTACCCCTTTGTCGGAGATAAAGAACGGGTCGTCTCCTGCCAAAGAGGAGTCATCAGACGAGATCAGCGATGATGACCTCAAGGCATTTGCTCAGGCCGACCCCATCGTCTCAAAATATTCCAAGGCCCGACCGCAGGATCTCTTGATTCCAGGTAGGTGTTGGTAGATGTTGCAGGCCAGAGTTTGTTTACCAGTCCTACCATCTGAAGATTGTAGTTTCAGCATAATGACACTATAACACTTTGTTATAACAAAGATCATTATTGTCACTCTCCTCATTTATCCAGGCTTGGGACTGGCACTGCCAGAGTATGGGCAGTGGAGGAGTTCTACCATTTGAAGAAAAAGTGGCTGGAGTTCTGGACAGTCAACTGAGAGGTGTAGGGTTAACATTTCGTGAAGGAAGAAGTTTGTTGACATTTCTGCAGCCTGATTTAACTGGGGTGCCTCTCTTTCTGCCTGTGTTCTTAAGACCTTTCTTTTCTTGTGGGGCTTTTCACCATGAGGGCGCCTATGATTAGGTCATACTGGGAAGGCTCTATCAAAATCAGTAAATACAAAACAGTACAGTAGAAGACTTTATGCATGTAATTACAGCCAAGATTGAGGATGACAAACCGTACGATCCGTTTGATGAAGATTACGAGATCGGATCATCAGCAGAGGTACGATCGAAACATTCGTTCATACTGTTACATTGAGTCAATCAATCAAAAAATACCTGATATAGTGCTCCTTTGAGATATCTACTCAGAGTCGCTCCCGCCCTAACCCTTGGCTGAAAAGGACAGTTTTAAGAGAGGCGTAAAATGAAGATGAGTTCTTAGGTACGATACAGAGCTCTATGGGAAGTCCATTCCAGATGGTAGGTCCCACATTGTAGTGGTGTGACTCTAATACTGTAGCATACTGTTGTTATGCCGTGTGACTTTTTTACACAAAGCACTCAGGCTTTACAACACCTCTCAATTTCGTCATCACTTTCTGAGACACTGGTTACAGGGATCGGTGCAATTAGTTAATTTGCTAATGAACTGGAATTTAAATTGTCAAAATCTTGTAGATAATTGATTAGAATTTGCTACTGAAATTTGTTATTGATTAGAATTTGCTACTGAAATTTGTTGTTGACTAGAATTGACGGTTTGTTGATTAACTAATCGGTCTGAATCTAATCGATTATTAGCCCACTCTGACTGGTAATAACGCTTTTTTTAAACTGACATCTTAATTTATTTTACCATTTTTGCACTATTGATGTTATTCAGGTCTTGATACTCCCTCTGGAGTCCTAAACAAATGGCTTGAACTGGCAAATTCATAAGTGGCCATTGACACTGTGTTTTTTAAAGAATGGCATGTCATATATTTTTAAAAATATATGTATTTAATGACGGGGAAGCATTTTAATGCTGTGTTATTTCTTCTAGAATCCATCGAAGCCGAATGGCCGTCAGAAACTGACCGAGTCTATCAAGCATGGTAAAGATGTCATCCGGAAGCCCTGTGCATGCCGCAAGACGTCAGAGATGACTTCGGAAACTGAACAAACTGACAGGCGATCGCGGGATGATTCGGAAAAAGATGCGTTCCAGGGAGCCGAGAAATCTCGAGACAGAGATGGTGACGATTTGAAAATTTCAAAACATGACGTGGATGTCGCAGTTTGCAAAGGACGTCAGCATTCAGAACTCTTAGACAGTAGACATACGGATGATACGGTGAGAGTAGACTGCGCTGAGTCGTCTGTTTGTGCCGAAAACAATGCAAATTCTGAATCTCAGCATCAGGAAACAATTGAAACAAATCGGAACGTTGAGGAAATAAAGTCTCGTGGATTGTTGAAAAGTGTGAGTCATGCATCGAAGCAATTGCATAACAGGAGGTGTACAAAAGTGTCGGCAGTAACCGATGAGACGAAGACGCCGTCTGCTGAGCCGTTGACAGACACGAGTTGTTCAGATGAGTCAGAAATGGACCGAGGTGGTGGAACTGTGGACGAAGGCTCGAGCGCTGCTGGAATGGAGGCCGTCCAACCGAGCACCGAAGAGCAGTTGCCCGAAGTGAGCAATCTGGATTCTGCGAGTCCAGAAACCTTGACGAGCATCGCAACAATCCTGACACAGCTGTCGGAGAAGAATGCGCTCAATCAGGATATTCTGCGATCGCTCTTGGATCAACTGCTGTCTGTGTATGGGGCACAGAACGATCGTCAGCAGAGAGCGATTCTGCTCCAGTTGGTCGAGACCATCGAGAAGCAGCACAGTGTTACGGAGAAGCAGGAGACCGTGGCGGAGAAGCAGGAGAGTGTGATGGAGAATCCGGAGAGCGTGACAGAGAAGTCGGAGAACGTGACTGAGAAGCATGGAAGCATGACAGAGAAGCAGGAGAGCGTGACAGAGAAGCAGAAGACCATAACTGACCAGCAGCAGTTCGTTGCTAAGAACGAAAATATGGCCTATGCGCAGACCGGAAGACATCATGGAACGCACGAAGAGTGGCATACAAATGGTGGCAAGCCCCTTGTGAATACAGTTGAACGGGGTCCCTCGAATTTCCAGAACCGTTTCCATGTGGAGGAAGGTCATGCAGGGGACAATTCTGACCCTAGGCATACCAAGGATGTCGTCAATGTTCCTGCAGTCGGTGGTAGAGATGTCGAAAGCTGGAATGATGGTCTGCTTGGAAAAGCAGCCATTGACGGCGCAGGGCCCAAGGCAAACCAGGGACAGAGCATAGTCAGTAAACGTTTGGGCCTTGTTTGTCCTGAGTTTAAACGGGGACAAAACGGTATGACGATCGGTAGGACCGAGTGCGACATTGTTTTGAAATTGCCACAGATGGAGGAGGAGGACGACGCTTCAATATGGTCAGGATGCATTGAGAGATCTGGGAAGATGAGTGTTAATGAAGAGACGTTTAGCAACACCAATGAATCCATAGCGGAGAAAAGAAAGGAGTCGTTGGCTGCATCCGAATATCCTGCTATGTACCAGACAGATATTCAGTCACGTCTCAGGAAAGGTAACTCTATGCCACCGGCAGGGTGTGAGGGCTACGATGCTGGCTGGTTCTCTCCTCTGCACAGAAATAAACCGGCTCACAGTATCTGGGATTCGGAGGAAGGGTCGGAACCTTGGAGACATCGAGCGGAGGACTGCTCGGCAGTGCCTCAGAAGACCGGGGAACTACGATCATGTCTTAAGAAGAGAAAACCAGAGATAAGGAACGACGAGCAGGGCATCAGCATTGAGAAGATCCTACCAGTTCTGTCAGACAGTTCATTCGAGGCGATCAAGTCGATAGTCAAGACGGTGGGGGTTGCAATGGGAGGGGACCCCGCTGCGGAGCGACCATTACGAGTTGACGTCGAGGATCAACATCGCCCAATGACGGCTGAAATATCACTCAGTACGGATGCCTCGTTTTGGATTCAGTCTCCTTCCATCGCTTGCCCTCTTGTCTTGCCGCCATTTCCCGTTCATCCCTCTCCCGAACGACCTCTGTTTTCGCCAACGTTTTCCAAGGCCGGTCGCCTTCCTGCCCCTCCGAAACCGCCGTCCTGCCTGCTTCAGGGCATCCGTTTCCGAGCACCTGTTCCAGAGGCTTTTGGCGATTCCCAGATGCCCATGGCCCAGCCCTGGGCGCGTATGCCTCAGCCCCATCTGGGCTTTCGATCTCCCACAGCTTACAACCCCTGCCACAGAATCAACCCTGGCTATGGGAATGCACGCTTGGTATTTTCTCCACCGCGGGTACCGGAGGAACCCTCTTATCCCTCCGGACGGCCGGGCCCTGCTCTGTGGGGTCATGGCCGTCTGCAGGAAAGGTCGTCCTACGAGACACCCGTGGATAACTGGAGTTACCCCTTGAATCACCCTAGACAGGGATGTTTAGATACTCAGCCGTTTTGGCGGTCCAACAACTGCGATATGGGGAATAGCAGCAACCACCAGCAATGCTTGGCGGCAGAAAGAGCGAGAGGTTTGGCAAACGCTGTTGCTGACGAAGACTTTTTAGGTAAGAAGATGATTGAGAGAAACGGTGACCGATGTCGCAATAACGGGTCGTGCTTTCCATATGGAGAGGTGGGGCCACAGCAACCTCCCCTGTTTCCGAACGATCAGGACTATCGCCGGCCGTTCTGTGATGTCGGCACAAAAAGTCTAATCGATTCGACTTATAAAGACACAGGAGGGTTTCTTGAGAACTCGTACGAATTTTTTGGCAGCGTTTGCGAGGACGATGGTGGCTTTGTAGGTCTGGGGAAAATTTTACCTGGATTGGGGGATCTTTTGCCTGGATTGGGGGATCCTTTGCCTGGATTGGGGGATCCTTTGTCTGGATTGGGAGATCCTTTGCCTGGATTGGGTGGCCAAGATACCACCGACCTTTCAAAAAAAGCGGTTGATCCTTGTAGATACCCCTCGTTACAAACTGATGTAAATGAGCAGACTGCAAGGTTTCAATATCATCAGAGCAATGAAAAGTCCGCTGCTATCGACGTGGAAGGAAATCAAATGTTAGCTGCCAAAGCTGACCTACTGACTAAGACTGATGCAACGAATAAGAGCGAGACGGTCACGATGATTGGAGGTGACTTAAAATCCCACTTGACTGATCACTTTGAATTTAATATTGGGAATGATGAAGTCAGCATAAAGACAGACTCTCTAGCTTGCATTTCCATGGAAGTGGAATCCCGGATGGAATCTCTATCAGAGAGCGAAAGGGGTGTGAGAACATATGAGTCGCGGTGTGAGAATTCCCAAAAGACTGTTCTCGACTCACAGGGAGTCGAGTGTGAGGCCGCATCAGACCACGAGGAGGATGAACAAGAGCAAAATCGCTTGTCCGAAACACTGGCTAGATTCAGTGCCTTGATCGAGCGCTGTTCAAGACCTAAGTCTGAACTAAGGAGTCACGGGGAATCTGCCCCACTGCAGGAATTGGTTATTGGCGATAAGACGCATGACGAGGCAAGGTTGATTGGCAATGTCAGCGAGTTGGTGAAGAGATGTTTTGATTCTGATCTGCTCAGTTATACAGAGATTTGTGGCGGTTTGGGCCAGTGTTCGCCTGTTCTCGTTGAAAAAGGTACCATTTCGGAGAGCAAATCGCTCTCACATGTCGAGAAGTCTAGCAGGGAGAGTGTGGACTTAACTGAAGAGTTGAGGTCTCCTCCTCTCTTGTCGCCAAGATGTAATTCTCCGAAAATTCGACTGGATGCGGGCGTGGTAGATCCGAACAGAAGCGAAAGCAAGAGACGTGGTAGTGATTCGGGTGGACTTAATTCTGCCGAGAATTCCAAACCTCAAACAAGTGATTCTAATATTGCTACGCATATCAGTGAGTCAGATGGCTGTTTTATCGGGGGATCTGGTGATGATTCTAAACTGCAGGGGGACGTTCCTGGTTCAGGAGATTGGTCACAGGCTGTGGTAGACAGAAGACCGAAGGCGACGACCAAGTCTACACCTGACAGAGTCATAGACAGTTCACGAGTCAGTTCGGAACTGTGTGAGTCGGTGAAATTATGGCTAGATGAGTCTGTGAAACTCCCGACTCGTGGGCGAGCGTTCCACAACAAGAGTCAGCCCAGAACAGACAGCTGCGACTCTAGCGACAGTGTAAAAATTCGAAGCCGTCATATCGACTGGCACAGCAGCGACAAAGGACGCGGGAGAGACAGTCGCAGTTCTTGCGAGAGCCCCAAGAAACGTAGACACCGCCAAAAGTCATGTGACGGTTCTGAGAAACAGATAACCTACCGAAATCCTTGTACTGGCAAGCAGACCTATCTCCGGGATTCATCAGAGAGTGGCAGCCATTCAAGACGGCAGAGCAGCTCGAGCGGTAGCGCAACAAAACGGAAACACGGTCACGATTCGCACAGTCACGCGAGGAAGCGAAGCAAACGCGGCCGTGACCAAGACGAGGAGTGTGATGACCTTGTTTTCAGCTCAGACGAATCGGAACAGCAGGTCAGAGTGCAGAGAATGGCCAGTTACGGTCAAGGGGGTTCATATCAGAGCTCGGAGAGCGACAACCAGAGAGTCCGGGAGAAGGTGGTGAGGTCTCCTGTCGCGGTAGTTGTTGACGATCGCTTACGGGATCGAGCATACGACAGGCGGTTCGAGGGCAGGCAGTCTACAAGAAGTACACGACCAGGAATGAACAATGGTCGGTCTCACCACAGAGGCAGGAAAATGGAAGAGATCCTCCACGGTGGGACAAGATCTCCGAGCGGAAGCTCTGGCCGAACGGTCACCGGCAGGGAGAGACGCCGTGACTGTTTGGAGGGAACGAGTGGAAAGAACTCTGCAGACATCGATGAAAGAACATTCCATACGGTGTGGAAGGAGATCGAGATGGAAGAGCGTTTCGAGTGGGAAGTTAAGAGACACGGTCGTCGGCGTCACGTCTCCTCTCGGGAAGGGAAAGGCGATCCAGGTGAGCGGCACAGACTGATGGAACGAACCGGCGATCCAAGAACCAAAAAGAGGCCCAAGGAAGACGCCCAAGGAGGAGCAATACGAAACAACGCAGAGACAGTCGGGTTGGCGACGTTCGCAGGATTCATTTCGCGCAGAATTCCGCTTCAGAGGGCGTCTGGCGGTGGCAAGAATCTCGCCGTGGACACTGAGATCCTTGTTGGGGGATCACTGGATCTCGATCGGAAGATGGGGCCGAGCGTTTCTCGGGACTGTCGAAGACGTCAAGACGAACGGTTGGTGCGTTCGGGTAGTCTAGTCACTGACGCTGTTGTTGCTAACCATTTGGCGGTCGGTTCTACTTCGGGCGCGGGGCTACGGAAGAGCAGAGATCAGAGGTCATCGGAACGGAAGCAGATGGACTGTGCCTCTGATCCTGTGAAGGGTCGCGAAGAAACCGGACATCTTGTAGTCGGTGGTCAGTTGCAGCCAAACGGTCAACGTACTCAATTGGTACCAAATCTGATCATGTCGTCGTCTCAAGGTCCACCGGCTCAAGACCACCTTCGTCTTTCTGTGCAAAAGCCCGAACCCCATCATGTCTCAGGACCTCGCCGAAACCGTGTCCCTCCCAAGAAACACCCGGTCAAGGTCTCCACCAACGAAGAACTTGAGGAAGGAGAGATCGTCGATGCACCCAACGATGGGGAGTTGCCGAGTGCCACCAGGGATCTCCTGGCGCTTCTCAATGCCCCCATAAGGCTGGTCGGGCCGGCCACTTCCGCGGCAGCGGTTTCGCACGTTTCCAGGCAGCAGTCAGGCCCTAGCAAAACGTAAATGAAAGCGCATGGATAATGTGAAAGTATTCCAGTTGAATAGCTGCCGGATCTCTCTTCACATCGTGCGTAAACCCACGATGCTTGGGTGCCGCGAAGGCAATTCTAGAAACCGCACTACTCAAACACAGGGCATTTAGGTTTTCGATTCTGTGCGAATCGTTGCGAGGATTTTCTTCAGGGCATTCAATTGTCTACAATCGTCGTTCTCGGCAATCACTTTAAAGTGCGCTTAGCGTTGCTGGGTCTCTTCATCTGTTTGAATAAGTGCACTTAATGCTGAATAATAGATTAAGATAAGATCTTCAGCACTTGTTTTTCTGACGATTGTACATGTTGCCCGAAGTTTCGGCTTCTGTGCAGGACTCCTGCGTGCTTTTTATTTGGCGGATGATTTGCCAAGAGTTGAACTGGCGTGTCTCTGCCGACTCAAGTTTGAAACTTTCCTATATCAACGGGAGACATTTTCTAGAATTTCTGTTTGGTTCCCCGGATTTATTGTGACATTTGTTACGCCGTCGTCTCGCAGCTCTGCAGATGTTACGCTGGAGGCAATTATTTGGAAGATAGTCTAAATAGGGTCAGTAGGTTTCTTTATCATTCTGCCAGTTGTACTGTAGCAGTTGTAGTGTAAGTTCAGTTATATAGAACCTCTTGTCATCGGTCCCGTATCAGTCTGATGGAAAGGCATTTTGAAAGAGGAGGTCGATTGTAACTTGAGATATTGCGTGTCGCATGTATATCTCTTGTTGAAATGTTTTCTGTTCGTTACTGTTTCTGCCATTAATGCTATTGAAAATGATGTTGCAAAACTGAGAGATTGTCTGTTGTACGATTTGTGGTTATTCGATTTGTTGGGGTGAAGCCAGACACTTGTCCCTTAAGTGTCTGCAGTGGATGGCTTTTGTAGGTTGGAATTACTTCTTTATCGCCTGTCAATTTTACTATTATTATTGCTGTTATTGTTATTATTATTATTATTATTACTGTGGTTGATGATGCTTTTTAAAATTAATCGTCTCCTACGAGTTGCTCTTTAATTGGCGATATATAAACTTGAGATTACGGGGATTTTAATGGTCTCTGTTTTTTTTTAATTTGGTGGGCCAGAATATGACGTGGGAAAAGTTTTTATTAGTTTAGTTACTCAGCCGTTTTATTTCCGAGGCTGGTCCATAAACATTGCAACTGTAAGTCGCATTGCCTGTATTATTATTATTAGGAACAAACGAAACTACATATAAATTCATATCACACATGCATTCATCATCATCATCATCATTACCATCATCATCAGCATCGTCATAATCATCGTCGCCGTCATCATCAAAATCATCATCATCAACAACTTTTAAGTGTACATATAAATACATGTGTATATATGTGTATATAAAAGACTGTTCTGCAGTGGCGTAGCTATCTCACCACGGGCCCCCACTCCAACAGTTATTTAAAGAAACTAAACCAGTAAACGCGCGCACTGTAAACCTGATTGTCATAACATGTTTAACATCACTTTAATTAAATCCATTTTATAGTTTAAAGACATGCCTCTACACTCTACAGTATGTTCAGAATTTCTTTCTGCGGCACTTCTTCTCTGCAAAAATGTGAACAAGTTCATCAACGTCCATTTTCTTTGCGTTTTCGTTTTCTATGCTGAGAATGGCTAATCCAGATAGTCTATCTTGCAACATGGTATTGCGCAAATAGTTTTTGATGAGCTTAAGCTTGGAGAACGACCTCTCTGCTGTTGCCACAGTTACTGGTAAAGTGAGGAAGAGAAGATAAGCAGTGCAGACATCTGGGAGTGATGTAACAAGAGAACTATTTTCGATTATCAAAAGATGACTCAACTCTTTGATTGTGTTTATTTTCTTAATTTCTTGTTTGAGAACCATTCTAAAGCTTTGTAGCTGCTCGAAGAACGATGGTGCTATATCATTTGAATACTGTTGTTGTAACTTTGTCGCCTTTGTGAATAGTTGATAATCGGTGGCGGCAGTCAATTCACGGGGGTGCAGTATGCCAAATGTATCTACCACGACCTGCATTCCTCTGAACCGATGAACAACCTGATTGATGAGAATGTCAAGAGTGCGGTAAACTACATTTACTTTGAATCGCATTTCTGGATCAGTGAGTCGGCTATCATCGCATAGATCATCAAACTGCTTCTTTGCTTTTGGGATTCGTTTACCTTTTCCAAAATTGGTCTCTACACCCCATTGTTGGGCAATAGAGACTGCCGTTTCCTTGGCAATATTGTATTCATTTGAATTGTTCCTGAATGCTGACATGAGTTCAAACAAATTTTTAAGCAGATTTGAAGCACTCATTAAGTCAATTGTATCAGCCTGTAGCATTTTTGAAATAGTATTCACACTTTCAAACATTTTTGTGAGCACAACCAGAAGAAAAACAAATTCAAACGATTCTAATTTCCTTTGAAGTCCGAGTGCTTCAGCAATTATATCTTTTTTTTTCTCGACCAGATTTATATTTATTAATGCTTTCAATATATCTACATAACGATAGCGTACTGCTACTATGCACTCTTCACGGGACGACCATCTTGTTGGGCACAATGCCTTGAGTTTGATATTCGACTTAGTTGTAAACGATGACAGAATGTCCCATCGTTTGATGCTGGAACCGAAGAACGTGTAAATCCGCTGAATAACATCAAAAAATTGTGATACTTCGTGTACTTGAGAAACTGCATCATTCAGAACCAAGTTCAGATTATGTGCAACACAATGAACGTATAAAGCGTTTGGCACTTTTTCCAAAATATGTGATTGGACTCCAGAGTAGACACCACTCATTGTGGCAGCACCGTCATAGCCTTGGCCTCTGCATTTCAACAGATCCAACCCTTTATCTTTTATGCACTTTAAAATTTCGCCTTCAATTCCTGCAGCACTTTGATCATGAATCGCACGAAAGCCTAGAAAACTTTCATTGATCTGAATGTGGGTTCGTTTTCCAGTTTCAGGGTCAGTCTCTATCGTCACATAACGAAATACTTCACTCATTTGATCAACTTTGGAAATATCTTGAGTGGTGTCTATGATGACTGTAAAAAAAAGGAGCCTGCTTTATCAGATCTATTAAAGCATTTTGCAAATGAGTAGAAAGTATCTCTATTACTTCATTCTGCACTGTAGGGCTTAAATATTTGGTTGTTCCACCAGGTCGTTCAATAAGTTCTTTCAACACTGGGTCATATGCCGCCAAAAGTTCAATGACTGATAAAAAATTTCCAGAATTCACATTTCCCAACTTTTCTCTATGGCCTCTGAAAGCGAGTCCGCACGTCGTTAAAGTAAGAGTAACGTTCACAACACGATGTACAATTTGCCTCCAAAAGTTCCTTTCTTTTAACACTTGCTTCTCGTTTTCTTCATCAATAGTTTTATGAAGCCTCCAGTGATCAAAAACCACACAAGCTTCAGCATGCCCATCTGAATCTTCATGCATACGAATTTTACTTGTTAACGATTTCCATTTACGAATTCCTTTTGCCCATGCAGGTTCATTTCCAAGTTTTGTACGATCACCAAAAAGCCAACATGGCTCACAATACACAGAATCAAGTTTCTGTGAATAACACAACCAAGTAACTGGTAATTTCAAACCAGCTTTAGTTGTCCTCTCATAATACTTTTCTGAAAAGCTCCTGTTGTTTTGATTCGGATCCCTAGGAAAAGGACCTCTGGGTTGGCATGGTCCATGTTCCACGACAACCGTTTGATGCTATTGTCACTTACATTAACAGAATAGTTTGCTCTGTCCGTTGGGAATTGACCTAAAATCACTATGGTGTTGATGTCTTCAGTTTCGACTGGAATAACATCCAATTTGTTTGCAGTTTCAACATTTTTAGCTTCGATAGTGTTTGGATCAAACGCTTCGACTGAATTAGTAACAGTAGAACTAGTACTACATCCTTCCGAAATCGATGGCCGAGTTCCAACATTTCCTTCATTAACGCAGCTAGTGTCTGGCGTTCTACCTGCTACGTTACAGCCATCTTGACTCGGTCGACTTTTCAACTCGGCAGAGGCAGATTGACTATGCTTAGGTGCTGGATTACAAAAATAATCTATTTTTTGTAGTTTCCTTAAGCTTAACATCTCCTCACGCTTTTTTTACGTTTTGTTGCTCCACTTGTGTGTTGATATGACATTTTGGGCTGCTTTATATTTTGTTAATATCTTGAAATTAAAAATTATTTCCAAATATTATAATTAAAACTAAATTTTTAGCTTCTAGATTCAAACGTTAATTAAGCTTTTTACTGCACATTAAAATAAACAATTGACGTCATAGTACGTCACAAAACAGGAAGTATAGTAATAACGTATTCATAATATACTATGAAGTACAGCTAAGACAGTAATCGAATTTTTGGCGACATCTATTCGTTTGTAATGTCCATAATGTTAACTTCGTAACTAGAAATTTATCGCATCGCATCACGTCCTTCTGACTGACTGACTGACTGCCTGTGCTCAACTGCTCATAATTTTTGTTTTTCTTGGTCGGGCCGGGCCCCCCCAAAACGGCCGGGCCCCGCAGCACGGCTGTAGCTGCTACCACGGTAGTTACGCCACTGCCGTTCTGTTCAGCCGGGTTCAGTTGGGAGCGCTCCTGAGTAGTAACCTTGAAGGTACGCTATATGAATTTCCTTTATGAATATGTTTTATCGCTTAGAAGTGCACTCTTATATCTTACAATTGAATTGATTACAATTCCACCACTTGAAATGCCAGTCAAGATACCCACCATAAACCGAGGTCGTGACTCAGAGGTAAGGTGTATAATATCGTTTGGATGCAAAGACATTGAAACGTTTTTCAAACCCTCCACGGGGGTCAATAGTTGCTTCCAATTGTCGTATTGGTTGTTATGACAGCTGTACAATCTTTCGATTTCACAAACAGCTTGATAGGTATCATTATAAGTTGTCTTGATTTCAGGGAATATCTGATAATTCGCTATCCGCTCATGAACCATATGGTAAGCCTAAGCATCTGGCTTGCCTTTTAAAACTTAACCAGTTTCAATGAGGAAGACAGACATTGCTGAGTCAAGTATTGAATGTTTCAGTTTACGTCTCCAAAATTTCGAATCGACTAAAGAGCAAATTTTGCCTGAAAGGTTTCTAGTTATTTTAGAAGTTCCATAGTTCTCAATATCTACAATTAACTAGAATTAAATTGAATTTTAATAACCCAAATTTACTGATTTGTGCACTGAGATATGAGTGAGTTTCAGTAATCGTTTTCATTTCGTGTAGCTTATACACAATGATATTAAAATATTCGTCTATTCAGAAAGATAACAATCTGTAGCTAAATATCAGATCTGAACATGAACATCTGTGCCTTACAGTTCACTTATTCCAGCAAGCATATTGTTAGTAGAAAATAAGATTGGCAGCCCTTTGAGTAAGACCTTATTTTCTTAGCCCCGGAAAAGGAAGCCGTGTGCCCAGTCCTCTCCTTATTTCCTCGGGGCTGTCGCATTGAGAGCGCTTCTGAATAGCTAGTACTGTTAGAAGCGCTATATAAATACTCAGATACGATACGATACGATAGCTCAATTAATTCGCAAGGTAAAGTGGTCAGATTACGTCCTTCCATCACATATTTTTGCTACTTCTGTCTTACATTATAAGACGTTACAGGCCAACCGCTCTTACCACACACTGGCACACCGGTTGTGTGATTTATGGTTACACCCAATGATATTGATAAATCTCTTGCCACCGACCGAATTGTTTGATGTGCTGACAAACTTCTTAATACCAAACAAAGCAAGAAAAAGCCGCTGATTACATACTTAGAGCAAAATCGACCAGTGCATGAGAAAATCAACAATAATTATTACTTGACGGAAGTATGTCAGTGGACACCATCACAGTTCCCAAGATGAAGCAAGGTGGGATGGTCTATAGAACAATGGGGGGGGAGGCAAACTGTCAGTGATTCTAACATCAATTGCCCGTTTTCTCAACCGCTTAACAGCCAATCGTTTTGTTGCATGCGGAACAGATGTTCCTTTGGGTCCACCCTTTGTCACTGACTGTGCATCTAACAGCGTATTATGTATTACTGTACTGCTATGGGTAACCATAAAGCTTATTGATTGATGTTAAAATAATGTCAGTTTTAACCAATAATGGCACAACAACTAAGCAAAACAGTGAAGAGTATTCACTCATTCTTTCATTTCGATAATTTCTATACCACCTCCTCAAGGGAAACTACTTAAAGGTGCTCCCAGCCCAGCCACGGCCAAAAAGAAATGACTTTAGCACCTTACAATAGGTAGGTAGATCATTGTAAGGGGGAAGACGGAAGGCAACCGGGAGCCCATTCTAGGTGGATGGACCAACCACTGAGAAAACTCGATGCAGCATTAGCGACGAGCGTACTCTGGACACCAGAAGCTCGCCTTTAGCATAAGAGCGCAGAGATTTACGCGAAAAGAGTTCAGACACCGGACGACACAGTTCAATCAAGTAGGATGGCGCACAATATATATATTTATATATAACGTATATTTTATATATATACTTATAAGCTTCAAGAGCCACCAGCGGTGGGCCCACGCATAAGTGTGGAACCAACCAATGGATTCCCGTTGACAGCTAACAGGTGACATGGATAAATTGATTCTTGAATGTTCTATTGTTGTACAGAAGTCTCCGCTGCGGATGTTGAGGTTAAAGTGCCAATCGGTTACGTTACAATGCCAACGCCCACATCCAAGTGGATCATCATAATGCAACGCATTAACGGACTCCTCAGCTTCAACAGAACCTGGAATCAATATAGGAATGGATTTCGATCTTTAGGGGCACAGGTTGAGTTTTGGCTTGGAAATGAAATAATCCATCGTTTGACCAACGGTAGCATCTATTCCTTTCGTATAGAGGTACTCACTAATTGAGACCGAGATATTTAACTCTGTAAACTTCAGAGTACCTATTTATCGCAATATGTTAGTGAACAAGCGAGGAAATAATCTTAAAAATTGTGGGAACGCGGGGTGGATCGAAAATTGGTTTTGGGAAATAGGATTGCTTTCAAAATGTTGATTGCAACACACGTGCAGAAATTGCAATAAGTCCAATTATTTAGATTCGTTGGACGGATCAGAGATTCGTTGGAATTATGGAAGGAGTTATTTGCTAAGATTATTATTATTTATTATTTTTAATCAGCATTTCTATTGCGCCAATATATAATGCCAATCAGTCGACGCCGTCGACTGATTGGATCCCCCCCAAAACGGCCGGGCCCCGCAGTACGGCTGTAGCTGCTACCACGGTAGTTACGCCACTGGTCGACGGAGCGTCAAATCCACAGCGCGATCCGGTCAATCGCAGCATGTACAGGAGGCGGAGTAGCTATTGCTGTCAAATGATTCCAAAACCTTTATGATGACCTGGAAATGATAAGGAGTGTATGTGTGATTGTGTGTGTGTTAGGGCAGTGGAGGAAACGCTTGGATAAAAGTATGGCTTCTACTTCACCGCAAGAAATTTATAAACTGCTTTTCATAGTTTGTCAGCAATAGAGTATAGTTGCAGCCCGTAGACACATGATAATATATACATTGTATGATCATCTCTATTGGATGGGCCTCGAACAGGGAGCAGCATCACACGAAGCGGTAGACCTAACAAGATAAACATGCTAGCTGCTCAGCATGAAATTCATCTCACACCACACCGGTTCGATCTGGTTCTTTAAACATTCGGATCAATCTTGAATCGTCATACACCGGGCATTAGCGTGCCTCTTCTTTCATTACACGTCATTCGTTTCCTGTCTTTACTAGCAAAGTAATTCAAGTAGGGTCATCGACATAATATTAGATCTATAAATAGCTAGAAACCTCAATTGATAAATCAGTAATGTCATGTAATGCACTGTAACGTAATGTAAATGTAATGTCATGTAATGAAGCACTTATATAGCGCCACTCAAATCAGAGGCGCTCAAGACTCAACACAAAGCTAAACAGTAGTTCGGTCATGGGTTCACATCCATCCAGGGATTGGATTTAAAAAATTATTTATCCAATGGCCCACATTGGCTTACCACATTGGCGTGCTACATTGGCGTACCATTCAGCTTATATGTATATGATATGCACTGACCAACACTGTAAACAGTATCAGTTAGTGAGCAAGATCAGACGTCTATGCAGACGAGTGCCAACAGTTTCAACGCCTGGACCCATCCGGTTATGTGTTATAATAAAATACAAACACCAGGGGCAGCGATCCCGGGGGTGGGTGGGTTGAGGGGACAATTCCCCCCCCCCACCTTTTGCAGAGAGGGGAAACGTTATACGTGTGTCCCAGCCACATTTCCTACCCCTCTCATTGGATGTCCTCCCACCTGTCAAACAAGATCGCCGCCTTTGACAGATATGTCGACGGAAACTCCTGGTCCCTAGGCAGAGAAGCGTTTCTTCATCCATATCCATCTATGTCCGTCAAAGTCAATGTCCGTCAATGTCCACCAGGCGACTGGTCAGGCGGTCAGTCGATCAGTATCACGTGCTTCACACTGACATATGGATGTGCACATGTCAAGTGCAAATGAAGCTACTTACTTACTTACTTAATTGGCGACGTTGTCGTCTGAATGCATGCATCGATTTGTCAGTGTGTAGCCGGGAGAGCATGGCTTGCGCCAACATTATTTATATAGCGTTGCTTTAGTCAATCCAAAGGTTATTCATAATTATGGAAAGAAGCATCATTATTAAGATCAGCTCAAAGTCTGAAGTGAGATCGAGTTCAGTATGCGTTTCAAAGGAGATGGTAGTCATGCCTCACTATCGATCTCAGCTAGTGTACGGTTAGCGAATTCGATTTATAAGGTTGTGGTTACTGTGTGTTAGCTACAGGTAACTAGGCGTGTGGTGTGCCATTAACATTAGAATAGAAATAAAAAGCAATCCATTAAAACACAACTGCCTATGTTCCTCGTCAATACTCACCAACCGTGTACCATCATACATTTACTCTATTTTGATGCCTATTATTATGAGTCACGTAGGATGATTATTTCTTAGTTTTCTCCCTGTGCACGGTGTGAGGAGTCAAGCAAATTACCCGGTTGAATTGTCCTCTTCTTCACAGTATCTAGTTGAATTGCAACGAAAGATAAATGGGCTTAGATCCCCCCGCGGTGCATATAAATAACGTTTGAAAATGAATTATCTTACAGATTACAATCATGACTATATAATTTCTGCATAAATTTTAGTTTAAGAAATTAGCAGATAGCATCTTAACATCTGCTCGTCTCTTCAATCAACAGCAGACATTTCGTGAGTCTTAAAATTCGTATCAATCTGTTTTCTTTCCATTAGCGAAGATCAGGAACATCGAGTAAGGCCTGTAACTAAACTCTCATTTCGAATTTAAAACCATTTTGCAAATTTTGGAAGAAACACATACTTTTATTTATTTTTATATTACCGAAATTTGATATCGCCCTTCTTCCAACATTTTTTGCTCAGAAGTGCATACACATGCCTCGACCGCGCAATAGCAGTTGTACTGCAGAGCAATAATAGTGCGCGAAGGACTTGCTCAAGGTCCCTATACAGTGACTCCCCGGACGAGGGTCGAACCCCCTCGCTCAGCACACACTGAACGTCACTGGCTGACCGCCCTAATCGATCGGCCACTGTGCCACATATAGCGCCACTCAAAAGAAAATAACCAGAGGTGAGATCAACTGTAGTGAAACTACATCAGACTAAGACTAGTTATGCAGCGAGGGTGACAATACAGTGAATAAAAATTATTGTGCTTTTTGTTATTTTAAATCAGGTAAAGATGTTCCGCTGTTTTAGAAACTTCGTAGCTGCATTTTGTCTGTTTGCGACCGCACCGTGTTTCTGTGACACGGATTCTGATGTGAGTCTTGATGACCGTTACAACACAACTATCAAATCCATAGTTAACATCCTGTGGAAGAGTTTCGAGACTTAAATCCGAAATAAGTCCAACGCTCTGCTCTTTGCAATTCCGTCTGCGATCGATATAAATTTCATCAACAAAGTGTTGGATAAAGAAATGAAGGCAAACATTATGAAGTCACTTCCTCTGTACGATCGCTTTCACGTTGATTTAGAAAGAGTTGACTACAGGCTGAACAACCAGGAAATACGTTTCAAGACTATTTATCACGGAGAGTTCGATGAAATGAATGAGAGAATGCTCGTCGGTCTCGCGTACAGTAAGCTGTCAAAATTCAGCAAAGATCGTTACAAGCTCATTATAAGTAATAAGGAGGATCCAGTGAAGACATTTTACAACCTATATTATGGTACAATTATACCAACTGGGTTGGGTATCAATTGTGACGTAAGAAACTGCGCATATCCAAGGATACTTTGGCCCCGTGAAGGTCCACGTGAAGGTGCACCATTCGCGATCCTCACTCTAGCCTCTTGGAACATCGAATCAGTTGATGGATTCACGTGGACTGAAGAGGTTGATTTTCATCTCTCAGATACGTCGGCAGTCCAGGTCAACGCCGCTCGTGGTTTGAGTGATTTCGACTACGCTGAATTCAGATATCCAAAGCTAAACGGTTGCACCGGCAGAGTCATTCGGATGCCCTACAAGTGGAACCTTAACCTGACTTTTGTGATTCCATCGGATAAAGAAATGTGCGGTTCATCGGAGGAATTGTGGAAGAATGTTCAAAATGTTAATCTTAATGCATTGAAGTATAAAAGTCGATCAATGTTTGTGAGCATTCCACTTTTCAAAGTGTCTGCAGATATCGATTTGAGAAAGAAACTAGAGGATACAGTTCTGGCACAAGCTTACAATCGACCATCGTCCACATTGTTCAATACTGTCGCCTTCCAAGCGGCAGAAGTAAACTTCAATCCACGGATTCCGAAGAGCACGCCAACCCCAACAACCATTCCTGATGATCAAACCTCAATATTTATGGCAGAGCGTCCATTTTTCTTCGCCTTGTATGATGAGATCAGTGGAATGTTTATTTTCACTGGTCTCATCAACAATCCGGGCTGCACCAGTAAATGCCATGAATATGAACTAGTAAACTAGCTGGAGTTTTACTCTGTAAGGTTTATGACTTATTTCTGATTATGCAATATTTTTTGACAATTGTCAGCAAATTACACAATTGGTATATTAATTTGGTCGATTACATTTGCCTAATGATTACACACTGCTTAATTAGCTGAATCACCTTTACATAAAATTTGGTCATCTGTTGGATTATTAATAAATTCTCGAAGAATTGTTTTGCCTCTGTATGCAGAGCCATATGATTTAATCAAGCTAAACATTGACATCGATGACAACAATCACAGGTATGCACGCATCACCTGTCAATAGATATCACGCATTTAGGCCTATATAACGCGTTTAGGTGCGCTACGAGGACGTAGTTAATGCAGTGTTAGTGGGCGTGGTTACACTGATGTAGTGCTATTTTGTAGAAGTGCCCGCCATACAAATTTCTGAACTGTGTTGCGAAGATGTGATGGGCTGATTCATACAACCACTCTGAATAGAAAACCCGTAGGGCACTAGATAAATGCTTGATTACAACACACTACATATTAAGGACCTCTCTTTAAAGCGACACCCTCATTTAAACCCTCCATTGACACTATCTTTTGATATATTCCATTGACACCCCCTTTCGACACCCTCCATTGGCATTTCCATTGGCACTCTCTTTTGACACAATGCATTGACACCCTCTGTTGACACATTCTATTGTCACCCTCTTCTGACACCCTGCATTGACACCATCCGTTGACACTCCCTTTTGACACATTCCACTGACACTTACTTTTGACACATTCCACTGAAACTTACTTTTGACAAATTCCATTGACACCCTTTTTTGTCACACACCATTGGCTCCGGCATTTGACACTCTCCATTGATATTGTCTTTTGAAACATTCCATTGACACTCTCTTTAGACACACTTCATTGACACCCTTTTTTGATACACTGCATTGATACCCTGACTGAGACCATCCATTGACACTCTCCGTTTACACCCTCTTTTGATACTTTCGATTGACACCCTCTTTTGATGCACTCCATGGGCACCCTCTTTTGATGCACCACATTGACCCTGTCTGTTGGCACCCTTCGCTGACATACACTTTTAATACATTCAATTGACACAATATTTTGACACCCTCCATTGGTACCCTCTTTTCATACATTCCATTAACACGCTCTTTGAGTACATCCATTGACACTCTCTTATAATATATTCCATTGACACCTTCTTCTGACATCCTGCATTGACACTATCCTCTGACAAATTCCATTAACACCGTCTTTTGACACCCTTCAATGACACACTTTTTTGATACACTCCATTGACAACCTCGTTTGATAGACTCCATTGACACCCTGTTTCGACACACTAAATTGACACCGTCTTTTTATATATCCCATTGACGCCTTATTTTGACAACCTCCATTAACACACTTTTTCGATACACTACATTGACAACCGCTTTTCATACACTCTATTGACACCTTCTTTCGACACACTTCATTTACACCGTCTATTGACACATTCCATTTTCACCCTCTTTTAACGCATTCCTCTGATACCCTATTTTGACACCTCCATTGACACCTTTCTTTGATACATGCCATTGACACCCTCTTTTGACACACTCCACTGACACCCTCTTTTGACACCCTCCATTGACACCGTGTATTGGCACCCTCCATTGACACCCTCTTTTGACACCCTCCATTTATACCCTCCATTGACACTATCTTTTAATATACTCCATTGACACCTTTTTTCGACACCCTCCATTGACACCTTCCATTGGCACTCTCTTTTGATACAATGCATTGACACCCTCTGCTGACACATTCTATTGACACCCTCTTCTGACACCCTCCATTTACACCGTCCGTTGACACTCTCCATTGACAGACTCCTTTGATGCACTCCATTGACACCAAGTTTTGACACCCTCCATTGCCACACTCCTTTAATACATTCCATTGACACCCTCTTTTGACATCCTCCATTGACACCCTTTTTTTATATACTCCATTGACACCCTCTCTGAGACCATCCATTGACACTCTCCATTGACACCCTCTTTTGATACTTTTGATTGACGCCCTCTTTTGATACATGCCATTGACACCCTCTTTTGACACACTCCATTGAAAGATTCAATTCAAACGATCAGTTTATCTAACAGTCACACGAGGAAAGGTTATGATAGGCCCTCTTGATGGAAGATGTACTGGATAAATCAACGACCTCTGGTAAGTCTTCTTTGCAAGTATCTGCGTAGGTTTTTTGAACCATCATACCGCAAAAATAAATGTGAGAAGGAATTAGCTTGTGATTGGATTTTAGTTTCACAAGGCAGTCGGTCACGTTGCTGTAAGAGTATTGCCTTAGACTGTATAAAGTTTAAGCAATAGTTTACAGCGATTAAGAAGTTATTAGATCATACTATTATTGCATTTAAGGCTATCGTTTACCGCGCTCTAGAAGTCATTCCGTGAGACTGTGTTGCATTTTAATTTGTAGTGACGCCTTAGATGTTTGGAGATTGCGATTGCAGGAAAGGTATTGGTCAAGTTTGTTGCAGAAAATAAATATAGAGACAATGTTAAAGGCATACTTGCATCACATGCATTATGGTCTCAAACGATCTGCCTTAAATACCTTACTCTAGCGCCAGCATGACACAGTTCTGTCTGATTATCATCTTTATAAAGTTCATGTAAGTCTTCGCCATTTCTGACCTCGTGATGAGCAATTTTTATCAACTGAAAATTACTAAATGCAATTGAGCGAGCAATCGTATGTGTCTATATGTCATGAATGTGTGTTCTGTGGTGTGATTAAATGGACGAGGCAGATAGGCAACTGTTCCGGGGGCAGATGGGCAACTGTTCCATGGGCAAATGGGCGATTGTTCCAAGGTCTGAGTGTTCGCTCCTTTCTCCAGTCCACTCGAGTCTCCAGTCGATTTCATACAATTTCCGTGAGCTGTCGTTTCGTGACCAAATGATTTTGAGCAAATTGAAATTTGATATCGCCCTTCTTCTAACATCTTCTGCTGAGAACTGCACACGCCTCGACAGCGCAATTTCAGCTGTAATGCAGAGCAATTGTGCGCGAAGGACTTGCTCAAGGTCCTTACACAGTGACTGACGCCTCGGACGAGGGGCGAACCCTCTCACTCCGCGCACACTGAGTGTTACGGGCCGGGCCGACCGCTCTAACCGATCAGCCACCGTGCCGCACAATGATTGTCTTTCGGTTCATAACACCACCAATCCACCACTTCGTGTGACTTCAAATTAGAACTGAGCACATTCTATAATGGAATATTTGATAGAAAATACATATGTTGCACACGAACTATGAATACATGCCACAAAAATCGATAACAGAATCCCGTAAAAGTTACAAAAAAGCTGTGCTTATTTTAATTTTATGGTATGTTTTCATTTAGGAAAATGGCAACTAATTGGTGGCTTCCATTAGCGATTTTTAGTCTCTGCTGGACTTTAGTCAATTCCAACGATTCACGTTACAACAGTACCTTAATTTCATGCTGTGGAAGATATTTTGTGGTAAACAAATACCACGAATGAAATACGAGATAATATCAATACGCTGATGTTTACAATCCCTCTGTCGAGAGATTTGGTATTAATTGATGATATGTTGAACGAGGAACAGAAGAAGATGTTTAGAAAGTCACTACCGTTGTACTAAAGTTTAGATAACGCCCTTGGAGCTGTTGAGAATGAGGTCATCAGAGCATCGATGCGTGAAATGAGATTCAAGACAATTTACCACGGAAAGATTGAATCACTTGTTAAAAGAATGTCATGCCGTTTCGCTCCACACAAAACTGATTTTCAAAATGAGCGTGTCTTCCTCGTTCAAACGGAATCACAACTGGTGGAACAAGTTGAGAACAGCTTTATTGGTTTCATCTGTGAAGTCAGGTACTGCGCTATTCGTGAGATTCTATCCAGTAAAGTGCCTTTCGTGGTTCTCACGTTGGCCACTTGGAATATCTCATCGTGTGAGGGAATGCATCGTGGTTTCATGTGGTATGATGTTGTTAAGTTTGCCCTGTCTGAGACGTCATCCATAGACGTCAGAGTCATGCGATGTTACGGAACCTACGATTACACAGAATTCAAGTATCCGAGGCTAAACGGTTGCACTGGAAGGGTCGTTCGTTTGCGCTACAAGGCGAGCTTCAACATGACGTTTGTGATTCCATCAGACAACAAGATGTGCAGTTCATCGGAGGGCCTGTGGAAGAATGTCCAGAGTGTCAATCTTAATGGACTGAATTATGAAAGGCGAACCTTCTTTCTGAGAAATTCGCTTTCAGGGTTTCCGCGAAAATCGACTTGAAGATGAAATTGACGGGTACAGTTTTGGCTCAGGCTTTCGATCAAGATACTTCAGGATTGTATAATGCTCTGGCTTTGCAAGCTGCAGAAGTTACTTTCAATCCGGAAATTTTTAACAAGAACTGGCCAACTCCCTCTTTTGGGGCAGATACTTTTCAGGCGGAACGTCCGTTTTACTTCGGTCTTTATCATTCTTCGACGCAATCGCCGATCTTTGCCTCTCTTATCAACAATCCAGGCTGTACCAGTAAATGCGACAAAATAATGAATGCAATTGGATAGAGATTGTTTTACAAACGTTACATTTGGCTCTTCTTGATTTTCTAAATTTCAGTATTTACAAACAGATGCATTTAAATTTAGGTCAAAGTTTTCATCGTCATTTAAATATGGGAAAACTTTTAAGTAAATGTTATTTAGCCCTTTAGTTATTCTTTAACATCAAGAACACCTCTTTGGCAATAAATAATTAAGTCTTGATTTCGGAATAACGGCTCTACTAGCTAAGAGTGTGATGAGCAAGACATTTGATTTTCGTTGCAAGATTTGTTATCCAAAGTTGCAACAGGAAACTGATTTTTGCAATACGATGAAAGAACATATCCAGAAAGTGGGTTTAGTTGCAGAGCGCATTCAGATATTCAAATAAGTTTTATGCAAAGGTGCCAAAAACATCACTCTCGATGCGTCTGATAACCTGAAATGGTTTACTTATATTATGACAATTGTTGTCTAATATTGCGCAGTCATTAACAACACGTGTATTGATGGTATCATTATGAGTGTCGGCCTACTAGTTTTTAATTAATAATTCTGCTTATTCGTTTTCTTTGTTCGAACTATGTGCATGGTCAACATGGCCAAATCAATAATTAAATTGAGTTATTGTATAGATTTCGCTGTGCAAAACCAGCTTCAATTGTTACATTCAATTTAGGTAATAATTTCTATATATTCTTGCTTTAAACATCGAAGCGACAAACTTGTGAAATCTTGTGCATATGAAGCGCTGGAGTTGGTGATCGAAGTAATATTAAAAGTTATGTTCTAGTGAGCGAGTTAACTTATTGCTTGATTCGTATAATTATCTGCAACAGTTGCTGACTTGCAAATGGCGACCATACACGTTATGATAACATTTTCAAAATATATGCAAGTAAGTCTACTTATCATGCGAAACGTCTTTAGGATATGCTAATCGCTTACTTAAACAGGTGCCTCTGCTAATCCCCTTCTGTTCCTTCGCCCTTATCCATCTAAGTCCGTCAACGAATCGCTGTCGATCTGGCAACTGCATGGAAAGTCGATCAGTCTGTTCCGGTAACACGCGTAGAACCTGAATTGCTGGACGCTGACGTCACGGAACCGATTCAGTAACCATCGTAATAAACATTGCAGCGGTATAATTGTGGTATTCAGAGAGTCCTACGTACCAGTGGCGTAACTACCGTGGTAGCAGCTACAGCCGTGCTGCGGGGCCCGGCCGTTTTGGGGGGGCCCGGCCCGACCAAGAAAAACAAAAATTATGAGCAGTTGAGCACAGGCAGTCAGTCAGTCAGTCAGAAGGACGTGATGCGATGCGATAAATTTCTAGTTACGAAGTTAACATTATGGACATTACAAACGAATAGATGTCGCCAAAAATTCGATTACTGTCTTAGCTGTACTTCATAGTATATTATGAATACGTTATTACTATACTTCCTGTTTTGTGACGTACTATGACGTCAATTGTTTATTTTAATGTGCAGTAAAAAGCTTAATTAACGTTTGAATCTAGAAGCTAAAAATTTAGTTTTAATTATAATATTTGGAAATAATTTTTAATTTCAAGATATTAACAAAATATAAAGCAGCCCAAAATGTCATATCAACACACAAGTGGAGCAACAAAACGTAAAAAAAGCGTGAGGAGATGTTAAGCTTAAGGAAACTACAAAAAATAGATTATTTTTGTAATCCAGCACCTAAGCATAGTCAATCTGCCTCTGCCGAGTTGAAAAGTCGACCGAGTCAAGATGGCTGTAACGTAGCAGGTAGAACGCCAGACACTAGCTGCGTTAATGAAGGAAATGTTGGAACTCGGCCATCGATTTCGGAAGGATGTAGTACTAGTTCTACTGTTACTAATTCAGTCGAAGCGTTTGATCCAAACACTATCGAAGCTAAAAATGTTGAAACTGCAAACAAATTGGATGTTATTCCAGTCGAAACTGAAGACATCAACACCATAGTGATTTTAGGTCAATTCCCAACGGACAGAGCAAACTATTCTGTTAATGTAAGTGACAATAGCATCAAACGGTTGTCGTGGAACATGGACCATGCCAACCCAGAGGTCCTTTTCCTAGGGATCCGAATCAAAACAACAGGAGCTTTTCAGAAAAGTATTATGAGAGGACAACTAAAGCTGGTTTGAAATTACCAGTTACTTGGTTGTGTTATTCACAGAAACTTGATTCTGTGTATTGTGAGCCATGTTGGCTTTTTGGTGATCGTACAAAACTTGGAAATGAACCTGCATGGGCAAAAGGAATTCGTAAATGGAAATCGTTAACAAGTAAAATTCGTATGCATGAAGATTCAGATGGGCATGCTGAAGCTTGTGTGGTTTTTGATCACTGGAGGCTTCATAAAACTATTGATGAAGAAAACGAGAAGCAAGTGTTAAAAGAAAGGAACTTTTGGAGGCAAATTGTACATCGTGTTGTGAACGTTACTCTTACTTTAACGACGTGCGGACTCGCTTTCAGAGGCCATAGAGAAAAGTTGGGAAATGTGAATTCTGGAAATTTTTTATCAGTCATTGAACTTTTGGCGGCATATGACCCAGTGTTGAAAGAACTTATTGAACGACCTGGTGGAACAACCAAATATTTAAGCCCTACAGTGCAGAATGAAGTAATAGAGATACTTTCTACTCATTTGCAAAATGCTTTAATAGATCTGATAAAGCAGGCTCCTTTTTTTTACAGTCATCATAGACACCACTCAAGATATTTCCAAAGTTGATCAAATGAGTGAAGTATTTCGTTATGTGACGATAGAGACTGACCCTGAAACTGGAAAACGAACCCACATTCAGATCAATGAAAGTTTTCTAGGCTTTCGTGCGATTCATGATCAAAGTGCTGCAGGAATTGAAGGCGAAATTTTAAAGTGCATAAAAGATAAAGGGTTGGATCTGTTGAAATGCAGAGGCCAAGGCTATGACGGTGCTGCCACAATGAGTGGTGTCTACTCTGGAGTCCAATCACATATTTTGGAAAAAGTGCCAAACGCTTTATACGTTCATTGTGTTGCACATAATCTGAACTTGGTTCTGAATGATGCAGTTTCTCAAGTACACGAAGTATCACAATTTTTTGATGTTATTCAGCGGATTTACACGTTCTTCGGTTCCAGCATCAAACGATGGGACATTCTGTCATCGTTTACAACTAAGTCGAATATCAAACTCAAGGCATTGTGCCCAACAAGATGGTCGTCCCGTGAAGAGTGCATAGTAGCAGTACGCTATCGTTATGTAGATATATTGAAAGCATTAATAAATATAAATCTGGTCGAGAAAAAAAAAGATATAATTGCTGAAGCACTCGGACTTCAAAGGAAATTAGAATCGTTTGAATTTGTTTTTCTTCTGGTTGTGCTCACAAAAATGTTTGAAAGTGTGAATACTATTTCAAAAATGCTACAGGCTGATACAATTGACTTAATGAGTGCTTCAAATCTGCTTAAAAATTTGTTTGAACTCATGTCAGCATTCAGGAACAATTCAAATGAATACAATATTGCCAAGGAAACGGCAGTCTCTATTGCCCAACAATGGGGTGTAGAGACCAATTTTGGAAAAGGTAAACGAATCCCAAAAGCAAAGAAGCAGTTTGATGATCTATGCGATGATAGCCGACTCACTGATCCAGAAATGCGATTCAAAGTAAATGTAGTTTACCGCACTCTTGACATTCTCATCAATCAGGTTGTTCATCGGTTCAGAGGAATGCAGGTCGTGGTAGATACATTTGGCATACTGCACCCCCGTGAATTGACTGCCGCCACCGATTATCAACTATTCACAAAGGCGACAAAGTTACAACAACAGTATTCAAATGATATAGCACCATCGTTCTTCGAGCAGCTACAAAGCTTTAGAATGGTTCTCAAACAAGAAATTAAGAAAATAAACACAATCAAAGAGTTGAGTCATCTTTTGATAATCGAAAATAGTTCTCTTGTTACATCACTCCCAGATGTCTGCACTGCTTATCTTCTCTTCCTCACTTTACCAGTAACTGTGGCAACAGCAGAGAGGTCGTTCTCCAAGCTTAAGCTCATCAAAAACTATTTGCGCAATACCATGTTGCAAGATAGACTATCTGGATTAGCCATTCTCAGCATAGAAAACGAAAACGCAAAGAAAATGGACGTTGATGAACTTGTTCACATTTTTGCAGAGAAGAAGTGCCGCAGAAAGAAATTCTGAACATACTGTAGAGTGTAGAGGCATGTCTTTAAACTATAAAATGGATTTAATTAAAGTGATGTTAAACATGTTATGACAATCAGGTTTACAGTGCGCGCGTTTACTGGTTTAGTTTCTTTAAATAACTGTTGGAGTGGGGGCCCGTATATAAAGTTGCTGTGGGGCCCGTGGTGAGATAGCTACGCCACTGATCGTCGAACTATTAGAGGCTTGCATCCATCTGTCACAAACCAGCTCAGCCAATGAGCAGAAAGTCCTATCGATTATTTCATTGAGTTCTTTCTGACGAGTAGTCTACTCGATCCACAATATTGATCGCCCTACTTAGCAACATACGATGGCGCGCGTAGGAAAGTTGACTACGAACACGCTGCTGTGGGAAATAGTACAACGCTCGTATTTACAGCGAACAATTTAAACAGTATGCGGCGATGAACCGTACCACGAACCTCTCAGTTGGATAAATTACTCGGAAAACGACTCCGGCTGTACATGTAGGTTACATGTATATTATAAAGACGTCTGGATTATTCGTGTTGTCGGATATTATGGCTGTTTGGTTTGGCGTTCGTTTCCGAAAATGAAGGTATAATGCGACACTGAGATAATAAATCGCAAATACATTATGAAAACTTTAAATATAAGTTATTAGATTTTGGACGGAGAGTTAGTTGAATGTTAATACACTGGCGCCGTTACAGGGTCAGAAGGGCGTGGATTCGATACCCGTCAGCCACGTACACAAATTTGCTTTCAGTCTTCAGCTCCATAGTTGGAGAATGGAAAATGTAGACAGGACATCCTGTGCGCTTTATTGATTACAATACGGTTAAATTCGAGTCCTCATTAGCTTGGTATGCCTGGCACAATTGCGGACTCGATTTCATACAGCTCGGTGAATAATCCGGTCTCCCTGACGACAAGAAATTATTTCGTCAAAAGATTATATTTTATTACAGCAGAGGTGTCAAACATTTTTTTTGTCGAGCCAGTAGCAATATTTTCCAGCAAGTGGCGGGCCAGAGTGCCGAAGGCACATGAGGAAAATGGGGCAGGTAACTCAAAGGGGCCATAGGCCTACAAACATCGGCCTACGAACAATTTAATTAGGTTTTGAAAAACGTGGATCTGATAGGCATTATCAATTACAAACATCGCAGAAAATTCGTAGAAGCCTTGATAATGGCGGGTTAAGCTTTTTTTCTCAATTGCGTTGTGAGAAACATAACAGGGCCTATCGTCGTCGAGCCAGACACCTCTGCATTACAGGAAGTAATTATAAATCGTTTGTAAACAAATCCTCCAAATGACAAGGCCCTCAAATTGGTCTCAGCGCCCTAATCCTAAGCCCCAACGCTGTGCTACCTTTGTGAAACACGATGACCGTGATTCTTTGTGTCTTATGAATGTAGGTGGCTCATCGTCTGAGGTGAGAGGGAGAGAGAGAGACAGAGAGAGAGACAGAGAGAGAGACAGAGAGAGAGACAGACAGACAGACAGAGACAGAGAGACAGAAAGAGAGACAGAGAGACAGACAGAGAGAGAGGGAGACAGACAGACAGAGAGACAGAGAGAGACAGAGAGAGAGAGAGGGAGATAGCGAGAGAGAGAGACAGAGCTGCTTCCGTCCATCCACTCACTTGTCAACTTTCTCAGTCGGACCAAGATGCACGATTCACCTGTTGATAAGGTGCTGAAGCAGCGCATCCGAGAACTGGAAAGAGAAGAGGGACACCTCAGGAAACAGGTAAAGCAATGGAAACATGGAGGTTAAGTATTATGATCATAATTATAAGGTATAAAGAAAAACTTTTCCTTTTGTAAGGAGGATGGTTAAACAACGCAGGGTGACGTGCGAAGAGGGCTATTTCTGGTTTGTTGATGGGCAAGGGTACGTAAGACGTAGGTTTCTCAGCGTAGCTCTCAACATTATCAATCGGGTGATTATTTTAAAACATTCATTTCAATGTAAGCTAGATGGGTAGGTGGAGTAGAAAATAATCGTAAGTGTAATGTGTAATTATGAACTATTATTATAACGGTGTTATTATTATTGCTGCTCTTTGCTGTTGCTCCCCCTCCTCCTACTCTAGTACTTCTTCTTCTTACAATTAATACTATTCATTATTATTATTATTATTATTACCAATACTATTACTATTTATTATTACCATCATTATCTTTATTATTACTATTTATTATTATTATTATTATTATTATTATTATTATTACAAGTATCACTCTTATTATTATTATTATTACTTCTACTACTACTACTACTACTCCGCCTACTACTACTACTACTACTACTACTACTACTACTACTACTACTACTACTACTACTACTACTACTACTACTACTACTACTACTGCTACTATTACTGTTATTATAACTAACCAGACCCCTACCAGACAGTGTTGCAAAAACAGTTTGGCATATAGAATATCAACGAGAGACGAAGTCAACCTACGTTTGAATGTGTACTTTATACATTTCTTAGCTTTCCCAAGTCGAGGCCGACAATGTGGATCTACAGACGATTTCCCGCAACGACAAGAACCTCATCCACAACCTTCACGTTCGAATTCGCGAGCTGGAACTTTGCGAGAAGAACCTGAAGACGCAGTTAGGCATCGTAGAGGACGAAGAGAATGAGATGATCGAGAAGATTATGATGTTGACGGAAAGAGTCGATGGACTGGAACGAATGCGTCGTAAGAACAAGATGGCAAAGGATGCTCAAGACGATTCGGTGGAAAAATCAACGGTCTATAAGTCTCTTGAGAGTGAAAATAGCATTGAAAGTACTTTGAAACCGAATGTGGAACTGGAGCAGTTGGTTCGGGATAAGGGAACGCTGGAAAAGAGCGTAGACACGTCGAAGAAGAAGATAAAGAAACTGGAGTTGGAAGTGTGTAAGCTGAAGACTGAGCTTGAGGTTCACAGTTTGGTTTTCGACACGAAGAACAAGGAAACTCAAACTGCGGAGAGTAACCGCGCTGCGGAAGAAGTGGAAAGACTTGGACTGGAAAATGAAGATCTGAGGGAAGAAACGCATCAGGTGGCGAGGAACTTGGAGATTCTGAAGGAGGAAGTGGACAGACAGAAGAACGAGATTCAGAGACTGAAAGATGCGTTGGCCTCAAAGGAGAAAGATGCAAACGCAGAAACGAAACGTGTCAAGTCGAAATTGAATCTTCTACAAGGATACGTTGAGGCGATTGACAGGAAAAGTCACTTAACCAAAAAGGTAAAATCCTAAACTTTACAATAGACTTGAAAGAATTTTCGAATAAAGTGAAGAACAATCTTAAGTATAGCATTGTTTAACAAAGGTCTTCTTCGTGTACGTTTACTTAAACTGTAGCTTGCTTCAGTTTAATGCAAACTCGGCTTTTAAACACATCCAGAAACTAAAACGTATCATGTTTACCATTGCGAAATTAGATTTACCTTATCAGAATCAGGTTCAGCATTTCAGATTATTGTTTACCATTTCAAAATTATATTTTTTTGCTTGAGCGCAAGTGAATAAGCTGGTTCCCCGCGATTTCACTCTTGTGGGCGCTATCGAAATATCGAAATTTCGATTACGAATGTAACCATTAATTTTCAGGATTTGAACACACCAACCTACTTCGTTTGTTGCTGTCTTGCTCGGTTGCTTGATTGGGTAATTATTAATTGATCGAGCGAATGATGGAGTTGATTGATTGATTGATTGTTACGGTTAACCGCGTAGATCGTTGAATCGGATGAGCCGATGATGCAGGTGGGTGGGCAGAAGAGCTCCCCAGGTTCAGACAACAAAAAGAAATATGTGGACGAATTTGTCGATATTCTATTGAGAGACGACGATGAACTGAATAGAAACGAAGATTCGACAGATAAACGAGTGAGTATCCGAATGAGTCTTCCAAGTAACCCAAATTATACAAGTAACTGGACAATGATTTTTAGAGCGAATTAACAATAATAGGCCTGCCACTGGATTTATTACAATACAACTGTGTAAGTGTGTATGGTGCATAGGCCTAACAATACAACTCTATTCGGTTTTATTATGCAATCTTTGTACAATTAAACTGTGTCTAATTAATACAGTACACTAAAACTGTTATATACATTACAATTGCAATTGATATTTGATAAAACCGTATTTGATTTTTATACAATACACTACAATTTGTATATGATATGTAACAATACAACTGTATTCGATTTTGATACAATACGATTCAACTCTATTAGCAACAATGCACTAGAATATTATTGAACATGATATGATACACTGCACTAGAACTCTATTTATTTGAGATGCAGACACATTACAATGTGAGAGATTAGCCTATCGTCCACCATATTCAGGCATAGGTAAAATGTACATAGGTACATCTGCTTCAGTAACAATAGCGACCGACGATCTAATAGTTTTGCATGTAACGCTTTTGTAAATTTCCAAACACGATCGTTGCTATACAATACAATAGGCTATAACACAACCGTTATCTTATATCTTCTATCTTACTTATCAGCTCAGAAGTGCACACACGCCTAGACGGCGTAATTGCAGTTGTAATGCAGAACAATATTATTGTTCGCAAAAGACTTGTTCAAGGTCCCTACACAGTATTAACTCTTCGGACGACGGTCCAACCCCGTACTCTATGCGTTACAAGCCGACCGCTCTAACCAATCGGCCACCGTGCCACGATTGTTTTCGTTTACATATTGGTACTTTCTGTGTCAGGATTCATCGGCTGAGGTTGACGATGGTGTGGAGCCAATTCCTAGGGAGCTGGTGGCAAAAGATGCTCGTACGAAAGATGGAAGGCAAAGGGATATCAACGAATTTGTGGATCTACTTCTTAAGGAAGATGGCGCCAAAGATGGAGAACCAGAAACGATCGAGGTGAGAATTATTGCACTTAGTTTGGATCGCACAGTTGCACACAAGTGGACACGTTCAGAGGCTCATTACTTGCTTAGTTAATTCATTCATTCATTCATTCATTCATTCATTCATTCACATTCGTTGTATTCGTTCGTTCGCTTATGTGTCCGTTCGTCCGTCCATCCGTCCATCCGTCCGTCCGTCCGACCGTCCATTCATTCATTCATTCAGTCATTCAGTCAGTCAGTCAGTCAGTCTTTTATTCGTTAAAAACACTGATATAGCGCCCATATAAGATGCTTAGTCAGCACTATCAACCCTGCTGATTCGTCGATAAATTGAAACTATTCGATCGTTTCATATTTAAACAGTTAATGAGATATTAAGACCAAGAATGTAATTCCCAAACAATTCCATGTGATTCAGGATATCAACCTTAAAGTGCATCTTCTGCATCTTCATTAACTTCATCATCATCTTCCTTTCTTCGTATTTAGTGAACGATAAAAATTGAATGAAGCCTGGCATGAGGTTGAAATTGAGACATTTACGTTAAACGCATTTGAGAATCCACTTAGAGCCTACTAGTGAACTCTAAGTACCTCCGCCAACAGAGGATATTGTAAAAAGGATTCTAGAAGTAGACATAGAGCTAAGTATTGACGATGGTGTTGAAATTGTCCTTATTACATTGGAAGTGTTGTTTGCAGGTGAAGGGATTTTCTGGGTCACTGGAAACCGGAAACAATATTGACAATGACAGTGAAACTCTTGATGAATTGACAAAGGAACTTGAGATGCAGAAAAGAAGGATCGAGGAATTGGAGGAACAACTGGAAAGAAACGAAGAAGAATTAAAGCAGTTAGAAGCCGAAAACGATATACTGCAGGCCAGTCTACGCCGGAGCGATGAGAGACTGCGACTGTTGAGAGGAGAAGAAGCCGAGAGGAATGGCGAAAGGGAGGAGTTATTGAAGCTGACGGAAGGGACGCTGGAGCTACTAGAGGCGGAAAAGAAAAAGACTAGCGAACTGGAAAGGAAACTGGAAGATTATGAGCAGAGACGTTTGGAAAGCGAGAAGGAAAGAAATGAGATTTTGGAAAAGCTAAGAGATGCAAGTGAGAGAAACCGTAGTCTCTTGGAAACGGAGAAAGAGAAGAGTAAATTTAAAGAGGACGAACAGAAACTTGTCGATAAAGATAAGGAGAATGATGAGAAATTGGATGGCCTGCGGATCGCATACGAGAAAAATCTTCTCCTTTTGGTAGAGGAGAAAGAGAAGAATGTTGAGTTGGCAGAGAAGCTGGACGCATCAGAGAACGAGCTCTCACGTAGCCAAGAAAAGCAGAAAGAATTAGACGAACTGATTAAAATGAACAAACAGTTACTGAAGCAGTTAGAAAGAGAGAAGGAGAATAATATAGAGTTGGAGAGTCAACTGAAAGACAGCGAGGAAACGTGGAAACTCCTGGAGGCAACGACGGCTAAGAATTCTGAATTAGAAGAAGCGTTGAAATCAAGCGAAGAAGCGTCTGACAGAGAGAAGACTGTCCTTCAGTTTACCATCGAAGAGAAGCAGAAGAAATTGATGGAGATTGAAGAGACTTTGAACAGGAAAGAGGAAGAGAATCACACTGAACTGCAGAATGTAAGTAAAAGGCAATTGAAGACAGTCCCAGTAAAGTATCGTAAGGATACTGTGTCCTATATAGGTGTGTAATGAGGTTACTCACATATGATCCTCTTAGACCTCTGAACCGATTGGAAATGTATTTGTAATCTGACTACTTCGAGAATAAAATCCACCTGAATCAGTGTCGAATAATACAGAATCATAGGCGCCGACTTTTGGTAAAAGGTACTGGGGCAAGAATTTAATTCCCAGGATCTAGTGATAGGATCGCTTATCCAGCCCGTCATTCCTCTCACTGGGGAGAGGAATGAATTACTTTATAAGGAATGGAATGAATGCCATTATAGGGCGAAAATAGGAGGTCCTTAAGTTGTGTGCCGTGAGTTACTACCCACCGTAGAACACAAATTGAATAGGTTGGTGTGTAGCAGTTCACAACTTTTACTATTTTAAGATTTTAACTTATTGATTGAAGAAAACTACGTTACTTTATGTCCAATAATTGATGGCCAGAGATAAGGTGAAGAAGAAATTTATTATCAAGGAATTTCTTCTTTAAAAAATACTAAAATGATACAGAAAAGATCTTAGAATCGTACGTAGACAATTATGTGATATTTCATGACTTCCTTAAGTTGTGAGCCGGTGAGTTACTACCAACTGTTCAATTTGGTTGAGTAGCGGCTCACAACTTTTACTATTTTAAGGTTTTAACTTAGTGATTGAAGAAAACTACATTCCTTTATGTTCAATGATTGATGGCCAGAGATAGGGCGAAGGAGAAATTTATTATCAAGGAATTTGACTTTATAAAAAAATAATAAAATTATGAAAATGGATCTTAGAGTCGTAGGCCCTACGTAGACAATTCTTTGAGATTTCAAACTAACAAGGACTCTGAAACCTATGGTTAAGCCTTTCGTACTACCGTTCGAACACGGCGCTCATGAATAAGCTGATGCTCTACACTTGACTTTTGAGTGCCGCTTTATAAATTTGGGGATTACGATGGTGGCTGCGTTAGGTAGGCTATAATAGACCACAATTCACCATGCGCCCTAGTTACGCCGTTTCTTCATTAGTGAGCCATCTTGATGCTTCGGTCTTCAATCAATCGAAGGTAGCCTAAGCCGCAGGAGCCGAGAGAGAAGGCTGGAGCAAAGAGAAGGACAGGAGCCGAGAGAGGAGCAGGAACCTAGAGAGGGGCAGTAGCCGAGAGTGGGGACAGTGTCCTGTCTCACACCATTTCCTCTCCCGACTTCGTAGGAAGATATATTACTTTCCGCTACATTTGCACCACGGTGTTTTGGTTCAAGAAGAAGAAGAGTTTGTGGGGAGGGAATTCTTTCACGTTCTCTCCCAGGCATGATACTATTTTGCAATGGGAAAAATTTTTAATGTCTGGAAAAGTACTGGGACGAGAGTATAAGCTTCGCCCCAGTACCTTGACGAGTACTGGGGGAATGTCCCTGTTACCCCTGTAGAGCCGGCACCTATGCACAGAATAACACGGACTGTAGGGCTAATATTGATAATGTCTATCTCTAAGTCCCTGGGTGAACGAATTAAGTAGAACACCTCGGAGCATAAAATAACTAGTAGCCTAGGCCTAATAAACAGACCATTTGAAAAACGCCGTAAAAAGGCCGAAAAAAGAGCGCTGTACACAAGTGCAAAAGGTCAATGTCGGTTATTTTTAGAAAAATAGTTCTTGATCTTTGAGCGACATCATTCATTGAATGTGTTCAGAAATGGTGCATTATTCAAGTTGTCGGACCTATCCGCTGATTATATGAACGTCTTTTATTAACAGCTGAGCGAGCTTCAAGACGATCTGGAGGATGAGAAGAGGAGGATGAGAGAGGAGAACGAGGAGGAGATCACGAGGATGAGGAAGGAGATTCTCGACAGAGAGGATGAACTGCGAGAACTTGTGGCTGACGTCAATTCTCTCAATCTCAAATACCTCAACGACTTCGCGGTCAGAATAAAAGTTTGATTTCAGTGCGATCATGTTAGCACAGTAAAACACAGAATAATATGACTAACTCAGCTGAATGGTCTTTGCTTTTTAAAACAAATGCATGTTCAGTCTGATTTGTGCAATGAAAACTAGGCCGAGGCCCCTACGTGCTTATACTAAATGTGTGCAACGATAAACACTCAACGCATCTCTTGGCGAGAGCCTCATGCGGTGCATGGACTCAGAGATGTGACTTAACTTAAGACCGGATCGGATCATTTATGAGATTCAGTTTAGCGACGTAAAATACTTAAAGTTATTAAATCTTAACCCATGACAAGGACGAGTAATAAATAACGTCACGCAATTTTGGACGTCGTCCACATGACTATAGGCCTATGGCCAATGCAAATACTAATCGGGGCCTACTAATAATACAAATAATAATACAAATAATAATACAAATAATAATACAAATAATAATAATAATAATAATAATAATAATAATAACAATACAAATAGTACACAAATAATAATAATAATAATAATAATAATAAAATAATAGTATAATAATATAATAATAATAATAATAATAATAATAATAATAATAATAATAATAATAATAATAATAATAATAATGATAATAATAATAATAATAATAATAATAATAATAATAATACAAATAAGAGGAACTACGCTCAAAAAATCCTCAGAATCCACCCGACCGCCCAATTAGTACGGAAAAACTTAAAGTGACACCCTTCCAAGCCACCGAAAGGCAGGTCCTCGCACGAATCCTCTCCTTCCCGTTAGGTTCTTCAGGGGGACCAGATGGTCTTCGACCACAGTATCTGGTGGACCTGGTGAATTGCGCAGAAATTGGATCGGAACTGATCTCATCCGTCACCGGACTAGTCAACCTCCTTCTGACAGGCGAATGCCCTGAACAGATTAGACCGATACTCTTTGGAGGCACTCTAATGGCACTTCGCAAGGATTCCGGAGGCCTACGCCCGATTGTAATCGTCTATTACTGGAGCAGGCTCGCATCCAAATGTGCGTGCACCTTCGCGGTTCCAAAGGCAACGGCATACCTCGCACCGAGACAGGTTGGGGTTGGCATTCCAGGGGAAGGAGAGGCAGCGGTCCATGCGGCGAGGCGCTTCCTGGAAGCATTGCCGACAGGGTCAATCCTTGTGAAGCTAGACTTCAAGAATGCCTTCAACAGTCTCTACAGAGACAGAATGCTGTCTTCGATAGATGAGGTCCTGCCGGAACTAGCTCCATTCTGTCACCTAGCATACGCGGAACCCTCAGAGCTTCGGTTTGGTCAGCATAACATTTCGTCACAGGTTGGACCTCAACAGGGAGATCCGCTTGGCCCTTTGCTCTTTTGCCTTCCTTTGCAGCCAATCTTATAGGAGATGTCGTCACCATTGGTACTGGGCTACATGGATGATCTAACCCTAGGAGGAGAGGAAGCGACGGTGGCGGAAGATGTGAGAATGCTGGAACTGCGAGGAGAGGAACTAGGGCTTCGACTCAACCAAGACAAATGCGAGATCATCCATCGCCAAGACAGATTAGTTTCCGACCATGTCTTCAAGCACTATATGTCAATTTCGCCGGAAAGAGCCTGTTTGCTGGGCGCGCCATTGTCCACCAGCGAGGCCTTGACGACATGTCTGGAGGGCAGATGCAAGGAACTGGCCTTAGCAGTTACCATACGAGAGTCTGTAGCCAAACACGACACTATGGTGCTCCTCAGATATTTGCTCAGTTCCCAGAAACTGATATATACATTAAGATGCAGTTAATGCACGGAACACTCTCTGCTAGACAAATTCGACGACCTGCTTCGAAGCGGTTTAGAAGCAGTTCTCAATATCACCCTATCGAACGACCAATGGCTTCAAGCATCATTACCAGTAAAGACGGGAGGATTAGGAATTCGTCGAGTGACCTCGCTGGCGCTTCCCGCCTTTTTGGCTTCCGCTGCAAGCACCCGACCACTGCAGTTCTCCATGTTAGGCAGCACCTGGTCCGACGTCGACGGACTGCTTGAGAAGATGGAACATCTGTGGTGCACCGAGAGCCAAATGATGCGTCCGGACAATGATGAAGCACACAAGCAATCAAACTGGGACAAGCCGCTACTGCAGAAGGCAGCTACCGAGCTGAGCACTGCCCAAACCGATCCATACGATCAGGCGCGATTCAAGGCAGCCGCAGCACCGCATGCCGGAGACTGGCTCTTTGCCCTACCAATCACTTCATGTGGACTTCGGCTAGACGACGAAGCTGTCAGAATTGCGGTGGGTCTCCGTCTGGGGACACGCATTTGTGAGCCACACGTATGCCCATTCGGGTCACGAGTCAATGCGGAAGAGCACACAGGCATTCTTGTGGTCTGGGGCCAGGGCGGTTCGCCAGGCACGCAGCATTAAATGACATAATCAGTCGTAGCCTCACACGCGCTGGTTTCCCAAACATTAAGGAACCCCCGGGACTCTCCAGAACGGACGAAAAACGCCCTGATGACCTGACGCTGATCCCTTGGCGAAGAGGACGGAACCTGATATGGGATGCGACAGTGATTGACACCGTGGCTCCATCATATCTCCAAGCGACGTCATCTTTGGTGGGGGCTGCAGCGGAGGTGGCTACCACCAGGAAGACCATCAAGTACAGCCAGCTCGCTGTCAGCTATCTCTTCATTCCATTGGCCTTTGAGACCATGGGCCCAGTCAATAACGAAGGAATAGACTTCATCAAAGACTTGGGTCGCCTTCTTACATACGTCACCAGAGACCCTAGAGAGACAAGTTACTTGTTCCAACGATTGTCAGTTGCATCCAGCGCTTCAACGCAGTTGCCTTCAGAGGCTCTTTTGTGCAGCTGTAGTTTAACATAATAATAATAATAATATAAATAATAATAATAATAATACAAATAATAATAATAATAATAATAATACAAATAATAATACAAATAATGATAATAGTAATAATAATAATAATAATAATAATAATAATAATAATAATAATAGTAATAATAATAATAATAATAATAATAATAATAATAATAATAATAATAATAATAATAATAATAATAATAATAATAATAATAATAATGAATCAGTTGCGTCCGCTGTTAAGAGCCCTAGGGGCGTCCATAAATGACGTCACGCAATGTTGGACGATTTTTGACCCCTCCTTTCTCCGTCACACATCGTCACTAATGTATGAATCACTCTCCTAGGCGCGCGACGTCATTTTTGGACGGCTCCTTCATCATCATCATCACCCTCAATGGTTAGCCCCGCAGAGGAGCGTAGCCTTTTCCACAGTCCGCCGCCAACCGTTCTTCACCTGTGCTCTCGTCCATTCAGGCCAATGTTCATGGGGTCCAGGTCAGCCTTCACTGCTCGTCCCCAGGAGTGTCTAGGTCGTCACGACGGTCTCCTCCAGTCCGCGGGTGATCGTGCGATCATGGCTCGCAAAGCTCTTGCGTGGTTCTGGTTGCTCTCGAATCGTGCGATATGTTCGAAGAGTTTCAGCAGGGACGTGGTCTCGAGACCGCGGTCTTGGTCTCGAGACCGGAACGCTGCGGTCTTGGTCTTGGGATCGACTGCGTCAGTCTTGGTCTTGGTTTCAAAGGAAAGGTCTTAGGTTAGCGTTCTTGGCCATTTTTTGTATCAGAGCAATTTCTTTTATATTTGTCGGTCATTTTCGATTATTGGAGACATCGGATCTTTGGACCCTACACGCATGTTATCGATTTATGACTTGCTAATCATCTACATATGCATGTTACTATTGGCAAAAAAATGCATTTGCAACGGAACCAGCCATTTCAAAATTTCCTTTCACAAATTTCAAGGTTTTGGAAAAATCTAATTATTATGTGGTCGGCCACGTGTAACAATGGTTAACCTACAATTCCGAGTACAATACAAGTAGGCCTACACTATTCAAACGGAATGTTAATCTACTTGTTCAGATGTCTTTAGGTAGACCTATTTAGCTATGGTATGCTGAAGAAATTTAGAGCGTGGCTTTCTCAGGCCGAAACCAAGGGCTGAAAGTTTCAGGCGTCGCGTTAGGATCAGGCAGGTGATTGGTTCTTGTCAACTTCTTGGTCTGTTCGACTATATTTCCTTATTGGTGATATGTGCCACATACGAAATTCTCAGTATCCTCCGGAGGAACCGCTGATGGAATGCGTCCAGCTTGTGTTCCACGGCTCTCAATTGTTAGGGTCCAGGTCTCTGCACCATATAACAGGACCGGTAGAATGAATGCTGTTTATAGTCGGATCTTGGTCGACATTCGGACGCTTGAGTTCCATATTATGCTACGCTGGAGGTCGGACATACAGTTCTTCTACGTAACTCCGGTTCAGTGTCTCAGGTGCAGTCCACGGCCAGTCCTACGGCCCCTTACGTATATTAAATTACATTTATATTTAATTACATTTGCATTACATTACACCAATATTAAATCTACATTTAAATGGTAGTGTATTAATGTTTGAATCTTTGTAGCAATGGGAAAAGGAATTGGAGTCACTTCGAAGCAAAGTCAATGAACAGCAGACCATTCTGGACGACAGAGAGCTAGAACTAAGAGCAACGATCGGGGAGCTAGAGAAGAACGCAAAGAAGTTACGCAGCAGAGAGGACGAGGTGGACACGTTGACTCAGGAGTCGAGATATCTTAAGGAGAAGATCCAGGAACAAGAGGGAGAAGTCGAGTCGGCTGAGAGACTCAATGCGACTCTGAAAGAACAGCTGAAAAGGGTCGAAGAAAACGAGGCTGAACAGAACGCCAAGAACATAGAAGAACAGAAGAGAAATAGGGAGTTGGAGAACGAACTGGCGGAGAAAGAACGAGTTTGTCAAAGGCTTAAAGGAGAACTGGAGAAGAGGGAAGAAACGGAGATGGAATGGAAAATGAAGAACAAAGGCGTACAGAGCAGAGTGACAGAATTGGAAAACGATTTGGCAGAGAAGGAACGAGTTTGTCAAAAACTTAAAGACGAACTGAATAAGAGGGAAGAAATGGAAATGGAGTCGAAGATGAAAAAGAAAGGCGAAACGAGCAGAATGTCGGAGTTGGAAAATGAACTGATGGAGAAGGAACGAGCTTGTCAGAGACTCAGAGAGGAACTGAAGATGAGGGAAGAAACGGAAATGGAGTGGAAAATGAAGAACAGAAACATTCAGAACATGCTGACGGAACTGCAGGCGGAAATAGACGAGAAGGACAAATCAAGAAAGAAGATAAACGAAGAACTGCAAATGCGCGAGGAAGCAGAGATGGAACTTGCGACGAGGACCAAAATTTACCAGAAGAAGCTGACAGAGTTGGAAAATGAGCTAATAAGCGAAAAGGAAAATAGTCGGCAACGACTGAACAATGACTTGCGGAAGAAAGAAGAGAGCGAGGAAGTGTGGAACATTAAAGTTAGATCACTCCAGAATAGGTTGGCTGAACTGGAGACTGAGCTAAAAGAGGCGAAGAGTGACGCGATAAAAACGAAGGTAGAGCTTCGAGAAAACGAAAAGTCACAACTGGAATCGAATTCGAAGTATAAGAATCGTTTAACGGAACTTCAGAATGAGACGAGCAACACAGAAACTCAGCTGATGATGATGAAAAACGCGAATAACCATCTGAAACAGAACCTTGCAGCAAAGGAAGACGAGTTGAAAGATCTGATGGGATACTGTCGCGAAAAGGATCTGGAGATTCTTCGGTTGAAGGAAGAAAAGCGGAATGCTCTGGAAGATGTCATCAGCCGAAAAGAAATCGCTCCTCGCTACATTCCGGTTGAACGAGAAGAACCAAGAACGTCTCCAACAGAGGTATTGTGTGGACTGTTGCATAAATATTATAATATTATAAAATGTGACAGAGGCATTGTGTCGACTGTGACAAAACTATTTCATAGAATGTGACAATGGTTATTGTATCGACTGTCTGTCTGTCTGTCTTCCTCTCTCTCTCTATGTTTGTGTGTGTGACCTGGTGGTCTTTCGGTTCTCTCTACCTCGTAATCGATCGCTTGGTCAGATTTTGGCTTCGTAAAGATCCTGAGCAAATAATGCACGCTGTCACCTGGCAGTATTAATCGAATCTGTGGCCCGCATTAACTGGGGAATATATAGTGTAGAATTCCTCAGATTTTGAGAAGTTCTTATCAGCCTATATATTTGGTATGGGACTAGGACATTGGTCTATATACCAATGCTTCAGTTTTGACAAATCGAAGCCCGCTTAAACGACAAGCTGCATTTACTTCACTGTAGAAATGCGCTCTTACAATATGGTAAAATATGACAAGATTCAGGTTCTATAAAATATTACAAATCTCTTGAATCTGGCTCCGTGAATAAGCTGGTGCCCTGCTTATGGCTTTCGAGTGGCGCTTTAGAAGTTTGGAGACTGCAGTCACGATTTTACACAATACAGCTTATAAATGAACAGTCACTGGACACCCTAGTGATGAACTATACTGATGTCCCATTTACTTTAACCACACTGTCGTCATGATATTAACCAGGGCCTGAATTCGCTATTTTCTACAGGGAAAGGAGATCATGGATAAAGCGAAGATAAAAAATCTGTCGGATGCTCTTGACGCCAAATCTGACGAGTTAGAATCGGCCAGAGTGGAGATCCGGAGTCTATCCCAGGCACTGCTTTCCAAGAGTGGCGACATGGAAGAGACCGTGGAGACGGATAAGAGGCGGCAAGCACTGCTACAGCAACTCAGGCAGTGCAAGAACGAGATGGAAGATCTGGAGGAAAAGTTTACCATCAACCGGAAAACGTTTGCGCTTAGACAGAAGGAATTGGAGAACGACATAGAGGACAGGGAGATGCAGTTGGCGTCTGTAAACTCCATGACTGAGAGACTGAAGGGAAAGGTGAAGGCATTGGAGGAAGAGCTGGAGTTGGTGGGCTCGTCGTGTCGAGAGAAAGATCGAGAAATTGGAAAGCTACGCAGGGAAGTCCTAACTGTTTCGGAGATGTTTGCGAGAGAGAAGGAGGAAGAACAGACTGAACGACTAAACTCTAAAGTTAAAGAGGTTGACAAGTTGTCAAAACAGGTCAGCAGTTGACTCTGAAATCAGAATTACTCAGAATAAGAATAACTTAAAATTGAAACTACTCAGTAAAAGTCAGAATTAGAACTACTCAGAATTAGAATTACTCTGAATTAGAACTGCTTTGAATTGGAATTACTCTTAATAAGAATTTCTCTGAATTAGAATTACGCTGAAATCAAAATTAATTAGAATAAAAATTACTTAAAATTGAAACTACTCAGAATTAAAACTACTCTGAATTAGAATTACTCTGAATTAGAATTACTCTGAATTAGAACTATTATTTTCACAGAACTAAGCACCATAAAACTGCTTTAGTCATACTTAACCTAATGCTTATGAAGTTATGACGTCTAGTCTCTGCAGAGTCCTGGTCTTATCGGCTTTTGCAGTTGATCGATGCCGAAGGGAAACTGGCTGCGACAGAGACTGCGTTGGCGAAACTAAGAGAGGAATCAGAACGTAAGGACAAGAACATCTCGGTTCTGAAAAGAACGATGTCGACCACTGAAGACGAGAATCAGGCGACGATTCAGGATCTAAATGCACTGAACCAGAAGTATTTCGACCTCCACAGGGTAAGCAGCCTACATGTTTATTGGAATCACGAAGAATCAATTAATTATTCAAGTAGCGTACGATTTATAAATACTCGTAGCATATACGAGGAAACACACCACACAACATCCGATCTCGTACGCACACATTTGCGATGTCAATTACAATACAACTGAATTTGATACATTACAATCCAAATACATGTCCTTTGCTCACGGCAACACCTCGGCGCAATTTATTTTTAGGATTTATATAGCATAATTGATGCGGTGTAAACTACAAAATTATACTTTGTTGTTAAGGTTAGTAAATACTGATCAAAAAGTTGCCTTATGGTGCAAGCACTTTCATTACCTTACGCTCCATTTTCTATGAAATTCTTGTTCCTTTTCATCGCCCACTGTTCTACAGAGTAATTTTTCATCTGGTGGCTTAGAAATCCGTGATAGTAGGCCTAGCTGCCCTCGTATCCCGCATATTTGCAACTTTTTGACCAGCCTTTTCGGAGGTACTCTGTCGAATGCCTTGGCAAAACCTATGTAAACGACTCCAATAGGTCTTCCCTTACCTAACATCTTAAAAAAATAATAATTGAGATGCCTGTAATTGCTCTGCATATAGGGCCTAGAGGTGACCGGAATTTCTATCGCCGGACCTAAATTATCACTAAGTGACGTTTTCTTTTTTTCCACATTGTCTCGTATTAAATTTTGTTTTCCGGTGATGCGTTAGATTAAGGAGGAAGACGTCGACCGATTCCACCAGTCCGAGCTGGAACTGAAGTCCGTCCTTCGCGACAAGGAGTCTGCCCTGCAAGACACGACTGTGGAACTGGAAAGAGTGAAGCAGAAGTTGGTGCAGAAAGAAAAAGAGGCAGAGACCTTAAGCAGGACTGGAAAAAACCTGGAGAGGCTGACCAATCAGCTTAAAGATGATATAGGAGCATTGAAGGAGAAGAGTTCGAAACTGGAAATCCAACTCCAAACTAAAGAGGTAATGCTCGGAATTACCTCTGTTTCACTGTTTCAGCACCTAATACAAAAAATATAATGCTGAAAATCACCTTTTTGTGAGCATATTATTTGTTTCCATTCCTTACTAAAAGTAATTACTGTTCGGAACTACCGTAGTTTGTGTACACTACAGAGAAATCTGTGTTTAATTAGTTGCAAACCACAAAGTCATGTTTAGATACTAGATAGTTCTTGTCAAACTACATTTGACCGAATTGCTTGTAACCGCGTTGATGTAATTATCCGGTAACACTGCAACTGCATCATTCTATATTGTACATTTCAATCACAGCGCAGTCACAGTATACAAGTACATTGCAATATAGTACAGTAACATCGCGATTACATCACATTTACATCTTAATTACACTACACGCACATTACAATTTACATTGCAATATATAGTACAACTAGGCTACAGTATAACTGCAATTAACACCATTGTTATTGTTTCTGTTCAAAGCTTCTTAATCCTAAGTTTTATTGCTTAGACTTCTGTGCTTGATAGTATGTATGCGCAAGGAAATGTAATTGCAATTAGAAATTTGTATAGCGCCATCGCAGGATATATAGTCCTAGTTTTAGTAACGACAGAGTCGATCAATAACAACTAGAGCAATGACTCACATCTACCACTTCTATGAGATTGATTAAGGACGCTCTATTATAATTATAAATGCATTGTTATTCGGCCATTGTTTCTATCTTGTTCTTTGCTAGGATCGTATTAAAGAGCTGGAAGCAAGAACCCAATCGGCAGATCAAACAAAACGCAGATTCGAATCGCTAAAGGATGAGTTCAGAGAAAAGGTTTCCAACTCCTTTGCCCTCATCTCTTATATTGTTATTGCAGTGTAAAACGAATAGAGTTATTGTAATGTAAATTGTAATTGTACTGTACTTGTGATGTAAGCGTGGTGCATTCATGATGTAACTGCAGTTGTAGTGTAATTGTGATTGTAATGCGATTGCAATGCAGTTCTGTAAGTGTACTTTATAGTTATCATTGTGTAATTTAGTTGTAAGTGTAATATAGTTGTACTGTATGATAATGGTGTTTGGAACATATACTGCAATGTAATGTTAACGTAAAGAATTGTAATGCAGAGTAAACGTAATGTAAATATTGTGTAATTATTTTGTGAATGTAATGTAAGCCTAAATGAAAAATAAATGTAGTGTAAAGTTTTAATGGATCTCGTGGGATTCGTTGGACGACTGTACGTTGTCACGTCATTAGAACTCTTTCTGTTTGATAAGTGAAGATCTTTCATTGATGATGTTAATTAAGGACGATAATAAACTCTTCAATTAGTCTTTATAGCAGCACTTTACAATAGGCCTCGCCTAGCTTAGATCTGGAACTCGACTCAACCTCATTGATACGCTATCAGTTTTTTAAATGTGCGTGACTTCTTGGGATTTTTCTTGTAAGATATTCCGAGTATATTGTTGTTCTGTTAATATCCAGAGTTTTATCATGATATTTTTAACGCCCGCGCGGTCACAATTAAATGGTAATTATCGACGACACGGTTAGTCAGTGGCCAGATCTAGGCCTATATCCATACTCTAAACAGTAAAATTATGGAAAAGTCCAGAATTGATAGTGAGTATTGCGTCGTTTCTAACAGTTGCTGGACAGAGCTCGAACTTATTACTGAATCAGATTGATATAATAATTGTCTCGACTGTTGGCAGGAGACAAGTGAGCGTGAATTGAGAGACGAGATTCAACGACTTCGAAATCAGCTGAATGCAATGACCGAAGCGGAGAATCTGGCTAAAGAACTGGAACAACACTACGCTGACCTCCGGAAAGAGGTCAGTTCATCGGATTTTCAATGAAATTCTATTATATTATTTTAATGGTATAGTTGAACTCATCTCAAAGTATCAGTTATAGCAGTTCTAATTAAGCCTCAGCTCGATCGGGATCGTTTCATTGTATGGATGATCAGTGCACTCAACAACTGACCATTGACTGGCCAGTGACTCAATAATGTCCATTGCATATAGTTTTATATATATATGTGTGTGTATATATGTATGTATATATATGTGTGTGTATAGGAATGATCATATACAGAACTTTTCAATTAAAATTGCAAAAAATTTGTGAATAATGTCTAGGGTGATGCACCTGATTCCACCAAGTACACGAATAAGCCTATACTACACGATGATCCACCCTTACTAAGCGTACTGTAACATCATCTGGGCTTCAAACTATCCTTCAAGATTAAGACACCTTAGTATTTTACAGAAGAGAGCTATCCGCATGATCAACGGTAGCCACTTCCTTGCTTCATCTCAACCCATCTACAAAGAACTTGGTATTTTGACTATTGAGCAATTGACCACTTACCAAACCCTTGAATTTATGTATAAATATACTCACAGTCAACTACCCGTTGTGTTTAATAACTACTTTTCCTCCCTTTTTGTTATAAACCCATACAGTCTACGATCCTCCGCCAACTACAGACCTGTGTTTTCCAGAACAAATACACGAATGTTTTCAATTAGATACTTCGGCCCAAAGGCTTGCAACAACCTACCAGAGGAGATACGTTCCTGAAAAAATCTTGGTTCTTTTAAAAAAAGAATGCGCAAATATTTGAACATTAATTTGATCAATTCAGGTTATGTGTGCAACTATAGATATATAAACTTATTGTCATTATGCACATAGTTAACTAGTTAAGAATTTTTTTCCATGTTTCAATGTCATATCAATCTGCCATAATTACTTGTCGTACTAGGGTGACCCGACTACGGGACTTGTGTCCTTTTTGGGGTTTCTTCCTTGTTGGCTCCTTTTCCTTAAAAAATCTAGATTTGAATTATACTTGTAGTACTTGCTTGGATCAATAAAAAACCAGTTGTTATGTTATGTTATGTATACATTAATATTACATGTATATGCCTTATATATAATAACCAGCCACTCGTAATTCGACCTATCAATGTCTTAATTATTGTGATTAGGTCTGTCATGAGTAGGAAGTTATTCAATTATGGTTTTTATTTCATTTGTGTAATAGTACGATGAATTGTCGAAGTTCTCTCTGCGCACTTCGGCAACGGCCAAAGAACTTTCGTTCGAAGTCGAGAAACTACGAGATATCTGCCAACAGAAGGTTAGTAGACGGCACGAATTATATATAGGAGTCAGAGGGAAGAAGACAAAGAGTCATGGACAAACAGGCAAGCAGACAGACAGACAGACAAATAATGAAAGCTTTAAGTAAGTAGCCTTCATTAATTTTGCATCTGATATTAATAGAACGCACTGTGTACCTGCATTTGCATTGCATTGAGCATAATAATTTGAAAATGATCGCCAGTCGCCACAGGAACTGATGTTACAGACATCGAATTATAAGAATCCATTCTCTCACGTTTATTCATTCAGCTTCCGCTTAAGGGTGAAGGGTCATCCATTAATTACACAGAAATCCAGGAAAACCGGTCCCTCGCTGTAAGCACTTTGTACACTCCTCTGCATACCTATGCCCCAGAATCCTGTAGAAACAGTCAGGCATTAATTAATAATAGAAACGAGTTTAGTATTTAACAGCAGTTAATGGATACAAGAGGTAACATGGCAAACCAGTTGCACGACTCCCACATCTCTACCTTTCCCATTAGTACTTTTTTCAGGAGGTTCATTTGATAATTTATCAATGAGGTTAAACCCCATGCACCCACGTACGCCAGTCATCCTGTTCTATTTGTTAACTCAGCCAATGTCAATCAATCAATCGATCAATCAATCATCGTCAATGTAGTGTCTCGTGTGACATGCTACTGTTAAAATCTGCATCTAGATTCATCTGGTTGGATCGATTGGGTGGGAGCACGTCTGACGTCTCTGTGCAGAGGCATTGTTTTATTTTCGTCAACTTGTATAGCGCCACACCAGTGCTACGTCGATCAGAGGCGCTCCCAGAAGCCCTGAGAAAACACGGATGCTTTCAGCAACGAAAGGAGGTCCTCAACTTCAATGGAAATGAGCATGTATAAAAATGAACTGACAATTCATACCTTACAATTATCGATGTGAGCGATAACTTATTGTGGTGCAGTATTATTCCTCTGCTGCAGGTCCGCAGCAAATCCATTTAACTCGCTTTTATTGCATTGTGTACACAGGATGAGGAACTTGGACATCTTCTGGAAGAACTTTCCAGATGCGAAGAGATCAGCAACAAAATGCAGTTGAAAGTTAATTAAAAAGATTTGTGACAAATTCAGCAAAACCGATTAATCTCGCAGCCATCGTAAAACTCGTGCAAAGGAGCAGAAGATTCGCGTAATGTAAAAATTAGGCAATCGTTTTGGTGCACTGTAAACATTTCAGAAGTTTTACATTCCGTCCAAGCTAACCAGAGATAGACGAGACGTTTTGCGTGACTTTTTGCTCAAAGTGGACAGTAATGTTGGGCAATAGGGCCTAGCAGAGACTTTTTACTCGCTACCAATGTTACGTTTCCGATGTCACTTCATACTACCGTAAAATTATACACGTGTCATAACAGACTGGATGCATTTTGACAGATTTCTTTAAAGAGAACTCTTTATTCATCAAAATATATCGACATGTATACAGCGTCGGTTTTATTAGGCCGGAGGAAGATCGGTGATGAAAATATAATTTATAGGCCTATATTCTGTAATTTCTGTTAACTTACCACTAAGAAAGTAGCCTATACCTCTTTGTACGAGAGATAGTGACTATAGTGAGTATGAACTTAGTTGTAAGTTTCTGTTTAACGACACTGTTCTCCAGCTTATTCACGAGCGCCGTGAATTGGCGTCACCCTCCTCCCTTGCCAAGTCTGCAAGAATACGAGCAGTGACAGAATCTTGTTCATTTATATAATTAGTTTAGTTTGATTTCGGACTGAATAACACACAATTAGTAATATAATAGTAATATTAGTAAATTGAATAAAATATTTTTTTAAACCAAAAATTGCCATTTTTGCTTTTTTTAAAAACCAAATAACCAAAAAACCAACATGTTTGCAGCCCTGCTCAATACAGGGAGCGCATGGGTAGACTTTTCTGGATGTCTGCGAACTGACGAAGTTAGACCTAAAGTCAAGTAGGAATACAAAACTTAGATCAAGAAACTGGTCAGCTTGTAGTCTAAACACCACTGCAGCGATTAAGTCCAAAGATTGTAGCATTCTTTCAACCGATCTCGTCACACTCACACGATCGATTAGCTGTTCCATCATAGAGAAGAAACATCTTCTCCAAATAGACACATAGGCCTACCTGTGTGACGTAGGCCTATTGCACGTCCCTGATCTGACCGAGTTATGTTATTACGAAAGTCGTCTTAACATGAATTTTATACACCTTTCCTTAACCACATTAACAACTATCAGAATTCACAATATAATAAAACAGGTGATAGAAGCTTCAAGCTTTCATTGTAAGGCTGTAGGCCTACGTACCTACGTGCTTCAGACACCAATCGTATTTATATAGAGCCTATCCAGTATAACATAAACAATAGTGCGGTTATCCTACAGCAATACAACGAGTGGTTCGCCGCTTAGAAGTTGTCTTTGAATTTATTAAGACCAGTTTAACATAGATGCATACTGTTCGCATCACATATAGCGCCCTCGAGAGGTTCTTGTAGGGCGCTATATAAATGTGCATATACATACATACATACATACATAGCAAGAGCTCTCCTGACACTCATAGTGAGCATCAAATCAGCAATGTATATCACTTAATACTTGCCTTCAACCTGCTGCCTCTACAGGCTCCACTCTTATATGTAAGGGTGTTCTATACTAGGGGAACATTACGGCTCTTTTGGGGCTTTTTCTTTCCCAGTTGCCTCCATAGCAACTCTATACTAAATCCACAACCTATTTATTGTCCAGTAAGCACTTTTGTATATTCTATCATGTTTATTCAAGCTATGGCAGCATGTATAAACAATAGACCTACACAGAATATACAAAAGTGCTTTAACTGTTTATAAAAACTGTCGTCAGAGACAACAAAACACTTTTCTTTGACTGATTTCTAAAAGCAACTGCATATAATACTGTACATAAAGAAAAGATGTGATGTGTATACCATAAAAACATGACATCTTCTGCTAATCCAGAATTCAACTGATCAGAGAAAATGCAGTTCAATGCATAAACAGTTTATTACTGAAACACGTGCCTCTCATTTTCAGATCAACATTAAATACTAAAGCAACTAATTTCATTGCCGCCTCATTAGAAAAAGCCAAAAGCAATTTGCAAAAACGGCAACCAATTTAATCATTCCCAATATTCTAATATATCATAAAAAGATAAAGCAAGTTCTGGAATGGCTGCCATGCAAAGAGATTGCATGACCAATTCATCAAGAAACATCAATAGAACAACAACATTGTGTATAGTCCCACACATTTACATTTTTCAAAATAATTATCATCAAAACATCAGGAACAATCTCTCCCAGACCAATAGGCTAAATATGTGACAGGGAGGATATACACATTAAGCATATGCTTCACATCAAATGGAGCAACGTAAATTTAGAATAACCATTAACATAATACGTGTACATGTTAACACCCATAATTTATTATGCCTCAGTGCTCCCCAGGTTGCATTCAACTATACCAGGAGTAAATCCTGATGAAGGGGAAGCTATGACGACATTTGCATTTTTATATAACTAGCCGTGAACAAATGATATTCAATAAGACTATGAAAACAATTAATATTAGTTCTTAAAAACGAAATTTCATCCAAGCAGCTTATGAATTTAAAACCAACTAGGTTCAATCAATCAAAGAGCCTCTTCATAGTACCATATTTCAAGTTGTGCGGTCGAGGCAACTTCGCAAACATCAGTAGATTCAGAAAATATCCATCTTTTGCCAGGACTACCATTTGTATCATCTTGTCACCAGAATGTCAATCATTTTCATCTCTTTCAACTAAACTGTGCAAGATCGACTTTCAACTTTAGCGTCTTACTACTACTACACCGTATCACCAATGCTTCTCAAACCGCTTGAAAAGAAAGATCTTGTGCAACATCCAGATGTATATCGTTCATCGTGCAACATCTGGATATCTCAGAAAATGACAGCGTTGTTAGACCTGTTACAGCATCTTCAGAAATCATCAAACACCCTACACAGTAAGACAGATAGACCCAACACTTCTTCATTTTTAGAACGCTCTCGTCAGTAATGTTAACGAGTTCTCATATCTCAAAGCTTGCCAAAACCCAGTTTACACCATTTAACCTGTTTACGGAAGTGGCAAGCTTGTCATCAGTTGTGTCACGAATTTACCAATGTCCTAACAATAATTATAAGTGAAAAACCAATCTACCTGTAGGTCACGCACTTCTAAGAGATCGAGACGTCAGCCGGATCAAACAATACTCCGGATCAAAGCCATATTATTAACATAGATCTAAACTGCATTTCCAACATGTGTGTCAGGTGCTTAGAAAGTAAAACGACTCTAGCATCAAATCGAACCATTGTCCTTTCGATATTGAACGGGAGATATATTAGTAGGCCTTTCACGATGCCCGCATTCCTCACATTTATATTATATATAATGGAAACCGTCCGGGTCCATCCGTTACGTTTGGTCCGCATCTTCCCACTCGACCAACAGTTGACGCTGACTTCCTTCTTCGATGGTTCGTTTTCCGATAACTCTGCCCGTCATATCACATGACCCGAAATACCTAATTGTGATGCCATCAAGGCCAAATTCCGAAAGATCGGTCACACTTTTCTTAATGGCGTTCTTTCGTCTCTTTGGACGATTTGCCACATCCACTCCATTGAAGTTAAACAATTGACCGATCACAGACCTCCTCATCGCTTGTGCTCCATCCTCTTCCTTGCTCTTGGTGTCGGCCTGCGACGAATCGGCCAAAGTGGCAGCCTTGTCAACGGCCAACTGCAACGCCTTCCGTCGACATTCGATGGATTTAATTTCGTCTTCTCTCTCGATTGCCATCTTAAACGGGTGATTCACTCCGTCGTAACTGGAAAGAGCTGGAATCATTTCATCCAGGAAGCCTTTCTGCGACACTCTGGCTCGTTTCGATGTGGTTGGGTCGTTAACCGACGCACTTTGACCTTCAACAGCGAATGATGATGTTGGTTCTATTGTGCAGATCTTCGGTTTCTTTTGTTTCAGACGCTTGAACTAAAAAACACCAAAAAAAAGAGTCTTTATCTTATGGTAGAGATTCAAATTCTTCAGCTTGTATGAGATTAAAAATTTATTTTTATATTTTATCATTTTCAATCATGGTTTTACCTACAACTACATAAAACTCAAAAATTTCTATTAAAATATTCAGTCATTGTAATCATTACTCATCATATTGACTTTCAATCATGATTTTAGTCTTTAACTGAAAGTGGCAACAAAGATTCTGTTATGTTGCTGAATTCATTCAGTTTTCATTAATGTCTCTTATTTACTAATAATTAATTAATATTTTTCATACTATATAATATGATACCTTCACTGTTCTTGATTGCAACAATGCAACTATATAATTTTTTCTAGATTTTACTTATGGTTTAACTTTAAACAAGGAACTGATTATCTTATGAGCAAAAACGTTGATAATACTGATAACAGAGTTCTTACACTAATTTTTGACCTATATAAGTTTTGATTGATTGGTTGATTGATTGATTATACATGCAAGATAGAGACACGAAGTCATTAGAACTCTTACACAAATCTCTCGCTTTCTTGGTCGATTTTCATCCAAGTCATCGCACATTTCTTTACTCCTTGATCTGTTTGCAGAGAAGAAACCATCAAACAAAGACCATAAAAAGAAAATCAAGAATCAAATGACCTACTCATACACGATTCTCACAATACCAAATATATAGGGGCATATTTAAAAAAAAAATAAAAACACCAATATAATTAAATTCTGGAATCAAATAAAAATACAATAATCAGAAACAAATGTTGGCATTTTACTATACAACATATTGTGTGTAATAAAAAGCAAATTTTCTTGGACAAACTTGAAATATCATGCATTACTGATGTCATAAAATCTGTAGCGTAATCCCTTAACTGATCTGTACAATAGGGTTGACTTCGGCAAATCGATCAACGCTGGTCTCTCTTTACCAAACCATTACAAAGTCCAGTCACTATGTAGCACTGTTGCCCGCCTAAAGGGTCGTCTGCCCTCATATCTGACTTCATTCGGGACACTCTCCACTGGGTTCCTGTGACTCCGCATATTTGTTTAAAATTCTAGCACTACTTCATACTTCAGTGCCTAGGTTTATTCACCCCCCAGTCTCTGCCCTCTCCACATGACCAACAAAGACCCTTCTGGTTGTTCCCTACATTTGCTTAATCCAGACACTTTGCTCATGTTGGATCCTCTATCTGGAACTATCTTCCAGCAAGAACAGTGGCTTGAATTCCTCAGCCTTACTCTTCCTCTGTTGCAGGAATGCCTGAAGACTATCTTACTTGTTATCAATGACACTCAGGAGTGCCTTTGAATCGCTGATTGGCGCCATATAGATGTTCAAAAGGAAAATTTACAACCAGATCTGTAACAGTAACAACCCTATCCATAAGAACTGTTCATCACTGACCCTTCTTCCATTGCAGTCAAGGTCTTCAGAAACTGCTCCAACTCGAGTCTCCCTGGAGGAAGCTGGAACTGGCTGAGGTCTACGTCGGGTGCAATGAGAATTTTCTTCTCTTTCAGATGCCACGAGGTCTTATGAGGCTGGCTCCGTTCGAACCTAGTTCAAGAATTCAGGTGAAATCAACCATAAATCAAGCATCTATCAATCATTCAACCAATTCAGTCTCCTAATTTCAATCAAACTGTAGATCATTCACCTGCATTCAATCAATAATATTCAATCAACAGAGAAGCCAATTAATTGCTTAATTTGATGAACACAAATGCTACCCAATACACTATTTCAGTTCAGAAGAGCACATTGAAGCTGGGCAACTATTACGAGCCATAGGCAGACCGGAAGACGTAGATACCATACCATGCCAAAGATCTATTCTTATACCGCTCCAGTTTATGCAATCCACTTCCATCAACTGCGCTCTCACCAACTTGGGTTCTTCTCCAGCACCTCCAGCAAGTTCCTTTCTCGTTCCAGTTGTATGACTCCATTCAACTGATATCGTTCAGGTCGTTGTTGTCAAGAAAACACAAACAAAGTCAAAATATCAGGTTAAATTCAACTTTTGTAAGCTGCTAGCCATTTCTTTTTGGCCGTGGCTGGGAGCACCTCTGAGTAGTTTCCCTTGAAGAAGTGCTATATAAATTATCGAAATGAATGAATGGATAGGGTTTTTATGCCAGAAAAAGATAAAAAGGTGGGAATTTTATTCAAGATTTCTGCCAACTCCGCTATGGTGATGAAGAACAGTTCTCCGATGCATATGCAACACGTGTAAGCGTATGAAAAATCTTCTGGCATAAGAGCAGATGAAAATGAAAACCTACAACTGCAGAACATTTCCACATGGATTGAAATGCGCATTTGCTAAGATGCAGAACGCATAACAGTGAGAGAATGATAAAGAAATGTCTTAGGAATGCCCAACTGACAACCTTTCCAGCATGGAAGTTCCTCCAGTGCCTTCTCACCCACGGAACGATGTCCCAACCGAAATCAAAGAAATCCACGTTCGCCTGCTCCCTTGACAGATTGTAGAGGGCCAGATGAGCCAGATCTTTCCTACAGATAGAAAGACAAGGTGAGAACATCCACTGGCAAGTAGGGATGAACCGAACCTCGACTCGGACACTCAACTCGACCGAGCATTACTCGTAATCGTACTCGGACAAACAATGGGTCAGAGTATTAGTAAAATTAAAATCACAGCAGATATGTAGCAGTTAAACTAAGTTATCAAACAAGTTCTGAAATACTCTAACAATCTCTGTAAAAGCATGCAAAGAAAATGAGAACTTACCAAGTTACTTGAAGACGATAGTAGAATTCCTGTTTAAAACAGATCGAACAGAAGAAGTAGTACAAGAGATCGCCGGCCACGAGAGAATCCGCCTTTATCGATATACAACCTAGAAACAGGTTTCACCCCTAATTACAAACTATAACAGAATTTCAACTAATATCAATCAAATAAATAAGGAAGTATATCCTTTAATAATCGAGTTCCATAACTACACTCTTGCGTACATACATCTAAATTAAGTGTAGAACATAACTATCATAAAATGTTTCCATATCAGGTAGTCTGCAAGAGACAGGAGGAAGTGGTGCAATTTTCGACATAAGGTATATTTTTTGGAACTTTTGGGATAGTAGAAACCGATGCAGTACATGGATCGGGTTTCCTTTGTAGTTCATTGCATTTACAATAAGTGCTGCAGACTGTTTGATCTATTTAATTAACCAAATGCCCAAAGAAAATCCAAAATTAAATTTGTCCTACCATGATGGAACCACTGTTGACATCGTGCACATCGAAACATATCACTGTCCCACCTGAACAAAGCAAAACACAGATCGTGACGAATAGAAATCTATTCGATTCTTTGTATACATTGTCAAACACCTTCCTGAAGTCAATAAAGCTTTGTTAAATACAACCAGAACTTATAGAATTCCAGATGGCCGGTTAAAAGTTAACGATTGCATGAGGCAACTAACTCATCACATGACTCTATCACATAAGTCCTAAAGAGAAGGTGACATGTATTGCTCTGTACACTGTCATCAGATGCCACGAGAGTCTTTCAGCCCATATTCTTAAGGCTTTTCTTTTCCCGATGGATATTTCGCACTGGGAGCGGCAGAGTGCCTCTCAATAGGTTGTACTGGGAGAGATAATGCTATGTAAATATAATATGTTACGTACCTTCCCGACCGTCCACAGTAACAGTAACAATTCTCTGAGTTGCTCAGATGATTCTTATCCCAGGTGAGAGAAGCAAGCTGAAAAGTTGATTCAACAACTCAGTGTAATATATGACAATTATAAGTCGATCATTTCAAAATAATATATTGATCATTTCCTAATCAAATGTTAATCATACAATGATCATATCCCAATCTTGTGCTACATCGATCCCATTCTAATCACACATCAATCCATCCTGATCACACATCAATTCATCCTGATCACACATCAATTCATCCTGATCACACATCAATACATCCTGATCACACATTGATTCAATCTGATCAAACATCAATGCATCCTGATCACACATCAATTCATCCTGATCACAGATCAATCCATCCTGATCACACATAAATACATCCTGATCACACATTGATTCAACCTGATCAAACATCAATACATCCTGATCACATACTGATTCAATCTGATCAAACATCAATGCATCCTGATCACACATCAATTCATCCTGATCACACATCAATACATCCTGATCACACATTGATTCAACCTGATCAAACATCAATGCATCCTGATCACACATCAACACCCCTCACATGATTTTGGCAAAGTGGCTAAATAAATATATTTGTAATAAACTTCAGATTGTGGAGAAATGAGGCACAGTGGCCGATGCGGCATCCTTTGTGGAAAACAATGGAGGATTGGATAGATCAGGGCAGGAATTCCAGAAGGGGCTGGACTTCACATTGGAAGGAAAAGCCTTGGGTTGACAATTAGTAGCAGAGGTCAAGGCACATGACGGTGGAACAGTGGATGGAATTGGTGTAGGAGCTGAGAGATCGTGGGAAATTTTAATACACTCAAAAAATACATGTCCCATGCATACGATACGTTATTTGTGAAATATTTGAAGCTACTAACAGAATAACTCAACTTCTTTGGTCCGTGCAAAAGACCAAGATCGTCATCGAAGCTCACATCGATCATCTGAAAACAGAATCAAACGGACAAAATCATACAATCAAATTCCTTTCATTTGTATGCAGCCCTATCAAGAGACAGGTATTCAAACAATTTATAAAGTTATGTACTGTTTAACTCATGCTATAACCAGTATGGTCGGACTTGATTTTCACGTCATCTCTGTGGTTTAAGTTTATCGAGACTGAGTTATAACAATGATCGTTAGCGTCGTCCTCCTCTTTTCTCCAGGCTTGGGATTGGCACCGTCAGAGTGCAAACAGTGAGAGAGTTAGTCATCTCTGACCATTTTCAGAACTTAAATCGCAAGAATATCAACGTATGGCACAACAAAACCAAGCGCAATCAGGTGAACTTCCAAAATATCAGTACGTAAGAGAGTCTATGCTGGATAAGCAACTTGAAAGAGGCAAGTTTTAAGTTGAGGATAAAATGACAGAAGCGATCATTTATTATCTCAAACAAAACCAGAAGACAGATCGAAGAGGATAGTTCAGTCCGGTAGAAGGCACCATGGGCAATGGTTGATGTATGGAGGCATAGACTAGTAATCCAGTTTGGTGTTTAAATAATTGTGTGCACGAATTTAAAACAAACTATGTGCTGCTCACATCATTAGATGATTTGTTTGCTTTCGGAAGCTGTCTAGATTGAATCAATTGTGATGGTATCGAGAAAACAGTGTCCTACAATGTCAATAAAATGAAAGATTTAAACATTGATTACCAGAAATTGAAGGAATATGTGATCAAAATGCAAGAAATAACAGCAGAGATTCAAACCAACAAGCCACAATCTTTAGAGTAAGGAATGTTAAAAACTAACAATACCTATAACACCTTAAAAACTGAAAAATCAAAACAATAATAATAATAAGAAGAATAAGATGATTTCTATATTCAAAAGACAGGCCTTGTAAAAAATCAACGACAGTATTGCTTTTAAAAGGCAACAGTTAAACTGTGATTTGAATTTGCTCCATTCCTGACAGCAAATACCAAGTGATGTAGAGTATTTACACGATTCTAAACATTATAAGTCCACTAATGCATCAAGTTCCATTCTAACATTGCAACACGGACATGGTCATGCCTTGACGCAACACAGGCATCGGTTACCCAAAAGAACCGCAATAACGAGTAAGTCCTGAGAAGAAAACTTACACTGCCGTCAGCTGATGTTGTATAGATGCAGACCTGACACTGCCATTTGGTGACCTCATCTGCATCTAAACGACCTACGGAAGGGCTGTGACAGATCCGGTGAAAGCCTACAGTCAAGCGAGTAAGATAGTCACTGACAGAACAATGCATTTGTATAGCACCATCTCAAGAGCTTCTATTATCATATGCACATCTGCAAAGTGCCTCTCTCAGCAGATTATTCAGAGGCGCTCTCAGCCTCATATGACATTCCATGAAAAGGTGAGTCTTTAAGCATCTAAGAGATGTAGGTGAGGTCCCACAAGAATCCTACACTAGAAAGGTCATTCCATAGTGAGGGACCCACTATAGCGGCAATTCCCAACCTGCGATCCGTGGGCCAAAAGTGGCCTCAAAAAGTGGCCCTCAACCCATCAACAAAAATAGAAAAATAGACAAGCAATAAATGAATATTTGACAGAATAACTATTTTCTGTTATAAATTAATATCTTGTTGACGTTTATAAGTAACATCAAGTGTAGGCTATTTTTGCACATGTACTTTGATTCTATTGTAAAATACAAATTTAAAATAAAACATTTTTAACCTTGTGGCCCATCATGCCCTGCAACCAAATAAAATTGGCCCTAAGTCTAAAAAGGTTGGGAAACACTACACTATAGCAAAGGCTCTCAAGAAAGACATAGGGAACTGCTCATTTGTTATCTATTTTCATAATTTTCATCAACATAATTATTATTGATTGCCACTGTGCAATGACCAAGCACAGCTCATTTGCCTGGAGCAAAGGTCAGTGAAGAACCTGCTAAAGGTTCCTACACAGAAACCACCTCAGATGATCAAACATGTGCACACACGCATTACAGGATGAGCAAGCTATTTGACCAATCGGTCACTCTGCCCGAGTTCAATGAGTCTGCAAGAAAGTATCTGCAATACAGATGAACCGACTGACAACATCCTAACGATCACCTAAGTAAATGGCATCGAATCCAAGTATCAAATATTTAAACAAGTCTCAATCTCGTGATGGCAATTCATATAATTTATTAGTAACAGTATAAATTTGTGTTTTTATTTTATTAATACTCGGGCCCATTGTTTGTCCGAGTAATGCTGAGTAGTGCGATACTCGGCCGAATTTTGGTTTATCCCTAAACTGCAATTACCGTTCACAGGTCTGCAATAATTTTAAGACTAAGGACAAACCAAGTTGGCAGGTGATGCATCTGAGGAGAGGTTTCAATGGCATTCGGGGCTTTCTTTGGCAGAGACAACATACGCTCAAAACGACGGCCAAGTCTATGAAATTGAACAACAAATCAACCTGTATTGTCATCATCATCGCCTTTGTTCCTCCCATCTTTATTACAGTCTGAATTAATTGAGCGTTAATTATATAGAGTAAGCAGGTCTTATGTGAGCCTACAGCTTCTCAGTTCTCTTGTGTCATTCTTGTAAGATTGTTATGAGAGGCAATAAAAGTATTATAGCAACACTGTCTCAGTTTACCAGTATTATTTACTCCTTGTAATCAGGCATTGTAACCATCTCTTGCTGTAATCATAACTTATTAAAACCAATATATGTCGTGCAAGTTACTTATTCTAACCTTCTAGAAAAAATCTAATCGATTATAATTACATTCAGATAGCAGATAATTGATTAGAACTGGAATTAATAAGAATCGATTCGATAAGTCACCCAACCCTGATGGACACATATCGCATTATATTGTAATCATTATATCTCTCAGTACAACCTATATCAGCGTTTCTCCCAGTGTGAAAAGCCCCACGGGAAAAGAAAAGTCTTAAAAATATGGCCAGAAACAAATGTAAAGGAGGAGAGAAATGCATAGAAATGTGTTCAAAAGCTAACATACCCCTCTTCTGCATATCTGCAAATGGCACCCAGCGTTTCAGCCCATTCTCAAACAGCACATAGTAACACTCGTAAAAACTGTCAGCCTAGAAACAGACAAACAAATAAACAAATCCAATCAGTTATCAACACAAACACCATCAACAACCCAACAATCAACTGCTCACTCTGCTCAGAGTGCTCGCCATGTAACGTCGAGCAACAGGTTCACTGCGGAAGGATCTACTCTTTTAGCAAGGCCGTTGCTCACAATTGCTCAGCGCAATCAGTTGATGCTCGGACGCTAAATAGTGGTGCTCAATGAGTAATAATCATAACAACTAAATACAAGTGCAATCTACCTCCCTGAGACAATTATCGTGTAGAGACCCTGATTAAGTCCTTCACTCACAACTGCTCAATGACATCAATTGATGCTCAATGACACAATTTCTAGTTTAGAAAGAGACCAACACGTGTGAATGGAAAATTAAAAATTCAATAACATCCTTTCTGGAGTACCGTCAGTCAAAAACTTGCGTATTATATACGAATTACCACCGATCTTTAGACAACCCTCCTGACTTGACTCAGCGCTCCTGAATTAGCCAATGCTCTGCGGTCAGCTTTTGAGCAGTGCCTCAGAAATCGGAGTCTATGATTACAGCTGAAAAGTCGCATTGGAAACCATTTTATTTGCGATGGAAAAGAACGAACTTTGATGATCTGGGCAACTTCAAACGATCCTGATGACGTTCGAGCGAACAGCATCGTCCCCATTTCGCAGGGCGTTGGAGACCGCAACGAGCTGGAATCGGCCGAACCGTGCTCGGAGTTTCGCCTTCGAGCAGACATTTAATCTTTTATCGCAATAATTCACAGGTCTATACACAATTCTGAAATAGAAAAAAATATTGAGATTTGTTAAAAATACTGGCATATTTGTTGTTCTTGTTGTCTGCTCCTGTTGTCAAAACAGCAGATGCAGAGCATCTGTACAGTACTGTTAACACAAGTGTCATGCCACGGACATTATTATATTCTACTTTGTTAATTAAAAGTGACAAGCACTTAGTATGATAACATGTGACAGCCAATATGAACAGATGATCACAAGTTATTACAGGAGTCGGATTCAACTGTACAGCAGCAATGCAAGGAACCCATCCTACTATTCATTTCAACAATGCCACATGAAGAATAACAGGCTGATTAACCTGTGGGAGGGTAACATATATAGATATCACTTACTACTGAATGTTCTGCAATTCATGTCAGTGATGTTAGCCTTCATCTATTACATAATATGACCCGTCATTTAACGACAAATAAAACAAATACAAACCAATTGTCGTTCATTGTCCATGGTTATTCATTAGACAGAATGTAAAGTGTTTTAATTTTTTTTAATTTGGGCTTTCGATTAACTGCTAAGTCAGATGAATTGGGATCAATCTGAATCACCGAAACCCGAATCTTCGAAAACGCTGAAAAGGCCAAAAAGCCAGATTCCCCGAAAACAACAATCAATGTATAGCGAAAAACGCTTAACTGTCTAAAAACTGCGTAATTCATTCATCAATTCTGCTTCTGTATGAATTATTTTCATCAATTCAGCTCCCATTTAGGCCTAATCCTTTTCATCAATCCAGCTTCGTTTCGGGGATACGGCGGAAATCAGTTTCGGCGATTTGCCACGCACTCGATAAATCGGTACTTCATATTATCATCCGTCCAACGTTTGGAAGTGTACAGTGGACAATTAGATAAAAGCAGGGAGATTTTTCCGCGACAGGAAAGATTCTGTAGTGCTTACAGAACCATACAAACTGAATAAACCTCCTAGTTGGCATGCAGAAATGGTATAGAAACCTTACTTACTTATGGAAATGGCGACCAGGGACTGACTAACAGTCATCTTCAATTGCAAACATTCACTCTTAAAGCCATATCATAAGTTATACCGAGTTACTTGTTCCAATAAATTAGTTACGTAATTCAAATACAGCGTTCAACAAATATTACATAAAATAACAGAAGTTTTACGAAAACAAGAATCCTAGAGCCCGCCATATAAGACACTTCGCTTTCCCATTGGTCGCTAGCTTGTCAAAACATTATATGGCGCAACGTACCATTCTAGGCTTCCGTCGATTACAGTGGCACACTTTAGAATTTACTGAAGTAAATTAAGCAATTAAGTTAAATACAGGATTTTGAGCCTTGCTACGCATTGTAGCTGCAAAATAACGGACCAAAACAAAATTGATTACAGCACTTTGTGAATCTTTATTCTGCGCAGAAGGAGATAAAAGTTGTACAGCCCGCTCTGCCAAATACTTTGATAATCGTAATCGTAATCTCCAATTTTCTAAAGCTCCACTTTAAAGCTATAGGCGCAGGGCACCAGCTTGCTCACAAGCGCTGCGTCAAATCGAAGGGGTCGTCCAAAGGATAGTCCGTGGGCGGTCAGAGTTCGGTTTCCAGAAGGTCGGCAGGGAGGCAGAGTAGCTGTTAAGGAGGGTGTCGCTTTGGCCGAGGATTGACAGATGGTATGTCAAGTAGTGAGTCTGGGTAAGAGTTCTTGAAAAGGTTGGACTTAAGTTTAGAATGGAAAGCACGGGGTGTGATGGACAGAAGCGCTATATATTGACAGACGATGTTGCATGACGGACAGTGATGGTGATAGCACGTACAGAAGGCCTTAGAATAACACAATAAAAATCTGTTGTAACAATATTTAAACTTCGCGATTTATTGTGCTTCCCTTGCATTAGGAATTATCCTTTCCCTACAATTTACTCCTAAGCATAAACTCTTTTTTCACTGTCTGTGAATAATTTACGATGGTCCTTGGGATTGTAATAACGTGAGATGAGTTTTGCCGTGCTAGGGCCTATGAAAGTTACTAATTTTCTTCATAAGCATTTATTTGCACCTGCCAATTATAACAAATTAGATTCATATGTTATGGTAATCTCGAGGTTTCTACAGGTTGCCCGATTATCGTGTTGCAATTAAACCATGATCCATACTAGCATGATTTCGCCACAATTTTCACTTATCTCAATAAAGTGCAACAATTTGAGCCTTTAACGAGATATTGCATTCGTACGCTTTGTATATCTCCTATTCGATATCGATAGGCTGTAAAGAATTTACGGTTTCTTATTATTTATCGCGCTAAAGGAATTTATACATTCAAAGCGAAAATAAATGGACATTGTGACCTTTTTCTCTTTCCCAAAGATTTTTTGCTGTCGCTATATTATCGCTCAGTGGTTTACACGGTGTAAAACTTTTTTAATCATTTTATTTATTAGACATTTGAACAGAATGTAATATGGCACTTTTATGATTGGTAATGAGTATTAAGTGTGTGGCTTAATTGTTCTGGGTTTAAAGAGCACCTCGTCTTTCAGGATATGTCATAGTAAGTATGTCACGGCTGAAGCTTCTGACTTTTGATGTAACGAATACGTTACTCAAAGTAAAGGTCTCACCTGCACATCATTATGCAAAGGCAGGAAAGGTGTTCGGCATCAACGTTTCAGAAAACGAGCTGAATAAAGTTTATAGGTGAGAAGAATTACCTTTGTGTATGCTGTAAGAGCGTTTTCAATGAACAGCTGGCATGCAGTGTTGTCTTCGTGACCAGATTTAGTAATTATCAAGAGTCACTCGCAAGTCCTAAACTAGAGACTTTATCTTTTGCAGGGATTTACTTGATCCTTAATTTTGCACATCTATTTCGACACTATGTACACTTTATCTGGGACTGTGAATTAATTTATCTCAGGTATCCTTATTTATAATTGGATTATTCTATGATCTCATTGATACTTTATGTATGCTTGAAATGAAATTGTCTGAAAAGTAATTTATAAAGTGTTTAGTTGTTGTGAAGTAAAATTCAACATCGATGTCACTCCTTCACAGTCACTTGTTCTTTGTTGAAAAAAAATAGCTTCAAGGTTGCAGATATGCACAAAAGAAATGATGTATGAACGCTTATTAGAAAACCCTTTGTCATCAGTGCTGCGCAAAATACTTTTTAAATGTATTTCAAATGCAAAATATTACATTTGAGAAGTATTTCAAATGCAAAAACAGTTTTAAAATTATTTAAAATACAAACAACAGACTACATAGCTGCTCTTATTGTTGATCTGTTTAGGTCGACTTGGATGAAGAAAAAATCCGATCATCCTAACTACGGGCGTGGCCTTGGCATGACGACACAGGAATGGTGGCACGATTTCGTCCACCGAGTGTTTCAGAATGCGGGCTACACAGGGAACCACAGCTCCCTGAAAGACGTCTCTGACTTACTGTGGGACCAGTTTGAGCAGGGCGTCACCTGGGAGGTGCTGCCGCGCTGTCACAAGAGCCTTTCGCGGCTCAAGAGCGCTGGGCTCAAGCTCGGGGTGGTGTCAAATTTCGATGAGCGACTCGAGAAGACTCTCGTCGTTCATGACCTGGCGAAGTATTTCGACTTTCTTGTGACATCGGTTTCAGTCAATGTGGAGAAACCGGATCCGGCGATCTTCCAGCACGCGTTGAGATTGAGCGGGACGAACGCCCAGAGCGCGGCACATGTAGGAGACGACGTCTCCAATGATTACCAGGCTGCGAAGGGTGCGGGAATGGGCGCGTTTCTTCTCACCAGCGATGTTCAACCGACGGAGGAGATCTTGAAGCACGTGGATAACAATGATATCATTAAAAGTCTGAACGAATTGGAGACCCGCGTGTTGGGAAAGTGAGGCGGCGTGGCGATGTGTTCTTTTGCTCTGATTTCTGGTGAATTTGTTGATGAATTTTGTCCCAGCGTTCAGTAGTTTTTGCTTCTGATGGATTCTGCTCAACCAGTTGAGTCCTGCGATAACTTGATGCTCGGTGTTTGGTGATGCTCGGCTGAAGAGTTCTTGTTGTTGCTTCTACTGGGCTGATCAGGGTCATCGGTTTTCTGTGCTTATGATTTAGCTCTGTACACTTGTTCATGATGGAATCTAAATGACCTTAACTGGAAAAAAATTATCCTCATGTTTGGATCATGTTTTAATATCTGTGTGCATTTGAGTGTGTGCTCAGCTCAACAGAATGTTTTCTTGGGTTTTTTCTTTGAAGATGAAATGTACGCTTTGAGTGTCAACATGGTGTGGAAACGCACATCGTGTTTGTGCGTTTGAGTGCTGGTTAATTTGTTATTGTCCCATCAGATATCATCATGCTTATTATATTGAAAAGGACTTTGTTATAAAAGGATTTAGAGGATTTCAAGATGTTATGAGCTGTGTTTCAATAATTGCTTTCTAATACAATACTAGTGCATCTTCATATTGCCCTTCTTACAAAGTTCAGAAATGCACACAGACACAGGTGGCACAGCCGCAATGATATTGCAGAGCACAAAGGACTTCTTGCTCAATGTCCCTACACAGTAGCTGCCTCGGACAAGGATCGAACCCACACTATTTACGTTACAGGCTGGCCACTTGAACCAATTGGCCACCATCATCATGCCAGATCTTAGTCATAAGTGACAATTGTGTTATATTTTCAGACTCAGATGGCTTCTGCCCAATACCTCGCTTATGCATCTGTTAACCATTTGCTTTGGAACGATATTTCCTCCGATTTGCCCTCTGATTTTAACTGAGGTGCTTCTGTTTCTGCCCGTGTTCTTAAGACTTTCTTTTCCCGTAAGACTTTTCACACTGGGAGCACCTCAGATTAGGTTGTACTGGGAAGGTGCTAAATAAATCTGTAAATACACTATTATTTTCACTGAAACGCTTGGTAAGTTGATTCTTTTGTATTACAGTTGCCCTGTACAGGTTGTATATCCACCATATCCACTGGTTCTCTGTTTAATCAACCTCAACTCATGTATATCGATCTGATCATGACTGGTTCGGTGGTCCATCGTAGGCCGATGCTTTGTGCATTAGACTAGTGCTAAAGAAGTTGAAGGTAAATTTAATTGTTATTGTAACGTACTGTGTTTCATGACATGCCTCTGTTGCAATTCCTCATTAGCATAGTCCAAAGTTGAGAGGTTTCGGCTGAGTTGTTGAGACATTCAACGGAATTTCTACTACCATCATTTGGTTTTGATTCAGCATCACCTTTTTCTGGTCACTTTGAGAGAGCACAGTTTTGTTATAAACCACTTTGGTTTTTTTAACCAATAGTTTTCTTGCCTTTCATTTTGTTATAGGTTATCTGTGTGTTAGTTGTACAGATTAAGTTTCAATATGTTAGACTTAATTGATTAATAACTTAATTAATTGCATGTTCGCTAGAGGACGTTCTGTGACGTAGTGTTTGTGTCGCACAAACACTACGTCATATGCACATGCAGGGTTTGAATTGTCAAATTTGAACTGGGGGTTGAAGAATTTTCACATGTCCCGACCAGAATTTTATGGACCTGAAACCGTTATACTGGACAAATTGTAGAGGAGGGTAACTGATGGTTTTCTTAACTGCATTAAGATACACTAAGACACTGAAAGATGATCTGGGAGATTTGCTTAACCCCCAAAGGTAATTTTGTAGAATTAACTGGCAGGATTGAAAAATGAATTGGGGGGGTTGAACCTCCCAACTACGACCTCTGACAATTCAATCACTGGGCACATGTGTATTGATGGTACATCGATTCTACTACCGATAAGTATTCCTTTCTTATATTAATAATTTGTATCTGCTCTGTTCAGAATACTGAGATGAAATTAAAATTGTTGATGTTCAACATTAGAAGCAGATTTTGTTTTACAAGTGTTGTGTTATTTATGTTACTAGATAAAATTAATTAATTATACTGGCATCTATCTGATTTTGTGAATCAAAGCAGTAAATGGCATACCAATTTTGGTGTGGTTTTGTTTAAAACAAAGGTGCTATATAAACGTTTTCCTCTTAGTTTAAATATGTAGCTGAAATATGAATATGTATTTACAGTACCATCTTCGCAATAGTTTGCTCTTGGTTTTCGTTTGAAGCACACAAGAACTCTTTATTATATCCTGTATCGAAAAACCATACAGTGTAAGTTTTCTTTCTGTCTCAATAAAGGCTCATGAAGGAAACGCTCTGGTGATGTGAAATCTTCTGTAAAACGTTCTTAGGGGTCATACACAAAGGACGTCCGTAACGAGAGGTAGGGGAAATGCGGACATGGGGAGGGGGTCATGGACTGTGCAGACGTCCGCATGTGACCATGCTAAATTATCGCCAAAATCACATCTAACAGTACTTACGTCATAATCTTAGTTGTTTATTAGTAGCTTTAAGTTATACTTGACATTTGAGAAAATGATATATGAAATTTACATGCAAATATAAGCATTTATCAAATTTAATATTTTTTACATAGCTTCCATTCAATGTAATTCTTTGTCAACAAATGTCTATTAAAAAGGCGATGCAGTAAAAATAATTATCAGCAGTTGCAATGGTCGCCGACACATGTGTGATGCGGACGTCCGCAAAGGGGAGAGGGGTGAAAAAAGTAGGTTTTTGCGGACGTCCTTTATTAACGACCACTTTTGCGATTTTCTGGGTCAGCGTGATTATTTTCAGCACACAATTTACATTAAATTCCGATATTTTCTACTTGCGAATTGCACAATTCACCGAAAAAATAATTACCGTCATTTGCATTCGCGTCATATGAAGGCTGTGCTGGTTGTAGAACAGTAGTACCACGTACGTCCTCGCTCAGAGCGCTCGCCAAATGGAATATTCGCGAATCGCCAGGGTGAATTTCATAGGAAAAGCAGAAATTGGCATACCCGCAGAGTTCAAAATTCAATCCCAGGCGAAAATGGCTTGTATGACTAGTAGGTCTATTCATTTTTTATTTGATTTGCTTGTAAATTTTACTGATCACAGCCTTTAGGCCTATAGCTAGTATTTAGTTACCAGTAAATTCATACCAATCTTGTAGGCCTATAGTCTCTCATATGTATCTTGACAGCGTCATTTAAGTTCCTGACAAAGGTGTTGAAGCCAACACTAGCCTCACAATATTAAAAGTTATTTATATATAATAAGAACATTGGCACGGTGGACGTTGGCTAGAGCGGTCGGCCTGTAACACGGGGAATGCGGATTCTGCAGGCGTATACTCACAGGGACTTTGAGCAAATCCTTCGTGCACAATTGCTCTGCAATATAAATGCAGTTGCGCCATCGAGGCTCAGGCATGTGTGAACTTCTGAACTAATTTTGAAAAGAGCAATACGAAATTACAGTTGTATTGTATAATTACAGCTGTATATCTATTATTGTTCGAGCAACTTGACGAGTGACCACTGACCAGTGGCTCGCGCACACACGCCGAGCTGCACCAAGAGATTCCCGGCTGGAACTGAGAGACGAGAGCAAGTTCAACGTCTCAACGTGTCCAAAGTCAAAACAGGAATGTTCTGATAACCTCATGGCCAATCCGCCCAACCTTGATTTCAAGTTGTATAAATAGAATGCTCTCTGAATGTCAACAAACGCGATCAATTGAGATACCCCCGATAGGCCTAATCAACTCTTGTAGTGTCTAACACGGTCTTACGTCCATCCAATCTGGCAAACATAAGCGTAGAACTGGTAGCACATTTGCATTTTCAGCTAATACAACGCCATGTAGGTCCTACAAAGTTTTACACGCACAGGAAGCAAATTTGCCTTGATGAATGGTAGAGTAGCGACGGTGGATTTAGCGATGAACTGCGTTCATGTTCTTGCAAGACAGCCATCCATCATAAGCCACTGCAGATAGCCTCGAGCTGTTTTCTGATATATATGGGAACCAGTTTAGGAAGATGTGCAAAATAGACAAGAATCTGATTGATTATAGTTCGTGACAATCAACGGCCGCACAGAAATCCCACACACGCTCTTAGGAACGACGACAAAACCGGAAACGATTTCTGAAGGCAGCAGGATATGTGCGCAGCCGTCAAGGACCTTTGAGTGCATTTTAAAAAAATATGTAGCGCCCTACCAGGACGCTATCGCAGACAGTGTTTCGTGATGAATTGCGCTGGCGATGTGTGAGGGTGAGTAAACAGCTCGTTATTGCACAATTAATGTTGAAAGCCATCCGTTTTGTTGCAGGTAATTAGACCTTTTAGCCTCTCCTTTCCGCCCTGAACGTGATTTACGCTTGCAGGACCTAATGGCAACTGCGACGGACTTAAACGCAACGAGAGCCCTAACCGTGATCGATGCTTGCGGAGAAGTCTTGTAAGTAGCGGAATAGTGAATACTGCATTAATAGCGACCAAGGCGCGGTTCCATTAGCCGACGAGAGGTGAGCAGCTGGACTCCGAAAAGACACACGCTTCGGCCATCTTCTTCTTAATGGCTCAACGGGGAAGGGTTGAATAACTTGAATATTTCGTTGTTCTCTTGCTATTTGCTCCTATATCCTAAGGGATGAATCGGGCACCGCGATACTTTAATTTTGTCCTTATAGATATCGTGATCTGTGCATTAAACCAATAAAGTTGAGAAGCCATTCTGGGAGTTCCAAAAGGTAGTCCAGAGAAAGCCAAGTCTTATTTCCATAAGATTTGGAAGGGCAGAGTAGGCCTATATAAGCGCTGAAGACTTAAGATGGGTGTGTTCAGTATAGGCAATGATTTTCAGAACGAGGGTAGCTAAAGAAAGACGCAAACATCCGGGAAAGGAGAACATTCCTTCATTTTTAGCCAGGGATGTATGCCAGCGAGTGGATGTTGTCCGTCTTCTCTCTAGTACCAACTGACATTGTCTTCTGGTTTAAACTTAAGACTTGTTGTCTTTTTTAACTCAATGCTCTCCCATGCACCAGAACCCTTGCTGAAGTAGCCTCTGATTCCTCTCATCTGATGAATTTCAGAGTGTATAGGTTTATCAATCAATTACAACATTGTCGCTCTACTCCATCGACGCAACCTGGCCCAGAGACGAGATGCCGTTGGTTGGTTCCACGTTTGTGCGTGGGCCAACCATTGGTGACTCTTTTAGCTTACTGTGCATTGTTTTTTCTAACGAATATGTCCGTGCAACATATGTTGGCAATGACATTAATATCATTTAGGTTGGCGCAGAGGGATATCTGGAGGGACGCTATATATAAAATAATAAATGACCCATGACATTACACTACAACGAACACCTATAATTATCATCAGTTGGAACTAATGCATTCTTCAGCGCTGCTCTTGTATCCGTTAAGTGGCTTCAAAAAAGTTACAGACTGGTTCCACTGTGCTTTCGTGTTGACGACCATTTGACGGCGAAAGTTCTGCCTGAGGTGAAGATTTTATGCAAACACTGCAACATTGTGTAAATACGCTTTTAAGAACACTGCATTTCCTGTTTTGAGCAGCATTAAATTGTCTTTTCAGCATAGTCTAAGCAACGAAGCAGTTGGGTGGTTAACACGCTTGACCGTCAACTGAAAGATGGGCCTCAAATAATAGCGGAGTCTGGGCCTATGTCGGCCCTCGGTCTCGGCATATGGGTAACTGATAATAACATTTTCCATAAGATTATTGCGGGCCCACAAAAATCGCGGGGCCCTGAGCCTTTGCCTGGCCCTTGCTCTTTGCGGGTTTGTATGTGACTAATTATAATATTTTCATAATTTTATTGCGGGCCCCTAAAAACCGCTGGTCCCTGATTAGCAGATTGTTTCTGGCGGTATTTACTATGTTGATTGACTGAGTTAGGAATTGCTATCCTGATTAACTCAGTCATTAATTGATTGATGTTTCCTCGCTTTCATTGAGCAACGATGCTAAAACATTGGAAGCCAATGGAAGGACCGACGACACCTGTCATTGACCCAGACAGTCTGTAATTAACGTTGGGAAGGGCTTCCAAGTATACCCACCATTGCCAGGACAATCTCCCTCTGCCTCAGGGCAGTTAGCCATCTGATGGATCCTTGAAAGGTCAAGCGTTGGAGTGTACATCGCGGGATATTGCTGGTTAGGATTACAGATCCATTGAACGGAACTGTAATTAGAGTGACTAACCCTGGTAACTATAGTCTTCGGTCGACCTTGATAGTTTTGGTTTGCGTAAATATTTTCTCGTCAAAGCGTTGTCGTTGTAGACCGACCTGCTGAAGACCGGGTGTCTGGTTGTAACCCACCCCCGACTACCCCTCCTCTGCGTCGCGTCCACGGGTGGATACTTTCTGCCCCTGGGGTGGGCAGGGCGCATATGTCTGATTAAATGTAATTATACCTAACAAATTGCAGGCCCGGCTCTCTCAACGGACTGCGGCGGCAGAGTAGAAGGAGGAGACAGAGAAGGAGAAGGAAGAGAAGAAGGAGGAGGAAGAGGAGGAGGAGGAGGAGGAGGAGGAGGAAGTGAAGGAAGAGGAGGAGGAGGAGAAAGAAGAGGAGGAAGAGGAAAATCGACGCCACGATGGTATCTTATACAAGTACCAGTTGTTCCCGTCCAATGAACCATTACTTCCTTTTCATTATATTGCTGCACATTCACGGACAGTAACTGTGTTGTAGTCTTTATAATTGTATGAGAAGATAAGAAGTGCACCTGGATATTAAGTTGTAGGTCTACATCTCTTATCGTTGCTGAACTCATGAATTAGTCTTAGACCACAGAACAGATGCTGTCACGTAAACTCTAAACACTGAGATTTGGATGAACGCTTTGTGAACATATTTTGATGACGTCTTAGCGTCATTGATATTTTCATGGAATTCTAATTTTCTGGTATGTAATATTGAAACTTTATGTTGAATTCTCCGCTACAGTTCATTATTTAGCACCAACATTGACGAGAATTATGCCACAATTGTTAATTGTTAGACCCAGTAGAAATTCTCCGGAAACATAGTTTGCGTGACAGAATAATGTTTGTGACTTGCTCAAGGCAATACAAGTTTGTTATCGTGTTACTTCTGTAAAATCGTAAGTTAAATAAATAAAAACTTAAACAGTAAATACGCTGAGCAGTCAACACGCATATAAATGTCAACTGCAGCGTAGTTGTCGAGTAGCTACGTAAAGTACACAGGACAGTCACTCAGTTACAGTACGCAGTCATTAAAACCACTTCAGCTGCAATGTGTAGCAATGTAGTATTAGACCTAACTGAAAGCTAAGAATGGTGCAAGCCGCGTGCAAAACACTATGCCCTGCAGTTACCAAAGGTCCAGCAAGAAATCATGTTGCCAATTTCTTTGGATTTCTTAATAGCTTGATTCATTTCTTAATAGCGTCTTTTCAAGAAATCTACAGAGAGGCACTCCCAGTCCAATCTCGGCAAAAAAGACAGATTTCAGAATAGTGGGATAGAGAGTTTTTAAGATAAACCAGCCGTAGAACATTGGATGTTCTACCATCCAATGGTAGAACATTCCAAGCAGTCGGGTCAACGTACGTTCTTAGCATCCTCTGACAAGGGCCATTCTTGGTCCAACTATTGTCAAACCAGGGATGAATTGCTGCAGGGGTAGGGGTTAAAGCTGCCATCCGAGAACCAAGTTCCAGGATTCAAATAACGAGATCTGGAACCGTAAATACCATCGTCGTTACCATGACGACTGTCTCAGGCAGAGCGGTAATGATCATCCTCGTCATCTTCAAATGCAGCTAATTCTGCCTTAACCCTCTCCTGTTCCTCGCGGGGTTTTTTGCACCGCGAGCGCCTCGGAATCGATTGTACTGTGAGAGGAGCAATAGAAAAAACACGACACATTACAATATAAAAAATACAATTAAAATCACCGCATCATTATATGATGGCTATTTGACAATATAATACAACTATTGTCTCATTTTTCCAATATGTAGGGGTCGTCCATTCTTTTCAAAGCACCAGATGAATTGAGGTAATTGACCCCAGATATTTACCCCGAGCTCGCGGTGTTACTGAAGGTGATGTTGTTAGAGTTAAGGGGCGCACCCACGCACCCACGCACGCCACATAGGGCGCCTACAGGTCGTAGGGATTGTCCTCTGTGGGGTCAGGGTGTACTAAGTTAAGCCATTGGATGCAGCGATGCATTGGGGGGTTTTTGCGATGATCCCCTTGCACCGGATTTACTGCCTCTCGTCACGCCTTTATGCATTCTCAGTGACGATCGTTAAACCAGGGCTCTGTAAATAATATCAGACGACAAAAGAGACAGACAGACAAACGAACAGACAGAGACAAAGGCAGAGACAGACAGTGATAGGGACGGACGTGGACGGACATAAGCAGAGGCAGACATACAAAGACAGAGACAGAGACAGACAGAGGAAGATAGATACAAAGACAGAGACAGAAACATACAGAGATAGGTAGAGGCGGACACAGATAGACACGGACACAGACAGACAGATGGACGGACAGAAAGACAAACGGACGGACAGACAGACGGACGGACGGACAGACAGACAGACATGTTGTATTGGACACACACGATTATCCAACAGACAGAAAAAGACAAATTCACGGACAGATTCACTTTTATAACTACACTGTGTGCGGAAATAAAGGAATTTTAAAATTTCAAAACGGTTTAAGACCTGACATATTTATCTGTCACTGCATATAATATGATAGTTCCTGTCATTCAATGGTGACGTCATAACGACGTCATTCGCCTCAAAATTTATGTATTAAGGACTGCCTGAAATTCGGTGACAGCATTTTCAACTCTTTAAAAATGTCATCGATAAACCGCCATGAATTCAGTTAAATTGTTCTCTTGTTTCTGAATAATCTTAGACCACAAGGAGTGTTCAAAGTATCCGCCTTTGGCCTCCACACAAGTTTCCCATATACAAACATCAATGGCCAGCTGAACATAATTATCCATCCCAGGCATTAGCAATGTAATTTAAAGAACGTCACTATGACGTACTTTTTTCAACCAGGACGTTCATAAATTCCAAATATTTGGAAAAAATGTCAGGATTAAAACGGTTTTAGAATGATAAAAATCGACAAAAATTTACTATTTATTTTCATATTATCATTAGGAGGCGCCGTTATTTCCGGACACAGTGTATATCGGAAGTCTATCCGAGGCCAAGAAGAACTCACCCTTGAACGACGTGGACATTGGTTGGTAATTTTTCTCTTTCAGCGTATATAGCAACAGGAGTAACGTTTTAAAGGGGACTATAGACAACGTCATGTTAATAGTATTACAATAATGATAGTGATAATGACAATGATAATGATGATGATGATGATGATGATGATAATAATAATAATAATAATAATAATAATAATAATAATAATAATAATAATAATAATAATAATAGAATTTATTATTATTATATCTTACATAACATGCACACAAGTGTAATTTCAGACAAATGCGCACGGAGTACAGAGAATATCACAAATGACAGACAGACAGACAGACAGACAGACAGACAGACAGACAGACAGACAGACAGCGAGTGTGGTATTCGACAAGGAAGCAAGCGTGGAACCAGAGTAACAGAGACCAACAGTACCCCCTCCCCCCAACAGCGGTCAACATGATTGGCAGTTATAAAACGTTGATTCGCTTGTTAGCCAGCCAGGGAATTCTATTTGAGCAGCCGTCAAGTGGAATTTACGCAAAGGGCTGTTGAGTAGACAGAAGGGGCGACACTGGAACAGCTGGCGACGGCTGATGAAGTAGTCTATAAAGGATTGCCTCCTATCCATCAGACAGGGTAAGGCCTGGGGCTGAGGAGGGGCGCTGTCCCAAGCGTATCGTTAGTCGTTTCCGGATGGCTTGGACTGGCGTGACCGCTCATGGCGTTGGCAGCGATTGGTTTCTACTGACTCGCTGTCATTGCGTGTCTGCGAGGGTTCCTTTAAACTTCTGCTTTTACAGACTGATTGAAGCGGAAGTGGTAGCTGCCGTAGGAGTTATTTGGGTCAGTCAGTGCTTCATGGAATAATGCTATCGGGTCGATACAGAGGCACCTTGTAGGGCTTGTATCGTAAAGCGAGGTGTCAATTCCAAAGTGAGGTCGTAATCCATGTTGATAATCTGCTGGATTGGTCGGTAGGTTGTGTCAACATCACGGAGGTTGGACATGGGAGATTTGACGACGAATATGACGTCAACTTAGAATTGACTGACGTCAGAGATTGAGACCATTTAGAGGCTACTTCTCGTCTTATAATTAGCGTACGTTGAGTGCGATTGTACTAACCTATCCACTAAAGGAGATGGTACGCTACATTGAGTTCGAGTTGAAATGTGTGAGCACGGCATCCGCGCATCTCCACAGCTAGCAGAGCGTAACGAGGACCATTTACCCGACATCCGCTTTGTTTGATACCTAACCACTTTGCATTTGTCTTCAGCGATGATGAAGTTGCTAAGTTGACCCAAAATTGCCAACCGTACTTTTATAATCGCTCAAACATGAGTAAGCCCACTGGTGACACATTTCAAGTTACCTTCTAAAACTCATACTAGAACGAGTGATCGCTGGCTTTACAAACTCACTTTAGCTTCTAAATAAGAAACCAAAGGAACTTCACTCAACTTGCTGCGTAGTCGTAATCGTTAATACCACACATGTAACGCACAACAGCGCTTCTGCCTCTCTTTCAGTTTAAGAAACCACTCAGAGACTAAAATGAGGATTGTCGATCAAATTCACGTAACATAAATACCTTAACTATTTTACTTTGATGTCTAATTAAACATTCAAATAAGCGACAATTATTCTGTCAACAGGAGCGGATACTGGGGGGCAGAAGGGAACTGTCCATCCAACATTTAAGGTAGAGGGGATGTCCTAGCAATTAGGCTGTATATCTGGCATACTCGTGAGACATCGGTCTATACTGATCTCGTAATCTCCAAGCTACCAAAGCGCTACACGCAAGCCAAGCGCAGGACACCAGCTTATTCATGAGCGATGCGTCAAATCTGATGGGTTGTCCAAAGGGTAGTTCGAGGGAGGTCAGAGTTAGGTTTCCAGATAGTCAGAGGAGGCAATGTAGCTCTAGTTGTTAAGAAGAGTGTCGTTTTGGTCGTGGATTAGAGGCAGGACGGTCAAATGAGTCAGGGCAAGAGTTCTCGATGAGGTGAGAGTGAGACTCAAGGCACGATTGCAATCACATTTGCTCTCGCTGGAAGTGAATGGTGTAAATGACGTCCTCATGTAGTCACTGCGATGACGTGGGACCGAAAACCACCGGCTTACCATGGCTGACAATCGAAACACCGTTGGTTTATTTCAATCGCCATCCTGTGCTCTCTATTACGTCTAACACCAAATCCAGTTGTCGACGATTATAGTAATGCCATTTGACATTGTTTGGGTTAGCACAGAAAGCGCCTCTGGGTAGATATCTTCAAGGGACGACATTTAAATGTTCGACTGCATTACATTACCAACAGTGGTGCATGTTTCGACGCCTGACTCTCTGGGTCCGCCCATACGTCTGGCTCCTTCAACGCTTTAGGTGAATATCCTATGCATGTAGTCTATGAGGGAATTCACTGCTTCTGCTTGCGTGGAGCGCTTAATCTTCGGCGCCCTTAATCATTCCCTAAAGCATTCTGTCGCAACGCTCTGTTTTTCTTCTTCGTCTTAATCCTTATGGGACCAAAGCTGACATGAAGAGGTTGAGCGACGTACATTGAAAGCCCGGTGAGCAAAAGGTTCGTTGTATACATTGGTCCATGTAGTTTAGGATAATATTCTTCGTCTGGGTCCTTTCAGTAGTTTGGCTGGCTGTCTATAAATTCATCACGTGACTGACCGCTGTTGCGTTCATCTTAATCATTGATGTCTAAGATCTTGTTAACATAATTATCATCAACTCGCAGACTCAACCTAGTCGTGTCAACGGCGAGACTACTGTTCCAGCCATAATTATTGTTCTGTCCATGACTTTCGACGACGCTCTGTGAAAAATGATTGTAATAACCTTTTCGGCCACTCCAGTCCAAGTAGTCCTGTAGATCGAGTAGGTCTTGACCCCTCTGGCTCACCTGACCATCCGCCTTCTAGTTCCTCGCAACCTAAGCGACCAAACCTCAGCAGTAATTCTGCCTCCGTCGGCTCTTTTTGGACCTCATGGAAAACCGGACCTCCATTTGACCACCCTTCCGAAGTACCTCTAACGTGACGCAGCACTCGTGAATAAGGTCGTGTCCTGCGCTTTGCCTCGATTGATACTTTAGTAGTTAGGAGTTTCAATGACTAACAAATCTCAATTCATTTCCTTCTGGTGACTGACTGGATATCGGTGCCTCAGATTCACATTTTGGTGTGACCTTACTTGCATAATAGTCATACGATAACACTTTCGTAAGGTTCACTAAAGGCGCTATATAAATGCCCATATGCATACAGCTCATAAGTATGATATATGCAACGCATTCGTTGAACATATAAGATTCAATGGTTTTTAATTAGTTTTCATTCTCCCAGTGTTAAGTGGTTTCAGTCTAACGGCAGTGTGTTGACAAAATATATCATTAGCGTCGCCCTCCCCCTATATCCAGGTTTGGGATTGGTAAGCAGTGGCGGGTTAGGACGTTTTTCCAAAGGGGATAGCCGTATACAACTAATTTTCATTTCGTGATGATTCTTGCGCTGTTGGCTGTTGGTCTTCCTATCGTGTAATTGTCGTTCTTCTTCTTGGATTCGGGCGATGCTTCTTCGACTCAAATTGGGCAAACACGACGGCAGATAATTATGAATGGCTGTCGAAAGAGTTCGTGTGTAGCTGTGAGCTTGCTTCTCTGATTTCCTCGACCGTCGCTTTCGTCAAACGATTCACACCTAGAGGCAAAGTAGACGCGTTTCTCGAGACAATGGATGGTTGTGTACTGTTGGTGGTTATAGTGACGGTGGTTGTGGTAGCATACTGGCTGAATGATTCGCTGGCAGCAAGATGTATAAGGATTTGAGTATTGGTTAGTTGCCGTTTATCGACACTGTGATGAGAGAGATCATTGGCGTTACCCTCCTCCTTTATGAGGCTCGGAACTGGCGTTAAATGTACCAGAGTACAGACTTGGTTCCAGATTAACTATACCCGAATCGTCATTTAGGCGCAGTAGTGGAACGTTCAGAGTATTAAAATAAGAGTGTAAAGTTAGTCGATGCCTGCTTTTCTTCTAAATAGATTAACAGCAAGAGGTTATTTATCATGTGCTAGATTGTGTTTCACTCGGAAAATTGACAACAAGATCTCTCAAACAACTGTCCTCTTTCTTCCAGACTGGTCTTGCCAATTGTCCTCATATCCAGTGTCTGTTCCAGGTCAATCTCAACTCTCTTTGACCCTCTCATTCCTTCTGTCTGCCCCAAATCATTTTCCGTCTGTTCAAATTCACCAAAGGATTCATAACAAAGAAACGCGATCTGTGACTTTGTCTTGCACAATAATTTCTTCCTAAGAATTGCATGTAACAATATCCAGATGTAGAATGTCAGTTGATTAGATAATAAGGATGATGATAGCTCTGAATTGGGGGCGATGCATAGTGTACTTGCCTCTGGGTAGTGGGCTTCTGTATCGTACTTTAATATAATATTATGGGGCTCTATATATGCCGCTGTTACCCTGCGTTCTTTGAAGAAATATGTTCCCATTGGATGGAGGTTAAAGGTGAACATATACGGGTCAAAGTTTGTAGACTCTGCCCGAGGGTAATAAATGACTCGGCTGTTTCCGTTACCCTTCGGTTGCCTTCGTATGGCTTTGATCTTTGATTGTGCCTCTGTGTGTGTGCCTGTGTGCGTGTGTGTGCCTGTGTGTGTGTGTAGCCATTTATGAAGTGCCTTTTAAGAACTACACAATGAGGCGTAAAGTGGAAAGCTAACAGATTGATGAAGCTGCGTCTCAAGATGGATTGAAATGTTTTCTAAGCTGCAAGTCTCTTTGACGAATTAGTTCGTAAGTCCAATGGTATGAATACTGTTCCTGAGTATCGTCCCATGTGGGTGCATTTACATGTTTGTCGTCAAAAAACAGTTGCATTTATGCATGAATTCAATCATTCAATAATTTATATAGCACCATTTTAAGACAACTACTGAACAGCGCTCCCAACTCCAGCCCGGACGATAGGGCAAGTTTTCAAATGACCAATAAAGTATCAACACCCGATTTAAGGAACAAGCGTCACTCCAGAGAGAAAGGTCATTCAAACCCTATAGGGCCTACCATCATTTTCTAACTGAATTACGAATGAGTTGTAATTATTATAGCTTGTGTCGTGTTGACCGTGTGATAAATGGTAATACATCGTAAAGGGTAACAGTCTGTCGCCCGACATAATATTCCTGCTCTGGATCCTGCAACGTTGTGTCCTGTGTAGCGTAGAAATAATGCGAGAAATTCTCTGTCTGATAACTTTGGTTCTTACAGAGAGAATTGACAAATTGGCGGATGTTGTGTGGTTTTCATTCCATGGCTTTTTCGCATCTTAAAATGGACAGAACATAAACCTTTTAATTCAACGATTGCATTAATGAATGAGCGAACGCTTTTCTGCGTAAAAAGATACTTTGAGGGTTGTTTTGTGCTGTCTGTGACCCACTCAGCTAAATTAACTATTTAGGATAGACATACTGCACTTCTGCAGTTGAGCAGTTTTGTGGGATCTATAACTTCAACTGGGAAAATTATACGCAACGTTTGGTAACCGGGGCACTCACTGGCTGTGGGCCTGCCTTCGCCTGCAATACAGTGGGTGAGAGAAGCTATGGCAGTTGAGACGCATGACGGAGCGAGAACCTGGAGCGATTGAAGCGCACCAACGGATCGGTTGGAACCGTCCAGGCGATTAGACAGGCGATTTATAAGGTCGGTCGTTTCTGGGGAATCGCTTGTATGCGTTCGATAAGGCGAGCAGAGAGATCGACCGGTCATCCCATGGCCCACTCTGGTCAGTGTGGTCACGCCCGTTTCAAAGAAGTCCTCACCGCTAAGGAGTTGACCTTCGCCGGAGATCAACGTGTCCATCCGTCAACACGTCGATTGTCAGTCAGCAGCCCATCCCGTGTGATGGGGCGGATGTCGTCTCCCCCTCTGTTCGTTGCATCTTTTGCCACAACCTACTGCGGTTGTGGCGGTGATTGATGCCATTAGGTGTGGGGTGGGGCTCGAATGAGGAACCTTTATCATCATCTGAGAAACAATGGAGACTATTCGGTAACTATACCATAACTTAATCCACGCGAGTCATTTCCAGGTTCCTGGAGGAACAATATACTTCAGGGCAAAATTTAAAAATGAAATAAATTACCCCAAAAGTTGTTGTTGTTGTTGATGATGATGATGGTGATAATAATAATAAAATAAAAATACAATAGTCAAAGATAGAAGGCATCCTCTCTTTCTGCCATATGCTTTATGAATCTTCTTTGTGTAAATAGGACGTCTGTGCGATCGTGCGTAGATTTGTTTCGTTCGGTCGTTGATATGTCGATTCTCTTTTGTCACTGATCCCGTCGGTAGCCTTTGTTATTATGCCTGCAATTCGTCATTATTCTGTGACAGAGAATAGCAGCCAACAGCCGTTGTTTGGATGCCCCAGAGCTCTATATGTGTTCCGTTCCATCTGCTTTATGATATATATACCGACATCGTACAATTTGATGTTCATGAATACTGCTTTTGATCGAGCAACAGCAATACCGATTTTTAAATAAATTAGTTTGTGACCAGTGCAACTAAATCACCTTGGACTTGTGGCTGAGTCTTTTCTATCATCCATCCAGCGGAGTATTGGTCTACCATTGTTTCTGTTTTTCTACAAATCTTCGTTAATAATTAGTGTGAGATTCTATCAACTGGCATTCTCTTTATCCCTCTTCACTTACAAACCGATCAAATCTTAGCTGAAAGATTTAAAATGGCAGAGTCGTTTGGAAACGTACAAGAACTGCACATGGTTTTCATTCAAAAGAATGAGTAAATGGACATTGGTAATCGAAAAACCAGACAGCCTGTCTGCGTGTGTTTCAAGACTCGACGGTGTCACTTTCGCTCTATGGATTAATGGGTATCGAACCCCAGGCATAGAAAACAAACGCACTCTTCCACTGTTTGGCAACGCAACTTAAACCTCAAACAGTATTGCATTTCAACATCCGTAATTTTAATTCTCTATGAATGTTGATGAGAAAACAAGTTTACACGCTTTGCACTCGACTGACTCCTTCCTTGACCTCCCTGTCCTCCCTTATTATGGCCTTTCGCCCTGTTCTAGTTCTCCCTTATGATGGGCTTTGCCCTAGTCCTGCTTCTCCCCTTGTGATGGGCATTCCCCTATTCCTAGCTCCTCTGTAGGACTGGTCTTCCCTGGCAGACTTGATGTGTGCAATGTAGTTGAGTTATTCCGCCCCTGTGAGCCATTTATATTTGAACCTTGACTGGCCAGCCGAGTGATTGTATTGTTGATTGATCGAGCTTCTCGGTGGTGATTGCCACCCGTTTGAACGGTCCAACCTCTCACAACCCCACTGGGGGACAATGAGTCAAAGGTTGATGGTCGATGCGGTTTCAGGGTACTGGCACCGGGTGACCTTCTGAACCCCTGCGACAGATTTTGCCCAGATCAGCGAAGGGTGGCTTGTGAAACAGCCACGGATGTGGATACTGATATTAGCGTTAAAGGACGATGTTTAAGACGATTGTAATGAAATTGATGATAATCGGTCGTAATGATGAGGGCAACAATTGTTTCATTTAATGATGACGACGATGACGATGACGAGAATGATAATGATGATGATGATGATGATGATGATGATGATAATGATAATGATGATGATGATGATGATGATGTTGATGACAACGACAGAGAAGAAGAATATTATCACAGTCATCATTGATGTTGATAATAATCGTATGCGATACTAACACAATTTTTGACGGAATAGCAAACGGTAGACAACAGAGACAACCACACGGCAACTGAGACAAGTGTATAGCAACGAAGGCAATCGCAAAGCAACGAATGCAACCACAGACCATCGAAGACAACCGCTAAGCAACACTGACAAACCAACCATCTACAAATGGTCCTCATTTTAGGTCTACATTTTGAGCCGGACAGAACCTTCTCACGCAACGATGCCTCATTGTGTCACATTCACGCAACAACCAACCATCACAACAACAACAACACTCTACAGCGAATCTCATGACGACGACGACGAGGAACGCGTGTGCATACGTAACGAACGCATTTGGTGACAGACGAGGAGACATATATATGGACAGGGCAGACATGCCAACCTCATGCGACGCCCTGCATGCCCTCTGCATGTCCGGCTCTCTATTACATTTCTGGCGGCAGTTGTAGGGCCGAGCCGGCGCGGCTGCTTCGCGGGGCGAACAGCCCAACGCTTGTTCGGTCGGTCGGTCGGTCGGTCGAGCGGACGGGCGGGCGGGCGGGCGGGCGAGCGGTGTCCCGAGTGTTGACCGCGATGGTCGTTCACATCTCGTGCGACGGACGTTCGCGTGTTTACGAGAGACGTCGTCGATACGACTCCGAATGCAGACGACAAGAAAGTCTGTTGTGCGCAGGTATTTCTGAGCGTCGGTCGATTGCTTGACTGCAGCCGTGAGCAGATGAGTTGGGAGTTTCGCTGCGTCAACAACAGCTTGGCGACGCTAAAGGTCACTCTGGGTGATGAATTTCTGGTGAACGCATAGACCGTAGTACCCGAGGAGTTCCTGGAGTATTTCGAGTAGTCTGCTGTTTGGTTGTCATTGTGTTTTTGGCGTGATGTATTCTTTGGTGAATGTAGCTAAAGCAACCGAGATAGTATACCAGTTGGGAGTTGTTTGGAGTCTAGTTTTTTGGAGTGCGGTCTTTAGGACTCTGTGGTGAGTGCCTCCTCGTTTTGGTTTTAACAGATACGTCGACGCAATAACGATCAATGAGTTATTGGAGAGTTTCTCGTCTGTGCATCGTCGTCATCTTATTCGTCTCGTTGACTGGGAGATGTTCGTCTTCACTGGAGAAAGAAGAAGAGCTGTGTGAGTTTATCATATATGCATTAGTTCTTTATTACTCACTTAATTTGTTAATGAAATTAACTTATGCTACATATTTAAGACGCAAGCTGGAATCTTGTTTCGTTTTGTTGAAGATAGATTTAAAGGGTTTGGATTTGTGCCTGCTATATCAATACCTTCACCTTCCTTCTTTAGAGGTTAGTGAAATTGTTTGAAACACGAAGGTTGTTCAATTAACATCCACCATATTTATGGAGTTGATAAAGAACGAGGCCCCGTCTTGTATATTGACGAACATGTAGTTGTTTAGGAAGGACAGTTGAACCAGCGCCATAATTATAAGCATCTGGAACAGATAATGTTTGTTGATATTTTCAGATTTAGGCGGGGTCCCATTTCAAATCTTGAAGTTTTGAACAATGCCCTCCCACAACGTAAACTAAAGCGAGATTTTCAGGCAATTCTGATTCAAAAAGCATCACTGCCCTTAGGCCTACTCATGAACAGTTACGGATCTCCGTTTGCAGCTGGCCTTGTATTTCTATACGTCTTCAGACATTTTAGAAATTAAGTTGGTCAGTAAATACTTTGGTACCTTTCAGTAGCCTAAGTCACTCAGTCAAATAGACTTGATATAGCCCCCTTCAAGATATCTACTCAGAATTGGCACCGTTTAAATGGCACCGTTTAAATGTCACCTTTGAATTGGCACCTTTGAATTGGCTCCTCTGTCATAACGTGCTGTGACTTTAAGGAGCCAATGCTGCGACCTGAGTGATGCATATCATACCCTGATAAATAGGCTTCCTTAATCATCCGACCCTGAGAGGCAGACGTGGGTATGTTATAATCGATCTCATATCCCTCGCAACGAGGGCTAGGGTGAGTCCGACCTTTGCTCTAATCTGCACCCTGACCACTAGACTATCGTTCATTCCAGGTGTCCCTTCCAGGATTCTGACCTGGCACTATATTGGGGATAAAAGAACCTGACTATAGTTGAGGGCTTGATTTGATATGGCGCGTGTCAATAATCTGACCCGTCTGATGTCGCTTTTGTGTGAAGATGATAAATTTTGAAGATACACATGAATTGTTTTCGTATGCATAAATATTCGTCTGTCGTTTATGGCTCCAGTAAGTGAGGCAATGCATTGTCACCCGGAAGGGTTACCAACTCTGAACAAACCAAATCCGGGGACATTACCCAGCTCCATCTATGATGCGTGGAAATATTGACCCGCAACATACCAAACAGTCGAAATCGGATAAACCGTCAAACCCGCGAAGTTTTCCACATTCTGCTTGGCTTATGAAGTAATGACTTTCAAATGATGTCGGTTACTTTCGAATCAGCATTTCCCGGAACACGGGACAGCCTGGACCGATTCCGGTACTGTCCCGGGCTTTCCGGGACGGTTGGCAACCCTATCACCCGGTCAGAGTATACACACGACAAAGGAGGCGAGAGCAACGACGCCCACAAGTTTCCGATTCTCTTTTCAACCGTTGCTTTTGTGACTGAACTGTTCGCGGGGGGTGGGCATCATATTGAATCGTTAGACCATAGATTGTCCTATCTACATGCATGGTCTAGCGATTGAATATCCCCGCCATCATTCCAATCGCAACCATATTTGAATTTTTTTTATGAATCTTCAAGAGACCAGGCAATAATCAGCAAGGGCTTAATGAGACGGAATGGCCAACGTATAAGTTGTGGCTGTTTATGCCATTGGTGATCAATGACCATTATCCATTGCATATGCTTAAGCGTTCATACTGTGTCTCCGAAGTTTTCCATTGCCAATTACGAATAAGGGAGGATCCATTATTTCTCGGAGGGAAATCCAACCGCAATTGAGATCCCTTCCTGATTAACTGGAAAATCCCTAATTCTGTTGGCTAATGACTTGACCTCCCGGGATTTTGACCTGGCACCGGAGCGAAACGAGAAGCTTTGGGTTAATTTGGCAGAGCGCCGGTGAATAAGCTGGTCTCCCTGACGTGCCTTTGTGAGTACTGAGTATCCGTTTCTAATATTTACGTTGCATTACATTATCTTACACAGACTGGATTGACTTGGGGACAATTTAATATGGGACAATTGGCATAGAAACTGCTGTCAAAAACCCTGTTAGGGATGATTCAATTGAAAATATCATATTACACCAGGACTGCGGAAAGAATGTAGAGGCACCGTAACCAATTACCGATAAATTCTCCGATAACCCTAACATTTCCAAGATCCAATTAACCAGTACCGATATACAAATATGAAATTATTTCGACACATGCTGAAAGTTCTCGTAAAGTAATTAATAAATAACTAGAAACCAACAATAGAGCCTTCCTGACAGGAGCGTCAAGTTTTCCTCAGTGACAGCAGTTGACAGTTCTTTAGACATGATATTTATTGATGGGAGCATGTCATCAGTTTTATTTTAATATAGGACTCTGTGGATCTCGAGGACCGTGCTGAAATTGAAAAACTCAACCATCACTGACAGGATATATGAAGTCGTATGGACTTCCCATCTGTCTCACATATAATAATAATGGTCCCAAGCGGTAGGACGTATGAACGCTTATACGGGAGTATTGTCATGAAGGCAGCGACAGTGATCATTACTGGCGTTTATGGCATCCTATCTCATATGCTCAGCATTAAGAAGATACCCCTGTGGATTATTTACAAGTGGTCTTTTACCACCCCTCCTCTTTCTCAGTGGTTAATCCGGCCATTACCAAGCCCATAAGAGCCCAGAAGTATATTGAATTACTGGCTATATCCAAATTCCAGACCCTACCTCCCATGACCTGCATGATGTGCTGGTCATATTGCTTAAAGCAATTCCGTGCGTGTTGCACGATTTCGTCGGACTCCAGTTTTTGTCTCTCTCCATTAGTTGGATCTCCACTGAAATTCCCTTATCCTCGACCCTCTCCTCTGAACGTAACGGGCGTCGCGAACAGCACGCATTGTCGGCCTACCACCGGCGTCATGTCATCTCTCGTGCAAACGTCGTCGTCATCATCGCAAGGCATAATAGTAAATATCTCCGTCAATGAACGTGGTCTTGTATTTGGCGAAAGGAAGGATTTCTTCGTCGGCAACTCCGTTTCCTTCGTTACGTTGGTCGCCCAATTAACGTCTTCCTCATGGGTGGTACGAGCCGAACCGTAATTAGATCTTACGCCGATTCGTCTGGTGCTGACGTCATCGCCAGTGAAGCTGTGACGAATGAGATTTTGAGCCACAGAGAGAGAATGACTTGATTGGTTTATCGTTTCCTAATTGGTCTCGCCAAAGTCTCCTTTCGTCCTCCGTCTAAATAAATGGCTGGGAGTTGGCCTGTGTTCTAGCTAGTTTCGCTTTGATTCTGGATACAATTCAGTTCCGATTGAACCTGGTTTAGAATTTCCAACAGCGCATCGGATTGTGGCGCTCTGTATGTAGGCCTACGTTTGTGAAAAATACGTTCTTTGCGTTAGTTTTTTAAAAAGAATTTCCGATGTATTCCTAGTAGGCCTACTGCATGTGATCTCCCTCGATTTAACTCTCGGAGACACAAAGGGTGGATCAACTCTGGCTCGTTTAAACTGGTAATCATTTCACTAATCCTATACTTAACGTGAAACGGTGATAGTGTCTCGGTAATACATACGTACATATATGCATGCATACATTTATGCAAGTATGTATGCATGCTTGTATGTATGTATGTATGTCTGTATGTATGTGTGTATTCATGCATGTAAGTATGTATGTATGTATGTATGTATATATGTATGTATGCATGTATGAATGTATGTATGTTGCATGTATTTATGTATGTATGTATATATGTATGTATGCATGTATGTATGTTTGTATGTATGTATGTATGTATGTATGTATGTCTGTATGTATGTGTGTATTCATGCATGTAAGTATGTATGTATGTATGTATGTTGTATGTATGTATGTATGTATGTATGTATGTATATATATATGTATGTATGTATGTATGTATGTATGTGTGTGTATGTATGTATGTATGTATGTCGCGTCTTACCCTTATACTATTCGGGGGTTTTTGCCTGGTGGGTAATTTGTACGGGGGGGGGGGAGTAATTGTCTGGGGGTAATTGTCTTAGATCCCTCCTTCTGGCTTGAATTGCGCAAGTTAGAGCCACCGAATAAGAACAGGCAGATTAGAGGTCAAGAAGAGACTGGAGTGGGTAAAAAAGGGATCGAAATGTATAATTCAGAGCTTATCTATTTCTTAACTAGCGAGTAAATCAAAATTAAATATTAGGATAAAAATTAATGTCAAGTCAAACTTAGTGAATTGGCCTATGTTGCAGAGTCAGTCGATTTGAACTGTGTACAGATAGGCTTTAGAAAGATTGAGTTTAGTTTAATATTGGTTGATCCTGTGTTTACCGAAAGGACAAATATTTGAGACGTTTGAACGGTGTCAATATTACATAGGAACAATAGTCATGTGTTATCAGAAGTTATTATTTTCTACGTTGCTGTAGACGAAGGAAGTTTTGAGTTTGGTCACATAGAAGAAGTGAGGTGACGAATAGCAGCAACTAGAAATATATTTCCTACTCATGGCAAGAACAATAATAGCTGTAGGATTAGAAATAACTCTGTGCAAAGAAGTGATATTAATTTGCTCAGTTAGTCGATCTGAACTGTGCAAAAGATGTAATCGATGATATTGTCGACGCTTTAAAAGATGGAGGTTAATTTTAATATGACTTACACGTTTTTCACGCTTTAAAAGAAAGAAAAAATATTTGAGAACTTTGACCGGTGTCAATGACTCAATGTCAATTATTTAGTCCTTTTGTAAGATATTTTGGTTCCAGATTAGGCATTACCAACCAACACAGCTCTAAAAATCCTCTGAGAAATTACGATTTGGTTATTTAATCGCTTGTCGTCTGCTCGACGAAGGCAGCAACACCTCCTAGAATTGATCATCCGTGGTTATATGGAGAAGAAGATCTTCATCGACTGGGTTGTGGGTCATTGGAACAGCCATGCCATCCGCCATCAAAGTCGACGGCAATCCGTTGGTTGGTTCCACTCTTATGCGTGGGCCCACCAATGGTTCAACTTACTGTGCACCATTTTGCTAACTGTTGTAACATATTCGTTTGTAACGATATCTAACATCATATAATAATTATAAAAGGCGAGCGCAGAGAGCGCCTCTGAGTAGATATCCTGAAGGGGCGCTATATAAATGTTTGATTACATTACATCTGTCAGTGAAATGTTCCCGTCAAAAGCGCAGTGATCAGCAACTGCTTCATCATCAGTCGACCTCAGACGTTCGTCGGAAACCTTCTTATTCTGCTGGAAATTGCGACGTCCGGAGGAGCAGATCAACGTAAGCGTGGGACACAGGACGGATGAACGGGGCGCCGGACGAGACGCCCGCCCGCCCGCCCGACGGCCCTGCTCGCCTGGGCCGTCGGTCGATCGATCGGCGCCTTGTGTCGGGCGGTGAGGCTTAGCTGCTCGGCGACCGATAGCGATGAGTGCGAGACCCGCCGCGTCTGGCGGTCGTCCGTCCATCCATCCATCCGGTTGGTCGGTCGGTCGGTCGGTGGTGTAAGAGTTACGGCAGGGGTCAGCACCTGAAGGGACGAACACCCTTTAGGTCGCCGACCCATTCACGGCTGAGGAGGAGCGGCGTGGCTGAGTTATGACCGCACGGTTCGAGTATTAATTAAGATAACAGCTGCGACAGAATCTAGCAAGACCTCGACTCCTCCTCTCTCTGTGTCTCTGTCTGTCTGTCTGTCTGTCTGTCTTTCTCTCTGTGCACTGGTCTTCCATACTGGAGACTGATACAGGACATTTTTCCTAATTCACGAGTCCTCCTCTTTCTTCGCTTGCCTCTCTCTCTCTCTCTTCCTCTCTCTCTCTCTCTCTCTCTCTCTCTCTCTCTCTCTCTCTCTCTCTCTCTCTCTCTCCTCTCTCTTCAAGTTTGTTTCAACTGTGAACATCATTCATCGTAACCGTCGGTCTGTCTGCCTGTCTGTCAGTATGTCTGTCTGCCTGTCTGTCTGTCTGACTGCTTCGTCGAATCTTCAGCTGCCTCCGCTTCTGACATTATCTGCAGTGTTTCCGTCAAACGGCTGTTTTTTGCGTCTGTAAAAAATGTTCAAAACGTCCACATTTCTCGCACTTTGCTTAATAAGTAAACGTTCAATTGCCAGGGCATTTCCGTGGATTGTGGATTGCTTAAAATTGAAGAAACATCGTGTATTGGTGTACTGTATATCTTATGGCCATTTTAAAACTTACCCTTTTGTACGGGCTGGGGTTAGGAGAGCTTTGAATTGTTACCTAGAAAGGACGTTGTGTAAACGTTTGAATGACTGACTGACTGACTGACTGACTGAATGAATGAATGAATGAATGAATGAATGTAGGCCTATACGTTGCATACAGACAACACACAGAGGTGGATTGGTGGCATTTCAAGATGGAACGATATGCGTAGAAGGGTCTTGAAATGGATTGACGAGTGTTGGTCAGAAACGACATCGTTGTGTAACGACGTCATGAGGGTTGGACTCGGTTCATTGCGCAGAGCAGACTCAATATTAATATTAATCTATGGACGCATTTGCAGCATGAATAGGAACAAGAAGAGGATGTTTAAACAGTCAGCATCGGTTGAGAGATAAACGACGCAGGGATCAGAGAGGGTTGGTCAAAGGAGAATGGGTGGATGGACTGGGGAAGAGGGATTGGGCAAGAGGGCCACTGAGCAAGAGGGATTGTGGAAGATGGATTGGGAAGAGGGATTGGGGAAGAGGGATTGGGAAGAGGGATCGGGGAAGAGGGATTGAGGAAGAGGGATTGGGAAGAAGGACTACGGAAGAGGGATTGGGGAAGAGGGATTGGGGAAGAGGGATTGGGAAGAAGGACTACGGAAGAGGGATTGGGGAAGAGGGATTGGGGAAGAGGGATTGGGAAAGAGGGATTGGGGAAGAGGGATTGGGAAGAAGGACTACGGAAGAGGGATTGGGGAAGAGGGATTGGGGAAGAGGGATTGAGGAAGAGGGATTGGGAAGAAGGACTACGGAAGAGGGATTGGGAAGAGGGATCGGGGAAGAGGGATTGAGGAAGAGGGATTGGGAAGAAGGACTACGGAAGAGGGATTGGGGAAGAGGGATTGGGGAAGAGGGATTGGGGAAGAGGGATTGGGAAGAAGGACTACGGAAGAGGGATTGGGGAAGAGGGATTGGGGAAGAGGGATTGGGAAAGAGGGATTGGGGAAGAGGGATTGGGAAGAAGGACTACGGAAGAGGGATTGGGGAAGAGGGATTGGGGAAGAGGGATTGGGGAAGAGGGATTGGGGAAGAGGGATTGGGAAAGAGGGATTGGGGAAGAGGGATTGGGAAGAAGGACTACGGAAGAGGGATTGGGGAAGAGGGATTGGGGAAGAGGGATTGGGAAGAGAAACTAGGGAAGAGGGATTGGGGAATTTGGGGTAGAGGGATTGGGAAGAGGGACTAGGGAAGAGGGATTGGGGTAGAGGGATTGGGGAAGAGTAGACAGAGACGCAATTGTTGAGTCAGATCTGACTCAAAGCAGAGTGGGTCTTTATAGAAACATAAATGGTGATATCCTAATCTGTTCAAATAACTCCTCCAGCCAATCTAGTGTTTATATCGAAATAGTTTTAAATCAAATCTAATATTAACCATATTGTCCCATCTCAAATCTAATCTAATCTGACGACTTCTATGGCGCCGTTTTAATAATGTTCAAGATTTCAGGCGATGGTCGCTCTGAGTGAAGTGGCGATAAAGAAATTCATAAATTTATTGAAGAAGAAACCAGTATGAAATTACCGTTATTAGTTTAGCATTAGTTCCAGTGTTTACAGACATCTAGCGGCCGACGATGTTGCCCTCCTCGTCCATATGGCCTCAGGACTGGAACTATTGAAATAATTTGTGATTGTTTAGGATCTATCATTGCTTAGAGTGAACTTGCAACATAAGTGCCGATACATCCTATTTTTACATCTCGACCGACTGTGAATGTTTAATGCTTTGATGTCCGTAATTTCTAATAAGTCACAAAGAGTTGGGAGAAGGTGAGAACCGTAGGATTGGACGGATGAACCATCATGGAACTTATACAGGAAATTGATTATCTGAGCCCGGGTTTTAATAGAATGTAAGACTCGTAGATTTTATGAAGTTAATGAGTTTTGTTGCAAAATAGAGATCTACACGTTTCTTAAAAGCGTTGTATAAGGTTCTGACCACTGCTCATTCACTTCATAAATTCTACTAGCCTTAAAGCTCATTCAGCTTATCCTGAGATTGACCTATTAATTAAAGTGATTTGATGGGGGTTAGACCCTTCACCACCGCTCCCCATTCGAATGGACGCCATGTTAGTTGAGGCTATGACCAGTGACCGCTCCCATTTTTCTTTTGTAATGACTTTTGGTGTGCTTTTTACTTTCATGGCTGGATACACACTCAACAACAGATATGGGTGAGTGAAGATTTGTTTCAACTTTCATATTTTTAAAATTAAATCGTAATCGTGATCTCCAAACTGCTAAAGCGCCACTCGTAAGTCAGGCGTAGGGCGCCAGATTATTCACGAGCGCTACGTCAAGTCAAAGCGGTTGTCCAAAAGGCTAGAAGAGTCCGATTTTCAGTGAGTCAGAGGAAATACACTCGAGGTGATCTCTAATAATTCTAGGAATGATAAAAATATCTTAATAATAACAATTAAATATAACAAATAGCCATAATTTTTCTTCTGCAAATCTGTTTACAACGCAATAGTGATCTCTACTATTTTAGAATCAGGATAGTGTTAGTGGTGGCGAATAAATATCAACGATAATAATAAATTTAAATAATAATAATAATTAATGATTTCAGTTGATCCAGTGTTTAACTGACGGATCGGTTTATTTGATCGATCATGTCGTCCATAATACTTGGTTATATCAGTTTGAACTAAATATAATATTGTGTCGACTTATAAACACCCTGAGTGTCAAAGGTATACATATACAGTAAAGAAGAAGGCCAGTCTCTTAATCTACCTCTGAGGCAGCAATTTAATATGAATTGCATTAGCATCCTCTTTTTCTTGGCCTCGACTTATGTTGGCGAGTGATCAGTCCTTTCCCTCGCCATAGTCTTATCTTCCAACCGATAGTGTACGGTAGATGTACTCATTGTGGGTGTTGAGTCGGACAGGAGGAGCAGCTTCGGACCAAATGCATCTGCGTTGGTGTGGATTTGAACCATCGACCTTTCTAACGACTGTCAAGCACGCTATAACCCCTACGCTTAGGTTAGTTGCAGTTTAACGACACTGTGTGATGACAAGGATCAATAGCGTCGCCCTCATCCTTTATCCAGGCTTGGGACTGGCACTGCTAGACTGCAAGCAATGGATTAGTTGTTGAGCACCCATGTTTATATTCCAGTGTATAAGAGTCAAAGGGACGCAGGATAAGCCTATAACACATAATTATTAACAGCATACGAGTGACAGCGGGAAATCCCAAGGTGACAGCGGGAAATCCCATGGCTGCTGCGAAACGTTCTCTCAGCATATAAAATTTTATCTTATTCCTGTTATGTCTAATACTCCATTTTGTGGTAGTTAACACCTGAGGATCTGCATGCCACCGTCTCTGTTATATATAGACAGCTTCAGCGGAGGTTCATGCATATGCATTAGCCTAGTTCAAGCGGCAATCATACCAAGACCAAGATTGAGTTACAGTGATCCAACGTAGTTCTAACGAAGGCATGGATAGGAATCACAGATAAATTCATTGGACTGGGAGTGAGCGAGCGGTTTGAATGGATCTCCTCCGTTACCTTTAGGCTTTGTCCATTTTAAATACGATTTGTTTATAACTCTTGAGCAGCCAATTGTCGTCGGGATTTGGGAATGTCATCGGGTGTCATCAGGGACGACTCGCTATCTGCAAGCTCTTCATATGATGAGAAAAGCGTCGGTCCAATAAATTCACGGTTGGTTCATATCAAATAATTCTATACAGATCTATTCTTCTTACAACTATCCAATTAAGATATTATTCTATTCAGATCTATTCTTCTTACAGCTATCCAATTAAGATATTATTCTATTCAGATCTATTCTTCTTACAGCTATCCAATTAAGATATTATTCTATTCAGATCTATTCTTCTTACAGCTATCCAATTAAGATATTATTCTATTCAGATCTATTCTTCCTACAGCTATCCAATTAAGATATTATTCTATTCAGATCTATTCTTCTTACAGCTATCCAATTAAGATATTATTCTATTCAGATCTATTCTTCTTACAGCTATCCAATTAAGATATTATTCTATTTTGGGATAAGTTGCAACTTATCCCAAAATAGGGACCTAAATTCGTTGTAATGATAGTGGTAATCAAAATAATAATAATAATAATAAAAACAACAATAATAATTATTATTATTATAATAATAACAGTAGTGATAGTAATAAAAAGTATTATTTGTTTTTCTGTCTGGTATTTTGACATACGATATGTGAGATATTGATTCAGCATTGGACTGTGTGATGTCTGCTTTCAACCGACTGCGCATTGGTTCTGGTGTAGTCCGTACGATAGTATTTGACATAAGATAAGCAGAAGAGGAGGAGGAAGAAGAAGAAGCAGTCCATTAAGCCAGGCCTGAGGCAGCCGTGCGTGCGAAGTGTTGGCGACTTCATTTTCTCAGCCTCGGCACATGAGGGCGGATGGTCAGTTCTTCCCTCTTTCTATAGTGTAGGCCTACGGGCTGGGTTGATTTGGAGCGCAGGTAGAGAAGGAATCTAGAACCAAATATTTGCCCTGGTAAGGATCTGAATTCTGAAGTCTTAACCTCTGATACTAAACTAAACAAAACCATAACCACAATCATAACCATAACCATAACCAAATGTTTTATTTCATAACTGACAATCAAACTGAATCAGACAGAATAGACAGCAGAACCTGCAAATTAAACGGAAATTGACAGTTAACAATAGGGAAAGAAACAATCCCTAGGGGACCAATGTGTGAATGTAGGTTATCAACTAATTAACTAGTTAATCACAGATTAACTAACGAAGGGTAGGTAGTTAGACTCATTGGATGCTATGGCCAGTGGGAGTTAGTGCCAGACCAAGTACTCACGAAGTTTATGTTTAAGAAATTGATGGGGTCTGTTGTGTCGTTGAAAAGGGCATTTCACTACGAACATTTTGACGTAACAGTTGACCGCTAGGCCATCCATTTGCATCCATTATAGCCAAAAGTATGCTCTTAACCAGGAACACTATATACGGCGAGCAAGTGGGTAGAGACCGCTTATGTTGTTGATAAATCCATTCTCTAGAATTTGCATTTGCCTAAGTGTACGTCGATCACACACACGCTCAGCGGTTTAACCGACAAAACAGAGCCTTAATATATCGCTGGGCGACGATGGTCAACTTCAAGGGTCAAAGGTTAGAGCGCGTCGCTAAATGCGAGACTTGGTTTTTATCGGGCACCGGCGTTGTCGTATTTCTCTTTTGTCACTGTGATTGATTCCTTTAATCTGCTGCGAGTACTCTGATATCATGCTTAGCTCTCGGATCTGCCTTGCTAATGAGTTTTAATCCCCGTGACCTCTTTTGGGTCCCGCTCTAAAAGGGCGACTCTCTGCTCTGGGGATGGCCTTGCCCGTTGGTCTCCGCTACACAGTGAAGCGGGAATTAAGCGTCCGATACGATCTACGACAGAGGAGAGTTTTATGCGGACTTCGCGGAAATGTTGCGGCGTTGAGCGAGCAAGAAGAGAATGGTCGGGAAATCGAATTCTAGCGGTCATAAAAGAATGATTAAGAAGTTTGACGGACTCTGGGTGACAGCGCGAGGGAAGAAGAAGGGGGCTGTCGTAAACATCGGCTGACTATGAATCGTTATGGGGAAAGAAAGGTTGCGAATGAGGAAGAAAGAGGCAATTGATGGAGTTGGAACGATGAACTAGCAGCGCAATATCCTGATGGCGGAACTAAGACTGCGTTTTCGGTTGACGCTCTGTCGGCCATCTTGTTAGGCGATTGAAGGGTCACGTGTCCGGAAATCGTGTAGAACGGAGAAAGTACGAAACACGAGTTTTATTTTCTATTTATTATTTATTTAATGTGTTACCTTCTTCAAACGATTTTCTAGGGGTTGTTAAATATAATTCGTTCAGCAGGTTCAAACTGACAGTCGTTGGATGATAGATTGCCTTGCTACGCATTGTAGGCAGTGACGACTCTTCTGGTCGGAGTTTAACGATATAGTTCGCGAGATAAATATTTTCTTTTTTGAGCAATTTATGTGGAGCATTAAGCCATTTTTAGGTACATGATCTGGACATAACAGGTGGCTGAATAGTCATCATCCCCATCATCATCATCGTCGTCGTCATCGTCATCATCATCATCATCATCATCGTCATCATCATCGTCATCATCATTATCATTCACTTATTAACCGCCACCATCTAACGACGAAGCGTCAATCGATAGTGCTGAGCAATGACGTGTGAGGGACATTTGCTTAATAGGTCCCTAAACAGTTACCGTATTATTGTGAATAGAGGTTCGAACCCATGCTCTTCATGTTGCAAGGCGACCGTTCTAACCACTCAGCCACCGTGTTCAACACATCGGTTGGGTTTAGACCTATCAACAAACAACACAGATGATAGATTTTCCAGTCAGTTTGTCGTATGCAACTGTCAACGTTCGTCGTTGAATATTGTAACCGTTCGTTTTGCGATGAGTCCATTGCGTAAATAATAGATTCTGCGGTTCTAACACTTTTTCTGCCGCTGGGACCAATTTATGGGAATCCTTAATGGCGGATTTACGGAATCAAATAGTTGTAAATACGTCATAAAATGACTCTGCGAAAGAGATTGTCACGATGAAGTCACCAAAACAATAGATATGTTTTTCTATATTACCAAAACAATAGAATTGATTTAGTTGAAGAATAAAGGCTGGAAACACTCCAGTCTATTCTTTAGGATTATTTGACTCCCAAGGTCTGATCTCTAGAAACTGCAAGAAACGTTATTATTGTGTCGTATCTAGGGAAGGAAGTTTAAGATGATACAGGTTATTAACGATGACGATGAGGATGACGATGATGATGAAAATTATACTGGTACCAATATAAATTTAAAAAATTGATTATAATAAAAAATAATAACAATAATAGTAATAATGATGACATCAAACAAACAAAAATAATAGTAGTAGTAGTAGTAGTAGTAATAATAATAATAATAATAATAATAATAATTATAATAACAGCAACACTGTTAAAAACGATGATAATGATAATCACTTATTTAACCAATAAACTAAATTTATTTGGCCAAACAATTAACAAAATATTTTATAATGATAATAATAATAATAATAATAATAATAATAATAATAATAAAATATAATAGTAATAATGATAAGAATAACAATAAAGTTGCAATATATACACCGTTAGGCGCGTTAGAAGTGGTAAAACAAGACGGATTAAAGGTTAATAATGAAAATGCATTTGGAAATAAATATCTTAAATCTATTTTCGTATACATCGTGTGGGACAGAATACGTCAAGAGAAGAACGGAGGAGCCTGGTGTCCGAAGCTTCCCATCTCAAAAGAGGTGAAAGAGTGGCTGCAGGTCGACCTCGGAGAGATCAAGGTCATATCGTTGGTAGAAACCCAGGGAAGATTCGGCAATGGGCAGGTGACAGTCGTTTCAAAATATTGAAATTGAAATTAAAACGCTTATTGTAACAGGTACAACATCAATTGTCTTCAAATGTTACTACACAATTATGTTGGTTAGATCTCTCGTCTTTTCATAGCCATCGAGCTGTTCCTTCTCTTTGGAATGAACTCAAGCTAGTATTACACCAGAGATCTAATGCATCATGCATCCTACGATCTGACCAAAACCTCGTCTATTGCTATCAATTGCTGTCTTTCTCATAAACTTAAAGCCCTACTCTTTATCAAATCCTATATCCTGATTCCTCTTTTCCTCTTAACCCTTCGTCCGTTTCAACTCCTTTCCGTCGAACTGTTTGAATCCTTTGGATCTGTCTCTGGTACCGATTTCAACTATCGTCTATCGATTATGCTTTGACTAAGCGCATATGAAATTTCCGGTTCACGCGACTTCGCCTTTAGGGCGCAGTAGAAATATCAAACACGTCGCCACCCTTTTTACATCTGTTCCTCGATTTTATCAGACAATCATAATCGAGGCTCCCTTCGCTCTTCTCTACTATCCGAGCTTCTTGCTATCCCTGCAAGAGGAGAAATGGGTCCTCTGTCGCCCTTTGCATAGTACCCAGGCAGACTGTACTGGTTGGATCGGGAGCGCTCCTTAGTAGATGTTCTTGAAGGGACGCTATATAACTCCTCCAAATAAATAGTACTAAGCAATTTATATAGTGCAATGTTCGGCACTGTAGCATTCCATATAGGTCCTAATATCAAAAAAACGAATATTTATTATTTTGACTAAGCTAGTAGCCTAGTACCCATGCAGCGCCTGGATTTAGCGCTTTAGCAAATTGCAGTAGGCAATTGCGACAAGTTTACCAACCCTGCCAGACGCCTGAACTCAACCACTCGACCAACTCCTTCCAAAGAGTGCTAAATGGAAGTTCCCTCCCGCGGTTCAGTTACTAACATACTCACTTTGCTCTTGTAATCAAATGATGGACGAACGATGCCTCGGTTAATTGAAACATAAAAAACGACGGTTGGATAACAATCGCGGGACTCATTAATGGTCAGGAAAGCGCGAGCGACCGAGCGTTAAACTAACAGCGAACGAGATGAGGAGACGAAGCCAACGTTTGCGGAGTGGCGAAAAACGTGCACACGTATTCGCAAATATTTACCATTGAAATGCATTCTGGCAGAGAATGTTTAGACTGTAAACACGGTAAATCGCGGGTTAAGGGATGATGGGTTATGAGTTTGACCGCCGCAATGATGAAATTGCGCTGTCGAGTTTTGAGCTGATTTAGCGCTTTTGGAAGAAGAGGATTGGCAGCGATTGCTCTGTTTATAAAGAGTAAAAGTGGAATTTGATTTTATTCTTACTTACTCAGATCTTCCTCTTCCTTTTGTTCTTCCTCTTCCTTTTGTTCTTCCTCTTCCTTTTGTTCTTCCTTCCCATTTTCGAATGTCTTTTAACTACTCTTGTTCAGCTTTTTGCTATTTAAAGTCTCTTCTTGTTTTTCTCGTTCTTGTTTGAATTCTTCCCATCCCGCGCCTGTATTTATGTACATGTATGTATGCATGTATGTTTGTATGTATGTATGTATGTATGTATGTATGTATGTATGTATGTATGTATGTATGCATGTATGTATGTATGTATGTATGTATGTATGTATGTATGTATGTATGTATGTATGTACGTATGTATGTATGTTTGTGTGTATGTATGTATGCATGTATGTATGTATGTATGTATGTATGTATGTATGTATGTATGTATGTATGCATGTATGTATGTGTGTATGTATGTATGTATGCATGTATGCATGTATGTATGTATGTTTGTGTGTATGTATGTATGTATGTATGTATGTATGTATGTATGTATGTATGTATGTATGTTTGTGTGTATGTATGTAGGTATAGCCAGTTCCTGCGCTTAATTCCTTCCTATGATACGCCACCCATCGCCTCAGCTGCATTTATATTCATCAGCTCTGCATTCATCACCCTCATAATCCGCATCCTTCCCACTAGACTCATCCCGCTCCTATTTGCATCTTCTCTCCTCTCATCCTCCGTTCCTCTGCCTCCATCTCCGTGTTCTTCTTCTCTTTCTCCGTCTCCGTTTCCTTTTCCATCTCATTCCCCGTCTCCTTCTCCTCCTCCTCCCTGGTCCTTCTTCTGCAAGGACCTCCTTTGCTCTATGCACAGCACATCGTTCATCTGTTTTGTCTCATTCCATTCCAGGCTTTACTTCGTTTCCACATTCCCATACATCATTTGGCACAAATCCTCCGCATGCGATTCTTTATGCTTCCCACACAATGCACAGTATACAATAGGAGTGGTGGCGTTAAATGTATCTCGGTCTAAAACAGTTCGTATCGGTTTCCTACATGAAGTGTGATGAGTACACTGTCGATTGTACAGTTGTTGCTGCATATTTTTGGTTACATTTTGTAAGTAAGTAAGTAAGCGAGTGAGCCGAGCCAATTAAGCCATCATTATTACTATGCACACGTATTAGAAGTTTGTTGCAACTACGTCATCTTGATATGATTTGTTTCACTCATTGCTAACAGTCGATTTCTTTTGAATGTTTCAAAGTTGTAGCCATAAGTATCATGGATGCTTTCACAGCCGAAGACTAACATGGGAAATTATGAGTAAGAAAATTCACACGTGTGTGCCTTATATAAAATGGGCATTGAAACCATTGTGTCTATTAGAATTTTAAGTGAAGCTTTGAACAATGAAAACTTATTACATGCGCTTTTTGCACCAGAACCTACAAATTTTACTGTTCGGCATTCAATTCAATTTAATTAAATATTTGTGTAATCGTAACCAAACTGACAAGCCGTAGCTTAATTTACATAATTCAATTTAATAGAATCTGTGCGTCAGAGTCAGACACCTAAAGTTCTTCTATAATTCAACCTTAGTTCAAAAGATATCTCTATTGAGGAGGCGAGGCACGAAGTTGCAGTCGTCCTTGCGCGGTATATATGGTGAATTCATGAGCCGCCGTGGCCGCAAGTTGTACTTACTAGAACGTGGTGCAGGCAAGTGTTTCCTCAGGACATGACCGGGGTTATTTAAAATGGTATATCGTATTACTTTTAGTAGTACAATATACCACTTAATTTCTTGTTCGTGTTTTTGGTTTAAGGTTAACTTGCAATACCGAAAGGGTCTATTACGGGTTTTGTATAAGTCGGCGTAAAATATGTGTTTTTTGCCTGAAGGGTCAAGAATATGTTCCGAACTACATGCTTGAGTACCAGAGAGAAAACATCAGTTCAAAATGGATTCGATATCGGGATAAGAAGGGCTCACAGGTGAGATCGGGTGATTAGTCGCCTTTCGAATCACTTTATCGCAGTCAGAGCTTTAAGAGTCTTTGTCAATACATAGAGCAACAAGGAGCCATTTAAATCCAGAGGAATAAAAAAATATAATAGTAATTAATTATGCCACAGAGGATATCGTTATCGTAGTATCTTTTATGTTGATGTTCGGAAACAAAAGTACACATCAATGGAAAAAATAATTTAAAAATTCATTTACATATATATTCATTAATTAAAGTATACACATCTGTGGTAGAGAGTATATAATATATCATATAATATAATATATATAGGATATATATATATATATATAGGATATATATGCATGTATCATGGAAGGAAAACTGAAGGGAAAGCGGACAATAGGAAGACCAAGACAGATGATTCTTAACTCGATGATGACAAATGGATGTGGAAAGCTTAAAGTAGAAGCCCAACAGCGAGAGAAGTGGCGATGTCGGACATTTGAACCTGCCGAAGAGGCAGAGAACTATAGAAGGGGAAGACATAAAACATGCATCATTCCGTTGTATTGTATATATATAATGCTGCACAAATGATTGCAGAACAACACCTCACAGTTGCAAATACAATCGATTATTTACAAACTGGTGTTTACGCAACTTTCATTTAATTGTTCCAACTCGCTAGATTTTCCATTCTGATCGGAGTTAGGGAGATGTCTTCCTACCATCGTAACTCCCATTCCTTCCAGTCAACCGATGGAATCTCTTAATGGAAGAACCATCAGAAGAGAGTCTCTCTTCAAAATAATTGATTCCACTTGCGACAACCATTTCCTTGTCTCCCATCGAATATCTTTCCGGAGTGCTGCACATCCCAGACTGATATCTTCCGCCGTTCAGTTACGATGACATACCAATGATTCAGGGCTCTTTGAAGTACTCCGTTCTGCAGAGAGTAGCTCTGAGCAGAGAGTTACTCCTGAGCAGAGACAGAGAGAGCGCCTGGCGAGCAAAGAGCGATCGAGGAAGCGTAATGAGAGGACTTGTCGATGTAAAATGGATTACTTCTGCTTAGCACGTCAGATTCTGTTCTCACAGTCGTTCGTCTTCTGTTGCGCTTTCGACCGTTTGTCGGTCGTTCTCCTCTGAATATATATATAAGAGACGGAGTATTTCCAATTCGCACGTCGTCCCATAATGTAATTAGCGAAATGTCATAGGTTTCTTCAGGCGTACACGCCTTTCCGGTTTAGTGGTTCTTCTTCTTCAGCGGAACTGGCTAGAGATGAATGCTGTTGTTGCCTTGGTAACTGGTTCGTGAGGAGATTCTTCGCGCAGTGGTTCTTGTGTCTAAAGTTCTAAACTCTAAGACATTATTTTCTGAGTCATCGATCCGTCTCCAGGTGGTGGCTGATTCGATTTTGCCGTAGTTGTGCGAGCAGAAGGTACAAACAGTATGATTACAAACACAGTATGAACGAATAATGACAAATTATTACAAAAGTGGGATTTAACCGTCGGCAGCCATGCAAGGCTCTGGTTACGGTGTACATATTATATCAATAAACGCCGCCTAGCGAACGAAGGAGTAGTCAACCTTACGGGAGATAGATACGGATCTCGACTACGGTTCCTCAGCACTGCGCTCCGACGTTTTGCCCAATGCTCCACAGCCCCCCAAAACATTGGGGAGCCATGATGATGATGATGATACAATATATATATATATATATACATACAAATATGGCATTGGAAATACACATGTATATAATTATGTGTATACCTGGCTTACTCTTTTCTGCTTCGTTTTTTCGTTACACGTGATACTGATCGTATCCCAGGTGATTTCATCAGTCGATACTTTTCGTATCCCAGGGGACTTCGTCTGATGACAGATGGTAATCGTGGCATTTGCAGGCGATTTATTTGCATTGTAGGTGTTCAAGGGCAATAGCAACACGTATATCGCGGAACTGAGGGAGCTGCGACCACCTGTCATTGCGAGGAGGATTCGATTCATTCCGTGGAGCAATCATCCGCGAATGATGTGCATGAGAGCGGAACTATATGGATGCCAGTGGACAGGTGGGTGATGAGGACGATCGTGATGATGACGGGGTGAGGATGTTAGTTGTAATGATGATGATAATGGTGGTGGTGGTTGTGGTGATGATGATGAGGAGGAGGATGACGACGACGACGACGACGACGACGACGACGACGACGACGACGACGACGACGACGACGACGACGATGATGATGATTGTGATTTTATAATGAACAATGTTATTGCTGATCATTTTATTGATTAGCTCTATTTTAATTCACAATAAATATCGTTGTTACTGCTTTACATAATATAGATACACTGTACTTGTGTATAGGTTATATATATATATATATATGATGTATATGTAGATGTAATATTTATACATACAGATGTGTAATTGTATATATTGTGTGCATATATAGATATACATGTATATATATATACATGATATGATATATTATAGATATATGATATATTATCTACTACAGATGAGTATATATATACATGTATATATATGCATGTATATATATAAACATGTATGCCTACATAATAATAGATATACTATCCTATTGGTGTTGTTGATGTACGATTGATGTTGCCTTTCATTGTTAAGTTCGATTGATTTGATTGATTTGATTGATCTTATAACAGAGATTGCTTGTACTCTGCGACACAATATAGATGAAAGAGAAAGAAAGCCAGACAGACGGATTCGTAGGTTGTGAATCTTTCTTTTGTTGTTCGTCTGTTCCGAGTGCTTTGGAAATCGTACCGGATATGAAATTTCCGTTTGGTGTTAGGGGTATCGAGCGCAGAGGATGTTTTGAATATTGGTAACGTCGGTGAATGGTAAAAATGCTGGCCAGTGTTATCATGGGCATTTGATCTGCCCAATAATTATGGATTGCACATGGGTTACATATTGGATATGGGTCCTATTTGGTCTCCATACTAGCTGTTATCCATACTACTACTAGCTGTCTATCGATAGCAGGACTTAATACACTGCAGTATTTTACAACTGCATTTTGATATTGCCCTTTAAATATCTAAGCTTAGTTCAAAGCGCACACACGCCTCAATATCGCAATTGCAAATATATTGCAGAGTAATGTGCGTGAGGGACTTGCTCAAGGTCCCAACACAGCGACTTCTCGGACGAGGATCGAACCCACACTCTCCGCGTTGTAGGTCGACCACTTTAACTAATCTGCCACTATGCTATAGAGTTCTCTCCATTCTTTTCCAGTTTGATTCCTTTGGTCTTTTTTACGTTTTCGCAATTGACGGCTGAAGTCTGTTTTATTTAACTAACTTATTTTAATCGATCCTGGTTCTTCGTCCTTTGGTCGAAAATGCCTCCTACGAGTTTCATTAGAAGAGGAGGAGATATATAAATTGCTATTACAATTACAACTTTATACAAGAGAACGTCGGTGTTGCCCAGCAACTGCGGTCTAAGTACTTACTCTAGGTTCGGACACAGTTCCATTGAAGCTCAACACCGATTCCTTCTTCCTTTCCGCAAGGCTTTAGTCTTTCTTACCCAATGACTCGTATCATCCTAGGATGCCATTAACTAAGATGCCAAATGGTCTGGGTGCGATGCCAATTATTCCCGCTTCCCAGCTGAGCATAACACAACACTTGCGGCATATTATTGGCATTCAAATGGCGAGAGCTTGCGTCTTGGCTTCGTTGCGATTGGCTAAGGAGGGGACCTGGACATGGTGCGGCTCTGGCGGGTGCGGCTCTGGCGGGTGCGGTTCTGGCGGGTGCGGCTCTGGCGGGTGCGGCTCTGGCGGGTGCGACTCTGGCGGGTGCGGCTCTGGCGGGTGCGGCTCGGTCCATTCGGTGCAGATTGAGTTTGAGGGATTTTACGGCATAGGTTGTCGAAGAATATTGCGAAGGACGGGCAGAGCCGTAATGCCAGATGGGGTAGTGCGCGGTCACTGAGTTTATGAAGACGGTCTTCAATCCGTTCTCCCTGTCGTTCCTGGCTATTGCCCACGTTTGTTGCCGTACGTAAGCGAGAGGGGATTGTCGCTAATGTGGTCGACTGTTATGCGAGCGTCCAAGGCTTCGCAATCGTAATCTCTAAACTTCTAAAACCAAGCGTAGGGCACCAGCTTATTCACGAGCGCTGCGCCTATTCCCAAGGGTTGTTCAAAAGGTAAGGTTAGGCGAGGTGAAGGTCCGGTTTCCAGAGGGGCCGTTGAGATGGGTGTCAATTGGGGCGATATTTGAGATATCGTATCAGGATTTGAGTTTTTGAAGAGAGGAGGCCACTTAAGTTCTGAATGGAAAGTCAGAGGGTGATAGATAGAAGAGCCGTAGGCGATAGATAGAAGAGCCTAAGGAAGATGACGAAGGAGGAATCGAAAACCTGCGAAATAATTGCTGAAACTTAGGTTTGAGTCCGAGTTTCATCATTTGCAATTAACGGTTCGCTGTTGAGCCGATGCGAAACCACTAATTAATTATGACGATTATAATAATTGGTAATACTAGCATAAAGGTAAACGACCACATTGAGCAATTGTTTATCCATTTAACAAAATTATTAAAGTTTTTAGCTCAATGTTTACACTGCATTAGTACAAGTCGTTGACGACAGAGTAGATCTATTAAAAATAATTATATGACGGTAGAACTTAAATTTCAGGAACAAAGTAATTGCCTGATTTTTTAAGTTTCTAACGTAGTAAGTTCATTGTATTGTCTCACTGTAATGTCTCATTTATCGTCTCAATGTATTGTCTCATCGTATTGTTTCATTGTATTGTTTCCTTGTATTGTCTTATTGTATTGTCTTATCGTATCATTCCATTGTATTGTCTGGTGTGCAGATGGCGTGATTTCCTACAGCGTCCGTCAGGGCGATAAACGAGGTCCAGAAATCGACCTGAGCGACTTCACTTACGACGGTGACACAAGGGATGGTTACCTCTCAGAGGGATTAGGCCAACTGACCGACTGGGAGGAGGGCAACACCAATTTCCGACTGGACCAGACTGGCCAGGGACGTAAAGGCTTCGAATGGGTCGGATGGAGAAACGACTCCAACACATCCACTCCATTTGATATCGTCTTCCATTTCGACCAACTGCGCAACTTCACCAGCGTCAAACTTCACGCCAACAACTTGTTCAGTAAAGATGTCAGCGTCTTTCGAAAGGTCCTTGTCTATTTCAGTCTTGACGGGGAGTCGTATGGAGAGAATCCGTTGGTCTATGAGTACATGAGGGATACGCTGATTGAGGCTGCGAGGCACATCGTCATTCCCATTCCACACCGAATTGGATGTTCGCTTAAACTCGTCTTCTTCTTTGAACTGCGTTGGATGCTGCTCAGCGAGGCTCGATTTGAGTCAGGTTAGAAGACTCATTACGACACCCACCTGCTCGTTAATTTTAGTAAATGGTCATTGTAACTTAAGATTTATATAGCACCGCTTCGAAAGAGAGTCATCCAGAGGCACTCCCGACCTAAGACAATAAAAACAAGATCGAACGCTATAGTCCTGAAGCGTTCGTGGACGGGATGCAGAGGAGGCGTCGTCTAATTGAGAAGCTCATGTTGCTTGGCCGAAGAATGTGCTGACGATGGCAGAGCACTGATAAGCTACAGCAAAATCAACTCTTGGCACATTGTTTCATCTCACCTTTCTTTGGTATAGAAATGAAAATTGAGTTTGTCCAATCCTCTGGCCAATCTCCAGTCTCCCACATTGCTTCACATATTATTAGGCGCATTTTCTCAACTGTTGCTTTATACCAGTGTGTAAACAGTTCTGCCAGAACTTCGTCTGGACAAGCGCTTTTACCACTCGTTATCTCGCCTATTGCGCAAGCCATCTCAGATTTCATTGGCGCTGGATCGTGCGTAAACTGATTTTTAATGTTTTTGCCTTTCCTATCTACATATAATGCTTCATACATAAATTGATTATAATTATGATTGTGCTTCGTTGCCTCAAAGGTACAACTTCAGTCCAGTCAACGGACACTTCTTACTGTATAATTTATGTAGTAGGGTCTACGCAGAAATAACAACAAAATTGTGTTTAATCATCCCTGCGGGTTAAGCAATATTTTTTATTAGCTCAATAAATATTAAAATTGATTAAAATGCGAATGTATATGACATCGGAAACAAACTATTTAAGGTGTTTAAACAAAGTCTAAAATGACCATTGGTTGAGAGGTCAGCAGCAGTAGTTTCAGCGCCGGTTAATGACCTGGTCTCTCTGACGTGGCTTTTGAGTGCGCTGAGAAATTTTTCGAGGATATACATTACATTACATTAACGACACTGTGATAACAAGAAGCACTCTGGTCGTCCTCCCCCTTTAACTCTGAGTAGGTTTCTGCGCTTCTGAGTATACGTTTCTTGAAGGGGCGCTATATAAATTTACAAAATGAATGAATGAAATAATGCGATAACATTCACTTTGACTGCTACCTTTGGTTATTTCCTGCGCATGCAAAGGTTATTCTTTCGGTCTAAATAACTTTTCGCTCACGTCTTACACGACATCGGAATGATTATACTTTCAGGAGGAATTCGCACGCATTTAATAATGATTTCAAACGGATATATTTTCTTCACTCGTTGAATTGTACACAGAGGTCGTGAAGGGAAACATCTTAGATTATCTAGATTCGAACTACACATCAGTCGTTTCTCGTTCATCTCCTGTCTACCACTCGACCACCATTGAAAGCCCCGCCAACCCAGGTGACAATAACACCCAATCGGATGCAGTCAGCTACACCGTCCTACCGGTTCTGCAGGACAGCACGAAGACAGTCCTGACCATTAGAAAACGTAGGTGTCTTGATATCTGGCACTCCTCATGTACAGAACATACACAGATCATCTACCCTCTTACTTGTCTCCCATGGTCACACTTTGCAGCTCTGCTAAAGACCCGCTTCTCTCTTAGAGCAGCCTTTGCTGGAATGTACGTTGTTCCTAGTACACATCTTGTCTTATTCCACCTTTGCTGGAATGTACGTTGTTCCTAGTACACATCTTGTCTTATTCCACCTTTGCTGGAATGTACGTTGTTCCTAGTACACATCTTGTCTTATTCCACCTTTGCTGGAATGTACGTTGTTCCTAGTACACATCTTGTCTTATTCCACCTTTGCTGGAATGTACGTTGTTCCTAGTACACATCTTATCTTATTCCACCTTTGCTGGAATGTACGTTGTTCCTAGTACACATCTTGTCTTATTCCACCTTTGCTGGAATGTACGTTGTTCCTAGTACACATCTTGTCTTATTCCACCTTTGGTGGAAAGTACGTTGTCCCTAGTACACAACTTGTCTTATTCCACCTTTGGCGGTAAGTATGTTGTCCCTAGTACACGTCTTGTCTTTTGCCGGCGGTTGTTCACTGTTGCCGGTCCCTCCTTCATCTGGAACTCTCTCTTCCTACTCATGCTCACAACGCTCTCAGTGAGTCTGTCTTTCGATCTCAGCTAAAAACCTACCTCTTCCAGTCTAATGGTTGACCGGCTTCAATGTGCGCTTCTAAACTCTATGTAGGGAGTTCATTTGATCAAATTATAGTTGTTTATTCTGTTGTCTTGTTCCTAATTCATGTCCCATAAACGTTAAAACTTAACTAAGCCAAGCGTCATGGAACAAGATATCCAAAAGCAACAAAGAAAAAGATTTTAATATGATTAAACGCCTTATATCGTTGTCAGCGTCACCACAGCATCATCACCGTCATAGGTTCGAAAATCATCACAATCATATGGTCTGGAATAACGCAACACATAACAAATAAGTAGTTACAATAATAAGAATGGCAATAACACAGAACAGTAAAAATCCCGATAAAGATAACAATAACAATACCAGTAACACCGATGCCAATAACAATAACACTGACGCTAACAGCAATAACGGCACCAACAACACCACTGCCAGCAACAATAGCAATAACAATAGCAGAACGATAATAATAAGGATTCTCTTTTTCAGCTGATGATGATAGAGCTGGTTTGCCAAACCATTTGGTAGACTCTGGCAAGAAACCTCACCATCCCATAAATCCCTTCGACGACACTTACATTGGAATGATCGTCGGTGTCATAGCCGTGATCATCGTCGTCCTCGTATCGATTGTCGCCATTCTTGTATTCCGTCATCGCAGAAACAAATACAGTCGAGCGGTTCTCAAGTCCGATCTTTCGGCCAATCGGTTAAACTTCAAACTTCCGATGAACTATTCGAACGCCTCGAATGGTAAACTCTCTCGCGGTAACGTTTACAAGTCCATCGCAACCAACGAATTACTCGACTGCGAAAAGGAAGTCGTTAACGGAAATCTAAAGATGTCGACCTTCTGTATGAGTGAGGAATACAACCAAGCCTTGGCTGCTACTGAGAAAATACCGGTCTACGAATTGCCGAACATCTCCTCTGGGAAGTCATGTTGCTCCGGTGAGTTGAGTCTTTTCTATCCACATACACACAAAAATGCCCACGCGTCGCTCTACCCTATTGACGCAACTTGGCCCAGAGACTTTGACTCTGTCTAACTCTGTCTGACTCTGTTTGACTCTTTCTGATTCTGTTTGACTCTGTCTGACTCTGTCTGACTCCGTTTGACTCTTTCTGATTCTGTCTGACTCTGTCTGACTCTGTTTGACTCTTTCTGATTCTGTTTGACTCTGAATGACTCTGTCTGACTCTGTCATCTATCGACGGGAATCCATTTGTTGAATCCACGCTTGTTTCGATGGCCAACCGTTGGTGACTCTTTCAACTTACTATAGGGGCTTACACTGTTTTGATAACTGTTGCGACATTGCGTAGGCCTACGTACATATGTTGCATCCGTGCATGCACGCACATACATAGACAGTTCAGGAGAATGGTTGTTGATGTTTAGTTTAAGTGAATCAATTAATGAATTTACGCCATTGATTAAATTAAATTAAATTTGAATGAATTCTCTTTGACCAGATCTCTCCAGAAGAAACTGTTCTGCACCGGACAGCGACAGATACTCCATGATGTTCGACCATGGAAGCCAAGGAAACGGACAGAACAATCGCCACTCTTTCTCCTCCGTTTTCCATCCCTTTCCAAGAAAGTCGGACGACCCACTCACCCTCATCCCTCCACTCCCTCCACGCCGACTCGCATTTCTTAAGCAACAGGGTTCCAGTCTAGGAAACGTTCCCGGACTGAGTGGACCGTTCCTCGCATGCCGTGATGACTCAGCGATTCTGGATATATCCCAGGATTCTCTGCGTTTTATCGAGAAATTGGGTGAAGGGTGTTTTATAGAGGCAAGACATATTCTCCAATTCCTTAAGTGCTTCTCAGACTTTATCCTAATTCGATATTTATTGATGAATGGAATAAAACCATCCTTGTGTTGCTTTCAAAACTAATTCATGAAACATAAATGCGAATCTGTGGGGTGCATTTTCACGAAGCAATTCATCGGTTGTGCGTTCGACCCACAGAGAAGAACTCGTCTCGCTTCCACAGAACAAACTTTAACATAGACTGACTGTTATAATGCCAATTATCAACATAAAGGTTGAGATTGGGATAGCAATAAAATTATTGATTGATGAATTGATTGGCTGGCTGATTGATTGATATACTGATTGATTGATTTACTGGTTGATTGATTTACTGATTGATTGATTGATTGATATGGCTGTTCTAAATGTAACAATATGCCTGTGGCGATGTGTAGGTGTTCCTGTGTGAGGCGACACTGTCCTTGGATTCTCCAGATGTCAGCGATAGTTGCAGCAGCGGAAGAAGCGAGGGATGCCAGACTTGTGATCCGAAAGGGCGACCAGTCGTTGTGAAGATGCTCAAGCCCCACTCCACCGACCAAAACAGGTCTGGATGAGTATACCCTGGCAACGTTGTCTCGTATTTATAGCATTCAGTACTCTGGCGTATAGGTCGTATACGTGATGGGTGTTTTATATGGCTGCCGACACTATTTCACGATGGCGTTGAGCAACTATTTTAGAGAAAGACTTGCTCTGTTGAACAGTATTTCCTTCATAGTTGCCGAAGAGGAGGTCGAACGTGTGCTCTCAGTGTTGCAAGGCGAGGGTTACTATGTGCCAAGCAAGGTTCCATCTAAGTGTGTGTGCAATGTGCTCGTGCACACAAAGTCAGCGTTCACAAGAATTTAGTGTACACATAAATATTTTATGAAGCTACGTAAATCGAGTCTTCTATTCGGCCGCTGCTTATCTTACTCCAGGAACTTTGGTTCCGTAGCAGATAAGCACATTTTTGACTTTCCTTAGGTTATCGGAACTTATCACCATAGATTTCTAGATATGGTCTTAATTAACTATCATCGAATTCAGCTCGGCCCTTCGCACAAAAGTGTGAACCATTTATAAAATGTTGGAAAAATAATTCTTGCGCGCACTATGTCCAAACAATAATTAGAGGGAACATTGGTCGCAAGTAAAGAGAAATGGTATGAGACATAATTACTTGCATCTCTCTTGTAGACTCGACTTTCAGAGCGAGATGACGACCTGTTTGCGACTCAACGATCCAAACATCGTCGGAGTCCTCGGTATCTGCTTTGACGACCCCTGGCTTCCGTCCTACGTCCTCGAGTATCCAAGCCATGGGGACCTCCACCAGTTCCTGCTCAGCCGTGTTCCAGAGAACAATGTTCCTGGCTTGAAGCACCAACAGTGTCTAAGGTAGCAGCGTATATAGTTCTATAGATGACGCGTTCCGCAGAGTAATGGATAAGACACCGGCGGGCAGAGCAGAGGAGGCGATTTCCACAACCCCTAAGGTTGACTAGTTCTTCTTGCCCTAGGCGGCGGCGGCGTTGGTTGATTTTTGTAATTATGTAACGTGATGGACGCCATGCATGGCTACCGTACAGTTACAATCTACTCCTGTAATAACTTGTCACCTCATTATTAAAAATTGTTCATATTGTAAAGGTTGTTGTAATCACATAATATTTGTAATTGGGCCTAGTACCATTCCTGGATTCCGGGAAACAATGAGCGCTACCCTGGACACGGGACGGCCTGGGTCGATTCCGGGATTGTCTCAGCCATTCCGACAACCCTATAAAATATAATGATATTGTGAATGAACACGATTTGTATTGTTCCCGTATGGCCTCGACCCTGCTTACTTTTCTATCAGTATAATGGGTATAATGTCCTTCCCCTTCTACTCAATTGAATTGGAGCCACGTTACTTGAAGTTCTCATGTCTAAGTGTATACTTACCGCCCTATAGCCCAATATTCAAATCTCCATACAAGTTGATCTGCCTTCTGAATACTGTAGGCTAAGGCTAAGTGTTTAGCAGGCAAATATAAGGTGGCTGTCTTCAGGGTATCGTAAGTGTCTAACTGCGGGCAACAAATTCCTGATGCGGTCTTTGTGTGGCTCTGAAAGCTGTCTCTGAATATACGCGTTCTGTTTAGCTATGGCAGCCTCATCTACATGGCGACGCAAGTGTCATCCGGAATGAAATATCTCGAGACTCTGAGCGTCGTTCATCGAGACCTTTCCGCTCGTAACTGTCTCGTTGGGAGAAACCATTCGGTGAAGATCGTAGACTTTGGTGTCAACCGGTTCGCCTACAGCAGCGACTACTACCGAGTGCCTTCGGGATTTCTGGTGCCACTACGATGGACAGCATGGGAGGGAGTCGTTCTGGTTAGTGCCCGCCCACCCCCCTCTGTCGAAATTTTACACCATGTTATCATCGGCTATATTTTTGTTTGAGGTATATTCAGTCTATTCTTCATAGAATTTGTTTTGTGTCACTAAAAGCTGAGATTTTCATGTAATTGACACCACATGATTAGCGTACAAAGCCAACAAAATACATACATACTTACATGCACACATGCATAGCTCTTACATGTAGACTATATTTACAGTTGTAACATATATGACTAGAAAAAGATGTTGAATCAAGCTCTCGTGGTTTTATTTAAAATTGTCTAATTGAAATATTTATTAGATTTCCTCATGTCCCAATCAAAAACTGCATTTTAGAAGATTGTTTTCTGTTAAGGGCTTAGTTTTCTAAGTCAAGTATAAAACTAAATGTACAGAAATCTTCTTTTTCTTCAGACTAAGATGTTTGTTTTCACAGAATAAGTTCACGTGCAAGAGCGACGTCTGGTCTTTCGGCGTGACACTCTGGGAGGTCTTAACAATGGCTCGGTCTCGACCATTCGAATCTCTTTCAGACGATCAGGTGGTCGAACTCTGCGAACGATTTCGTCTATCCAACGGAGTGGAGGAATATCTCTACCAACCGACCAACTGTCCCAAGGAAATCTTCGATCTGATGATGGAGTGCTGGAACAGAAGCGAAACAAAACGACCAACGTTCAGAGAGATACACATGTTCTTACAGCAAAAGAACGCCGGCTTCGATCCGAAAGAACACTGAATCGGATCGGAAATTGCAGACTGGAGATCGATTAACTGATTAGCCCAAGCAAACAAAGTTAATACAATACAACTGTAATTTGATAATGCCCTCCTTACGAAAAAGTTCAGAAGTGCATTTGGGAGTTGTGCGACCATTAAAAGTCATAGACAGACTGGTAGAGGTAGATTTTCAGCTCAGAGCGAAGGACAGTCTCGCTGAGAAAGTTGCGAACATGAGGAGATAGCTACATGAATACTGATAAAAGTCGGTGTCATATGCAGTAACCGAATGCTAAAGACCGTCTTGATGTGTCGTCCATCTGGAAGAAACCAAGTCAAGAGGTCATTGAATCTGGTGAAAACTGCAACCATGGTGCAATCTGCGATCTTGGAGCGTTGACCGTCCAAGGTTGAAGTTGAAGAATCACTGCGGACACTTAAACTCATTTCCGGATCTCTGACCTTGACCCGGGATTGGACCTATCGGAGGGTTCTGTAAGTTGGACCAACGCATTGCAGGATTCGTTGTTTATCTACCTGCTTAAACAGCTACCAAATAATATTGCTTGTCGCAAGTCAGTCGATTATCTCAAGACTGGAACGCAAACGGTGGATAATAGGTGAAGCACCCTTTCTACAAACGGGTTAAATTAGACTCCAGGGTGGAACGACTCCCGTGTCATTGAGACAAAAGAAGTCTTTCTGCTGCTTATTAATCTTAATCGAAATGTTAGACTCTACGTTGTATCTTTTCAAAAATGAGATCATCATGGGTCTGATCTACAGATCTCTGCCCTTCAAGGGAGAAGCTGTATAATTTAATTTGAATACAAATCGCTTTAACTTGTTAAAAATTAGGCCTCCTATTTTTTAACAGGTAATTTGTAGAAAAATACACTGCAAAATACAACTGTTATCTGATAATGCTCGAAGTTCCGAAGCGCATGTCTGAACTTTTGAAGCCGGGTAAATATCAAGAGCCGTAGATAGACTGGAATTGGAAGGTTTTCAGTTTAGACACTTGCGAGCGGACATTATATTATGGATTCAATAACAGTCTATTGAAATATGAAGTAGGGGCACTATATGAATCGTCGATTACATTATGTTACACGATTACAGGTACTAGTTATCGGAGTTAGCAAATTAGCGCCGTTATGAAAACCTGCGATAGTTGGGTGACGTTTATTAATGATCAGTCATTGATTTTTTATAAGAACCGCTTAAGTTGTCTAATTGTTACGATCAGTTTTAAATGTTGGTCACGGAGAGTATAATATTTTACGTAGAAGGGAGGATGAGACCTTCGGATGGGCGCTATGTAAATGTTCTATTTACACTATGAATTAGAAGGATTTAGATGATGATCTTTGTGAGAAATAGATGATCTTATCATCAACTATACTCATAATTATGATTAGAAGCTTCTATGGCGCCGATGTCCTATGCCCTTCTATTGCACGAGGCGGCGTCAACCTTATGACCTCTTGACCCCAGATCACGCAGTGCGGCACTTGAGACAGCGAGCAACGGCCAAAGACGCTGCCAATAGATAATGCACTAGGGTGACTTCATTGCATAATATTTTGTAAAGCATTTGACGATTAGTATTAGGCTACTGCTGCTGTTTTTAGATGGTGATGGTTATGATGATAATGATGATGATAAAGTAAGTGATCACGATGATGGTGATGGTATGATGACTATATGATAATGCTTACGATGATGACTATGGTCAGATGATGTCCTTTTTTAGCAGTACAAAAAGTTCAGTTAAAACAGTGAATGTTTATGTTTTCAGTGGTGAAGGTATTTTTAAAAGTGTTAATCTTCAGAATTTTTGAAACAACGTCCGTTAAATGCTCTTAAGACATTGGTCATGAGCTGCTTTCTAGATACCTATGCTTCTTATAAGCACGATCTAATAATAGCAATGTATTTTTTGTTATAAACAAATTCTATGAAAGTTTTTGTTCTACTCTTACGAAAGAATGTTATTGTTCTTTCTACGCTTGACTTGCGGCTGACTACACGGTTGAACTCTGTTACCACGATTCGGTGGTAGCCCTCTTCTGTCTCACACTAACTTGACGTGGTTTCAGTATCGAGTCATCGGTGTTAATTAGGGCGGAGTGTAGGACAAAAATCAATCAACTAATCAAGTGCTAAGAAACTCATCTTGTAATGACGTATGCCAAATGTCGATTCATTGTAGGGGTCTACCTTTACCTGAATCTGCCCAGTCAGCTACATTCAGTTGCAGCGCACGTCCCACGAGTCTCTCTGAGCGAGATTGCCGGTTCGCATACCAATGGAATCTTATCTCACAGTTTAAAAGTTTATTTATTTAGCTAATGCAACAGGCTTAAGTATCAGGCCACAGAACGGTTCGTATACGCAAACATTAAATGGTGTGACACTGATTCAAACGGACTGCGGTGGTGTAGTATACATGTGACCAGATGAATTCAATGAAAATGAGGAGGGTTGGGACAATTCGTTAAATTAACTCCAATCGTTTGTCTATAGCGTATAATTATGGCCTGGGTCATGATCATTTTTTTAATGAACTGAACTCTTCGTTTACTGGTGTCGCCTATATAACAGACTATCTGTAGGACCTATACACAGACGAAGCAGTCTCTGTATATTCCGACGCTTTGAAACTCTAGCCTCTGTACACACCTCCAGATGAATGCGTCAAGTGTGCGTACGTAGGACTTCTTGTTATCGTACACAGCGGTCGCCAATGTGTTATGTACGCTCAACGATTTTTGGCAAGCGTTCATTGAAAGCCTGTAGGCGAGATAGCATTTATTCCGAAAAGCCGTCTACGGACTTTCAAATGCGCTGCTCGGCTCTCACTTGACTGCGACTCTCGTAGGCTGTGTGAATACATAGCGCATAACTTAACCGACGCTACGCCTACCATCAGCCAAGTAGAGGGACCACGCTAGTCCTCTCCCCTTCGGCGTAGGTCAGTCTTGCGAGCGTGGCCTACACCGCGCGGTCCCCGTACGAACTCTCGTTGGAGGCGTGGAGACTTTTTCACAAACACGCTCAGTTAGTTACCTGGGTCTATATGTGTTGATTAGATGGACGTAGAATACGTCGCGTTTTATCGAGTCATGAGGATTGTAAGAGTTCAAGTGAAGAGCTAAGGTGTCGTTTTCGTCGTAATGTATTGAACGAAGAAGCCAGAGTCAACCTTCCTATTCCTTATCAGTAGGCGGTTAGTCGGAACTTAATGAAGTCATTGACTAATTATAAACCTAATCAGTTCTCGATTAGTCACCGATGATAACCGACTCCCAACAATTGTACCGTATTAAGCGGTGGACGTCATAAACATCGGATCAGTAACGATTCAACCGTCACGCCGACTTTGTCACGGATTGTTTCGCCTTCGTCGCTTTCTCCGGATGACCTCTTGACCTCGAGTGGCATAACTAGAGCACGTGATCCAGCTATTGAACTCTGGAAGAGGAACCGGGGAAAGAGGATACATTTGTACGTCGTGATCGTTTCAACGCGCAGAAGCTGCTCTGGTCAAAGGTCGGTGTATATATAGGCCTACAGTCTCTTAGAAGTCGAACTCCGCCACTGTTTGCACTTTTACAGCGCCAGGCCCAAGCCTGGGTAAAGGAGGAGGGCGACACCAAATCATCTTCGATATGGAACAGTGGCGTTAAAAAATCAACACGCACTCTTAGAAGTCGCGTGGCTATAAATTATAAATCGTTAACTATGGATTGGTTAATAACATTCGACTACGTTTGTCGGCAAAATATTCCGCTTCCCAATTAAGCCTTCCTTCCATCATAAACTCCATCACCCTACCCGAATGAAAGAGAAAGGGGGATATGTACATTCCCTATATAGGCCAAAGTTATGAGGAAGGCACCTTATACTATGCCCTATGTCTGTAATGGTTTGTGCGAATGTTTACTTTGGTTATATATAGCTTAGGTAGGAGTCAGTTGGAAGATCAGCCATACATTATGCAGTACGATCACAAAATAATCGTATAGTAATAAGAAGAATCGCTGTGGGACAAGATGTATTCTATGAACTAAAGGTACCAACAATTTGTTTTAGTGGCGGACGAGTGGCAATATTTTCCAGCAAGTGACTGGCAAGAGGAGTGCCGAATGCGCATGAGGAAAATAAGGGAAATGAGGAAAATAAGGGAAATGAGGAAAATAAGGGAAATGAGGAAAATAAGGGAAATGAGGAAAATAAGGGAAATGAGGAAAATACGGGAAATGAGGGAAATGAGGGAAATGAGGGAAATGAGGGAAATGAGGGAAATGAGGGAAATGAGGAAAATGAGGGAAATGAGGGAAATGAGGAAAATGAGAAAAATGAGGGAAATGATGGAAATGAGGGAAATGAGGGAAATGAAGGAAATGAGGAAAATAAGGGAAATGAGGGAAATGAGGGAAATGAGGGAAATGAGGGAAATGAGGGAAATAAGGGAAATGAGGTAGAGATCGCAGAGGGAGCCATAGAAAAACAGTTGAAAACGTGATTCTCGTAAGATATTGTCAATTACAAAAAACATAGAAAGCTCATAAAAGCCCTAAAAATGACAAATTAGAAATTTATTCTCAATTGTGTTGTCTTTACCTGACCAGAAATGACTCGTGTAGTCGGGGGTGGGCTCTTTGACACCCCTGCAATAAAAGAAATGAATTTAGATGAGAGGTAAGTTGAACAAGAACTTTATGACCTATAGTTTATGATATGGAATGTGGTGCTATGCGGATCGGAAACGCGGACGATGAGTGGGATGATGATATATGACAGGTCTAAAGCCTTCGAGAGGAGGAAATGGTGAAGACTGGAAAGATCAATCAGATTAGCGGATGTAGCTAAAGACAGATAAAGAGATGCTACAAAACGGAGACGACAAAAGACCCATAATAGAAACTCATCCACTGCTCACAGTGCCAGTCCTAAGCCTCGGTAAAGAAGGAGGGCGACGCTGATGATAGTTTGTCGTTAAACTGGAGCAGAGTGTGACTGGGTCATATAACGAAGGAGATTCTCCCAAGAGCTGTAATCAATGGAAAGGTCAGGAGGATGAATAACATAAGCATTAAAAGTAGAAATCTGCATAAAAGGTAGAGAACCAAAGATGAAATAGGCTGCTTATTTGTATGCAGTTTATTGTTCAAAATAATGAAATATAAATATATAAATTATATTCTTTAAAATGGGAGTAAATTATAACTAAATGTGACTTTATATAAGGTTTGACTATAGTTTCTTCTTCTTCTTCTTCTTCTCCTGTATCTTCTTTTGCATTTGGACCGAGTTTCTAAGTAAAAGTATCATCTTTAATTGCATTCAGTTGTTTGATGTTCTCTTGGCTATTTTTTAATTCCAGTATGTGTATGCCCTAATTGTAAACTCTATTCATCTGGAATAGACTCAAACTGAAGAGGCATCATTTTGCAAAGTTACACTTCAATTGCTTTAAGTGTGGCTATAGGTAAGAGTGCTATAGGCACTCGGCTGTGCTATCTATTAGGTTATAAATTCCATTATGTCCCTCCGTTGTCCCATTGAGATCGTGGTAGGCCACTTCAGACGGCGGCTTGAGAAGTGAATCCGGTATCAAACTGATAATAATTGAGTGTCACGCTGTGTCTGATTGATCTAGTCTTTTACGATTTCAGTTTGTGTACCAACTGTCAGATCATGTTCGTGGTTCGTAAATGAGAGGTTTCGGTTGCTAGACTTAGATCTTGGAAACCTCTCCCTCCCTCCCCCTTCTCTCTATCTGTCTGTCTGTCTCTATTTTTCTCTGTCTGCCTGTCTCTGTCTGTCTGTCTCTCTTTTAATAGCTTCTATTGCGCCTGTCATAAAGACGATATGTTGAGCATTTGTGACAGGCGCAATAGAAGCTACTACTTGCTCGTATACAGTCCTTAAGTAGCATAGTGGTTAATGTGCTGGAATGTCAATCGAGACGTGTTAGTTCGAATCTCCACCAGAGCAGAAAGTTGAGTCGATATTTCTGCTCCATTTGCGATCACTTCACCACTTGAGACATAACGAGTATCGTCGAGTATACTTTCGGTGAAACGATTAGACAGCTCATACGCCGAGGCTAAGAAATAACGTCGCTAGCACTTCTTCAACCGATGGTTGTCTCCGAGGCTATTTGAACCATTGATGAACTGTTCCTCTTAATAAGATCTTTTCCGTCAGATACGTCTTGAGTGGGTGAGATTCAACCACTCGGTCTATATAGGCAAGGGACGTTCGAAGGACGACATTAATTCATTCATGAGCAGAAGGGAATGCAAGCGAAGGACGGGATTGGGGAGCTCCATCTAAACATGCTTTCTACACATAAAGACTAAGTGTCTACACGACGTGCAGGTTGGGTAAGTACCTACACAGGAAGAAGAAATCTACACAGGGTAGGATAGGTATGCAAAAGATATAGGATAGGTATTAGGTACGCACTATCTACACAGGAAGAGTTAGTATTTCGAATCAGTTGTACGCTATATAAATGGATACATGCGAAAGACAGTTGATTGAAGTTGTTGCCAATCAATGAAACTTGTTATCGGTTGATATTGAGCCAAGCTAACCTCGACACTCAACTATAGTACTCTCTAGGTCGTACTATCCTGGTCTGAGCCGTAAGCAGCATCGCGATTAGTGACATCAGGTCTGTAGGTCATGCGTTGAAAGGTCGGATTTTCATGCTGTAATATTTGCCTATATAAGGATGGCGCTAAATGGGTTTAATTGGTTATTGTTGGTGTAATTAGTCCAATTGAGTCGACGTTCTTAGTATTACAGTCTTGCGTTAATTCCTAGTGCTACGTAAGGCTTACGTTCTTAGTATATATTAGGTTTTGTGTCCTTCCTATATTAGGCATACAGTCTGTCGTTCTTGGTAGGCCTATTACAGTCCTTCTTTCATAGATGTTTTGTGAAGTCCACTTTCATATAAATATTACGAACACACAAATCTTTAGAGTACACATCAATGGTTCCTCTTTTCCGTCGTTTTATGGAGCGATGCTTTCGTGAACTTAAAACACTGCCGTACAACGCAGATGTGTGCAACGCTTCCTTCATGTAATGTAATTGTAAATCGTTTAATATAACGCACGTATGGAGTGGGGATGGCATGACAGATGGGATCCATTTGCATTAAAACGGTGTATTATATTATGTTCTACTATGGAGCACTCGATCGATGCATGTTCCGTATATACTGAATACTTTTGAGGTACTATTAGCAACATTAATATTATATCGACAGTATTAAGGGAGTGCATACCGTACATTATAAGTTAGGAAGCATTTATTTATTAACCCATTGCTAATAATATCTTTGTGTTCAACAGATACATATGACATACAAGAAGCAGTTTGAGATCTATTATGCAATCTCTAGGTTACACTATAAATTATGTTTAGTGACCCATATCCAGTCAATGGTGTTTCAATATAGGATATCTCTGATCTGCCTCAGCAGCGTCAAATCAGCGGGCATCGGAAAATACATTTGACCGACATTAAGGTTTGTCCTGATAGCACTTTGCATGAGTTTGACCATGTGTTGGCCTACATGATAGGTGCATGTTAGGCTTTTAAGATGACATTGGACACCCTCTAACTTGACTGTACGTTCTTAGTCCTTTACGTAACGCTCTGTAGACATACTTACGAGAGTTAATAATATGGAGAAGCGAGAGAGATGATCAGCGTGTGTTATATGGTCTTTTTTAAGTGCTATAATCTAAGTTCCTGAAGAGTCGGAACTATTGGTAGTTTAAACTCCCGGAGCATAGCTGCCAGATGCGGGTTGACTGTTCAACATCTCTTAATCGTTAGAACCTATCGCTGATTAATTAGAATTGAAATTAGTAACAATAAAGGACGCATTTTGAATCCGTGTAAGTAGGCGTTCTGGAGAGTAAAATGGAATCTTCTGTGAGAAAAGTTATTAGATAGATTTATTTTTTTATTTATGTGAATCCGAGGGGCGGTAACTGTGTTTTTATATAAATACATTGCATATGTTTGACCTATATCATAACCGAACTAATATGTTTATTTATATATAATAATAACCTACAAATATCATAAATAATATATCGAATATTAAGGAAACTGACTCATCAACATCTGTTCATCATTACCATCTCTAGTTAATTAGATAATTAATTAAATGATTATACTAGAGCCTAAATTATTCACAATGAAAAACACAATCGTGTATACGTATAAGTCTTATTCTGTGATAACCGCCTTCTCTGTTTTTCAGCATAGAAGGAAGAACTCATCGAAGAAGACACCGAACCACTTCGACTCAAGCGGAAGTCGTTGAACCGACCGGCGTCACGTGATCGAACCAACCACGGTGACGTCATTGGCCATGCGGACGCCATCTTTGTTTACTCGTTCATCATTGGCTGCAGCGGCTGGAGAGGTTGCAGCGGCTGCTATCGGTGAGTTGAGAGGAGGAGGAGGAGGAGGAGGAGAAGGAGGAGGATGGTTGGGTCACTTAAGGCGACGACAGGACGACGTAGAGAATTATAGATAGGAGGAGCGAGCAATAGATTAGAGGAACGAAGAGAACGATAAGAGAGGAGGAGGTGGAGGAGGAGGAGAAACGAAAAATTCGGCGAAGGCCAACTACAACAGATAGCCAGACCACAGAAAAATATAAAAAAACTAAACCTGTAACACACACACACATTTATATATATACACATTATATATATATGCAATTATGTGTACATTATAATATATATTTACACTATATAAATATGCATATATATATATATAGGCCTATATATAAATATATATCTGTGTGTATTTGTTATAGTGTAACCGTACGTTACTTATCAGAATAACATACGTTCCGTGCGTACCTATGTATATATGCAGACACATTGGTTTGTGCAATACATGTATATAGATAGGTTTATATAATCTATCCAAATAGAACCTATTGTCTATGCAACTATATATATATATATATATATATATATATATATATATATATATATATATATATGTAATATCATGTAGGCCTATATGTATTCATATAAGCATGTAGGTGTGTTTATTTAAATGTGTTGGGTATGTATGTGTCTGTATTATTATGTGTTTATAGAAGTGTGGTTGTATACAAGCGTGTTGTTTATAAATTATGTGATTGTGTGGGGTGTGAAAGACATACGTAAACACAGTAAACACAGTATACGTATACTTGTGATAGATTTGAATACACTTCATTTACTCCTCATGAATGGTTTTAATTCCATATAAATACATCAGCTGCCTATACGAAGGTGAATTACTGATAATGTTAAGTTAAACATCGATGTATGATTAGCAAAGACCTTTTGTTGCAGTGCATTGGTGGTCCATATGAACGTGGCTTCCTGCATGTGTGTGCTTGGATTTTCTTGGTGTTCCTTAATTGTTCGCTTATATTACATGACCTTTGAAGAAACTTAACGAATGGACTGTGTAAACAAGTCAACGAATTGTGTTGTGAGCAGTTTATGTATAGTTCTTTACTGAGACTCGTTAATGATAATAACTCGAAATAATTATGAAGTTGCTGTGCGTCCCTGTTTTGGCAAACTTCCAATTTCCTTCTCACAACGAATTTAATCTAAGCCTTACACTCTTACAGCCAACCTGAAGTGTTTTCCATTGAATGAAGACAAAGAATCAACTAAACTGAGTTAGAGATATCATTATACCTAGGCGCATGAAGAAGGAATTCATCGCATCGCATTTTTGGTACATTATACGCTAGCGGAAAACTACTCAGAGATGCTCGAGTTTGTTTACTTCCTTGTCATGGTAATGCCCTATATATGAGTCTCAAGGGGGAGGGTCCGTATGCCATACCCTGCACTTTTAAGTAAGACCCCAACCACCGCCATCCAGTTGACTTTCGTCGGAGCATTCTAAGTGAACAAAACGACAAGACCGTAGAAGCGGATTGTTTGTGAGCGTCGAAAGAATGTCGACCGGTCTCAAGCGGTTCTTGTGAAACTAGCGTATACGACATGTTTGAAGCCGACTATGAACACAGACCGATACTAGGCCCTATACGTGGACGTCGTAGGGAAGTTTCCAGTTGGTTCTTCCATGATAGTTAGCCTTATTCCTGTAGCCTCAAGGTTTTTACACGCTTGCTGTCAGTCTGGTAAACCTTTCTCTCTGTTGATCAACTCGTCTTATCATCACCTGGACAATGTCCACAACATGACGTCATACTAGGTAAGCACATTTATTCGCATGCCTCAAACCTTTGAACACTGACCGTTGCATCTGCCTTGTAGCACTCGGTATTAAAACCCTTGTCCATTGTTCTGCATATCGGACGCGTAGTTGAAGCGCCATGGGTTTCGTTTTCCATCTATTGTAGCTTTGTAGTCCTGTTTGAAAATTTGTAAGGAACCTCTTAGAGTGTAAGCTATTCAGAGGCTCTCTCATTATCACACACACTCACTGTCTTTCGTCTGGGTCTGAAAACTTGAAACTCTGAAAGGCATAGGAAAGCCTTTTTAGCAGTGACTAGGATTATAAAGAGGTTTCGTTAAATTGGCCGTGTTCTTTTGAATCAGGATGTGAAAACTGAGAAAGTAGATTGGATGACGAGAGAGAGTGACAGACAGACAGACAGAGAGCCAGAGAGAGCTGTACATGGTCTGCTATGAGCAGATCTGCTGCATACATTATTTTGTATTAGTCACGCAATGCATTATAATGTATACAGTAACTATCGGTGTAAACCCATGGACCTCTGATGGCTTGGCTAATGTGCTTCGGGTCTCTTTACGCTTGACTGGCTGTTCTTCACTACGTCTATTACCGTGGGAATACTCAAATACTGAGTCTTGGTTTGAAGGACGGAGCTTTCAGAAGGCCATCTGATCTTAGTCTGGGTTGGAGGTTTAACCCCCGCTATAGCAGAAATTTGTTGCGAAATTTCTGCTCTACCTTCTCCCTCCCGCTGTCCAACTCGGATATTGCGAGTGCAGCGACCGTATACAATGTTGGTGGGAAGATACGACGGCGAGGGACAGGGCTTGATATCCGTCTAAGAATGCATCTTCCTCTTCCTCATCTACAGTATATCTTCTATATCTTCAGTTTCTTTGTCTTCATCTTCCGTATACCTTCCGCTTCTGTATCTTTGCCATCTGTGTCTTCAATATCGCCATCTTCTGTATCTTCATCATCTATATCTACGTTTTCGGTATCCTCTGTGTCTTAAACTTTCTTTCATATCATCATCGTCCTTTGTAGCTCTTATCTTTGGCACCTTCATATTCTTTACCTTCATATTCTTTATCTTCATCTTCTTTTACCTTCATCATCTGTATCGTCTGTTTCTTCATCTTCTATATCGTCGTGTTCTGTATATTCGGTGTATGTGAATGTCATTTTAAGTACGAGATGTTCTTCTAACTGCAATATAAACTCAGCTCAATTAAATTGAATATCAAACAATATATTATAATTTATTTTGCCATAATTATATTTTTAGCGTTTCTTCTTCTGACGTCAGTGGGTCAGACGAACTGCTCCCCTGCTCAGTTCCATCCCCGAAACATCTCAACGGTCGATCATCATGACCTTCGACCCCCATCATCCTCCCCCCACTCTGCCGATGAGAGCCCCCGTCTCTTTCTACAGCATGGGAGGGTGCGTCGACAATCAGTTAGTGGAGACAGCAACACCCCGAAGATTCCCTGCTACTCTTGTACTTACATCCACGAGGAAGACTACACGACGGAAGAAGAATGCAACGACCCCTTCAACTCCGCCAACATTCCACAGGTCATGTGTCCTGGATCCTGCCACGTACGTTAACCAATTCATTTTCAAAATTCATTTCACTATTATGCAATGCATCTCAGTTAACCCATGGCAGGCCTCTTAACTACTATCTCTGTTGATTGTTCAAGGTTCAGCTATTCCGTAATTGTAATTATGATAAGAACCATTTATAGAGCGTTCAACTCACTCTGCCACGGGTATACATAGAAGAGAACTCTCGCAAAAATTTATGCCCCAGAGGAATAAGAACCCTCTCCACCTCTCGCCTGACAATTCATCAGGATGATAACTGGACTGTATACTGCAGTACACATTGAGCGCATTAATACATGTGTTTAGCATAATATGCAGTATTCTGTTCGCTTGCTTTGAGGGAGAAAGACGGACAGAGACAGACAGTGAGACAGACAGTGAGAGCGAGTGAGAGAGTGAGTTGATCTCAGATTCAAACTCGACTTTATCTCCCCCTCAAAGCAATTTATCGAGTTTGATCATGTATTTCATTTCAAGTCATTTGTATCATTATTCATTACACTTTTGGACATTATACACAGGCATTGACTCTGATTAGGCCGCCAATTAAATATTCGGGCGCAGATTATAAAAATGCATTAAACATTTTTTAAATTTTCCCAAGAACTGGCCTCACCATTTGCCCATCGAGCGGTTTCCCATGCACGCAGCTGACCTTAAGTTCTTTCGTCCTGCATATAAATTATTTTCGATTAATCGCCGATGTGATATCCGTGAGATGATTATGTCGATGTCAAAGATCCTGCGAGGAACTCTACAAAATGCACAAGAATTTATTTAGCGCTAAACTACGTCATGTTCAGCTAGCGGATTAGTGTCTTTTAAATGTAAATGCTCTATAAAGCGCCCGTATGTCTTCGGCCCTTTCACTATTCACAGAATTGATCTTTCACCGTAGCTGACCATTTGAGTAGGTAACGGGGGTACCAAACGTTTTTATGTCCATGTATACATAAGGTGCTGGAATGTTACAACACCTGGAGCACAATAAATCAACATCTGAAATTTAAATCAACTTGATTATTATTCTTCGACATCCGAAAGTCAGACTAGCTCTTGATTACAATGCTTCTATGCTGGATCTAAGACTAACCTGGAAGGGATATGGAACAGCTACATGTAAGCCAATCAATGATCGTCTTTTCTGATACATTGCGGGTGATCGGCTATGTGATGAGTAAAGTGACATCCGGGTACTCGGCAGGATAGCGTTAAAAGTTAATCAAAATTCATGCTACTCCAGTTAAAAAAATTCCATTGAACACATTAAATTATTTCACATTGCAAGTTCTATGTCGTTTTATTTCGTCTTTAATCATTTTTCTTGCGTTTAAACAGAAACTTAAGAAGAAACTGCATCAAGGAGGTGTGATGCTCGTGCGCGGATGTCTGAAGAAGTGCGTAGAGAAAGTCGATGAACATGGATACCGTCACTGTTGTACAAGCAAACTCTGCAACCGTTCCTTCTCACTGAATTCCGTCAACAACACCGTTAAAATCATCTGCTCAACTGTACTAAGCCTTCTTCTGGCGGCTCGATTAAACAGTTTCATGTGAAGATAAGCTAGAACATCCTTCGACTATCAAGTCAACTATAAATCTCGGTTGTCGACAACTCAAGTTCCAGTTAAAAATCTCGGTTGTTGCCAAGTTATAATTCTCGGATGTTACCAACTCAATTTTTTACTAATCTCGGATGTTCTAGACCCCAACAGTCCCAGTGACGTTCGAGCGGGTCTGTCATTCTAGTTTCAGGTGTAACTGCACGTCAAGATGGCGAACCATATGGCACACGGCAATATTTAAATAACTGCAGATATCTATGGAGCATCTAGTATATTCTTACTTCTATGATGTCGCTGTGACGTCGAGTAGAATGCGTCGTTGAACAGAATGTGCTGACTGCTGACGACTTTTTGTTGTTGGAAATTTTGTGATAAATTTTTTCATCGTTGCTACATACATGCAGGGTACAAAGATTTATAAAATGGTTTTTTACCCGACCTATTTAACACCGCATAATTATCTATTAATGGTAAACTCTGGGAAGGTGGAAGAAATGTCTGTTCGCGCATGCTAGCTTCTAGAGTTGTTACTTTTGAAGCTCTCTGGCACAATGCCAATTGAAATTGGTAGACTCAGAGATAATTTTTACATTTTTTAACGAAATGTAAGCTGTGGAATAGAGACTGTATTAAAGGTTTTTGATGATAGGGTGAAACGATAGGCCCGTGCAGTTGGAGGATTAGGCAAAGGTCAGGCGAATTCTTTGCATGGAAGCCGTTTGTGGAAATTGGGGTTTGTTAATAAACATGCATGACGTCATTCAATGACCCGGATATAAATTGGCGACGGTGGCGCTTTTAAAAATGGCAAGGCGAGGCTGTGAAGTAGGAGGCGCAAACAGTGATTGGGTGGAGCTAACCACATGGCGGGTTGTGAGCCCTTCAATCTGGAATGACATCCCACTTGAGCTCTGCACTTTGCTTGTGGCCCAACCATCAGGTTGTAACAAGTCGCTCAAGTCTTTTTTCTGTTGTCGTGGCTGAGCTGGGAGCACTCCTGAGTAGGTTCTTGAAGGGTCTGTCTGTCTGTCTGTCTCTCTCTCCTCTCTCCCCCCTTCTCTCTCTCCTGCTGCCTTCCGGAAGCGCTTGAAGACTCCCTTTTTTCTGTTTAACTTTGTGTTGAGACGTGAGCGCCTCTGATTCGAGTGGTGCTGTATAAATGTTCCATTACATTACATTACAACCAATGCGCGGTTTTGCACAGCTGCTGTCAGTGTTGGCCACGAGACCAAAACACCGAGACCAAAACCGAGAGGTCCACGATCAAGACCGAGACCGATGGTCCAAGACCAAGACCGATACTCTGTTTATAAACAATTCAATTTATTATGACGCTAAAATGGAATAACACGCTTAAAATATTATTAATTTTATTCCTGAAGAATAATAATCTTTTTTAGTAATGGTCCAGAAAACAGTTTTATCGGCCCGTCTGAACTTTGGGGTTAAGCCCTTTGGCTTCGGCCTGAGAATATCACACTGTAAATTACTAACGACGTACAGTTTTCAGGGCGACAAAGTTCAAACTTTAAACTTACAGTTGCTTCATGAACTTCAAGCGGTAATAATGGCTTAATATGATGTCACTGGAACCTCATCTAGCAATGTTTAGTGACCAATATAATAATGATCCGTTCTTAAAACCTCTTAACATTTATTTAGTGTAAGATGGTGGGCCACGGAGGCAAGTTCAAGCAACCAAACATGGAATTAAAAAACTTGGGAGATACTTTTTAACTAATAAATAAAAATAGTAATGTCAATTTACTTAGAAAATAAGAGTAAATAATTATGTTAAAAGGTGCTTCATGCCATCGGAGAAGTGAGAACTGTTTAAAAAATTACACACCTCTTTTAAGCGCGATATTCTACCTACCTATAGGCCCCATACGCCAAAGAAAAGGTAACATAAGAAAAAGTAATGCAATTTTCTTTAACACAATGTAATTTTCATATATTTAATCGTATCGACTTTCGACAGAAGGTTTTAAGCAGCAGTGTTATTAGTATATGGCGCTAAAAGGCATTCTTAGCTACAAGGCATTGCATTCACAAAACTCCGGAAGGACGGCATGCATGGTCGTTTCCCATAGCAACAACTGACGTCATAGTCCAATTCTATTATTATGTGAGGTGTATCCTAAAGATAACGATAATAATGACGGATGGATGGAGAGACGGATGAATCGATCGAACGAAATGTCGACAGCTCCAGTCATTCAAATAATTAGACTACCTACCTTTCCACCCATCTTATCGAGTCTACCCCAAAGGCCATTCCAGTGCCTACTTTCACCTCGCCCTCAACCCGTTCCGCTGGACTCCATCAGTCTATGAATGAATGAATGAAGTATGTTTGTCCATTTTCCCATTTACCCCGTCTGCCTTTCCGTTGCTCTGAAGTCTCCCTGTCCTTCTGTCTGTCTGCGTATCTGTTGTTCCGTCTGTCTCAGTAGGCCTATGTCCCGCAACATTAATTTGAAATTGTCTATTAACGAAGTGTTCCATCTTCGAGTGAGGCCGTGGTTACATAATTAACACGTCTGATATGCACAGCCTTTAGATGATGCGAATATAAATGGCGGTTGTTAATATATCGAATGTTGGAGCACGGTGCAATTTGAAACTAAATATGTCAAAATATCGGAAATTAAGAAATGCTACTCTAATTCCTTAATTAGTCCAGGAACGAATGTCTCCGGGATGAGGAACAATTTTTATCAATTACGGGACTGTTCCAGATTGTGGACACCTTACTTGCAGAAATTCTCCTTTTAAGACTTGGGTTATAAAAACATCGTTAAATGTTAGAACTCAAGTAGAACAGGCAGTCATTTTATTAAAATTCCAATAAACTGAAATGTCACAGCTACACGATACAGTGCCGCAAAAAGACAATATTATATTCGCACAAATTAACACAATATGCTGCCTATGCCTACTCACATTTTCATTCACTAGGAAATTAGGTCAGTTCAATACGTTTTGTTCACAGGGTCAGTTAAATGACATGGAATGAATATGTGCCGGCTCAAGTTAATTTTAAGATCAGTGTTGAAATGCTGCTAGATCCAACAACTGAACCAATGCCTTTCTGCGATTACCCTAAAAAGAATCACAAAACATTGAAAACCATTTTTAAACATGTTTTAAATCACTTGCCAGAATCAAGAAATATACCTCACAGTGGTTCAAAGAAATTAAAAGTATTTCAATATTTTTTGGAAAATCTTGATATCCTTTAAATAACCTTGTTCTAAGTTATGAATTTCGTACAACGACCAGAATTATTCACTTTGGAATAAAATGTTTGGAAAGTTCAAGCCAGCAATGCCCCCAAATTTTAAAATGGACAGTTAGCCCCTCAGAAAAAAACAAGTGAAGCACTGTTACAAACAAATTAAATGAGAACAAATGATCTGCAACAATGACTGGAACAGCCGTCACACTGAAAACGCATCTTTAAAACTCACCAAAACAAAATAGTAACAAAAAAGGAAAAACTCTGCAGTGTCCATTTAGCACGGCTGCATGATCAATATGACACCAAATTTGTATATAACAAAAATACTATCGGGAAAGTGAGTCCCAGATTCAACTTTACCAAACCATCATACTTGGTTAGTGTCCAAAGATCATAGAACTGTATATATTGAGGTACTCTGTGCTCTACAGCAATCCTGGAAACTCCATTATATTACATAAAATAAAGAACAAGAACTTAAATTAAAACTCAAAAACGATTGCAGCATAAACTGAAACAGCCCTGCAAAACAAAAGCAACGTATGTACTATGTACACTCGTTGAAAGCCAACGTAAAGAAAGTGTAACCTTCTGGGAAGAAAACGACAAAAACATACAAAAGTAAAAAAATGAGAGGGCAAAAGCAGATCCATTTATATATTATAATCATAATCATTATTTCCTGATATAAACCACTGACTGAGAAGGGTACGAATAAATGATATCCTTTGTCAAGTGTACTGTTCCCCTTAGTGTTAGTTCAATTCAATGCAGTCTTGGCCAACACAGAAATTATGATCGTATCATGAATCAAGTATTATGCATTTTATTAATCAATGAGAATGGGAAACAATAAACAGTGCAACCAATACACACTAAGAGAAGATCAAACCAATAATCTCAATGATAAAACACTGGTATATGAACAAATAGAATGCTTCCCTTCCAGAACAATTCCCTTCCAGAACAATTCCCTTCAACAAGTCCATTCCAAAACTATTCCATTCCAGAACAAAAAGAAAGATTCCCTTCCAGAACAATACCCTTCTAGAACAATTCCCTTCAACAATTCCCTTCAAGAACAAGTCCATTCCAGAACAATTCAATTGCAGAACAATTCCCTTCATTACAAGAACAACACTCTCTCAGTAACTCAACGGTTCTTACACGTATCAGAACCAGCAGAGAACGTTTAAAATCCTGGTTTAGCATTTTCAATCGTCCGTTCAAGAATTGAAAGGTCTACTTAAAACGAGACAAATACGGGAAACTTTAACAAAGGCGGACAATCAAGCGAATAAATACTCGATAACGATCACAAATCAACCAGCTCAACTGCTATCAAATGCATAATTTCGAAGGACACGCCACCTAAAGTAGACTGAAAGGTCACAGAGGTCACGAGATTGTCGAATCCAGCCAGCCATTAACTTGCCAATAGCAGACCAACAACACTACTTAAGTTGTCTTCACCAGCTGCCGACTTCTTTCTACTCTTTATTGATATCAACTTGGCATTTCTACATAACCTTACCGAGTATCCAATCCAGAAAACATTGACTGTATCGCTAAAACTTGGACAAAACACCCCTTACCTACAACAAATAAAATTCCCTTGAGATTCCTTTCTTACAGTTTTCGACCATTTATAACTTGGCAAAACAGCTAAAATTGAAATCCACATTGCAGAACTATTCATTTGCGGGTAGTTTGCGACTCTGATCGTACCAGTTCCAGAGAAGCTTTCAGACTTTCCTGTTCTCTGGCTCAAGCACAAAACGCCCGCCATTAAGAGCGCAGCTGATTTTGTGCTAAGCAATACAAATGTTCAATTACATTCTTGCTTCAAATTAGATCACCTGAAGAAATAGAAAACAAATGAGGAAATAAAATCAGTCAATCATTCTGTTGAAATCCACCAATCAGCAATTAATAGGCTTTAAATAGGTCAAATGTGAGACCACCCAATCAGATCACGTCAAGATCACGACCTACAAATCAGTGCAAATATCTAGGTCAGAAACAGAGCAAGGCAAATAAGACAACACAAAATGGCATTTTACATATTGTCACCAGCGAATCAGAATAGAATCATCAAATGAACCGGCCTAACCACCCAATAGCAACACATAATAATTTAAGTTGCAGTAGTTGCCCAGCAAATGACTCAACAAATCTGGGTCAATCAAAGCAAACCAGGCAATCAGACAGAATTACTTAAATTACACAAACCGACATCTAACTACAAAACCTATAACAAAACTCTGCAAATAGAGAGAGTTTTGGAATACCAAAAACAGCGGTCGAATGCCTCGGTCTTTCCCGCACGGGAGCCTGAAGGGGTTTTAAGTTTGCAACAGATTCTTAAATTGCGTTAAGACTATTTGCCAAAAATATAATATATTGGCGCCTCAGATTTGCATTTTCTGACTTTGTAAGGAGAGTAATCGCTTGAAGAAAATCTAAAGAAATTAGAAAGGGCATGTAATATTTGAGGCATCCAGGGCTACGGGGTCAGTAGCCGTGACTCCCTCATCTCTGCTGCAGAGCCACGGCCGTGGCAAGGGGTTGACGCACTACATCTTGGCTGCACGTGAAGTGGACGCCTCTATGAAATGGCCGGGCGAAGGTCTTCGGAGTCTCCACGCTGCGCTTCCTAGGCAAAGAACTCGCGGTCGTGCGCTTTCGTGTAGGCTACAGCCGGGGAGTTTTTCGGTTCGTCAAGAGCGTAGCTGCCCTCGTCCTTCTTCCGAAGACGGTATATGATGAAGAGAACGAGGAGCATGGCACAGAGAAGGCCGACCGCCGTCCCACCGATAATTCCTGAAACAGCAATTAATTGGTCAGTCGTTCAATATGTTATCTGGTCAATCACTTTATTTATTAGGCTTGAACCAAAACCTGGGCTGAGTTTCGTAATACTTGGCATAAACTCGAACAAACAATGGGCCTGAGTATTAATCGTTCTGATTTCAACTACGTTACAATATATCATTGAGTAAGAATTATCTTGGATAAATGAATATCCTATTGCATCTATACATGTATGAGGACACTTAATATTCATACACATCAGTACCCTTGTTTGCCTTAATTGCGAGGCTTTGTTGGTCCATTTAGGTTCACCCTTGTATCGGTATGCGTGCACAGTAATACACGTATGCTTCAGTATTAAAGTATTAAATGCTATATACACATCTACATACTAATACACCTAAGTAACATTACTAATACACCTAAATAATACACCTATATCACTCTATCACTGCCAGTAGTGGTCAACGACCACTTCGCTCTGCAGTTCATGGCGACCTGATCGTGCCTTTTGCACGCATTCCATAATGCAGCATCGGGCTTTCTCGGTCGTGGGACCTACAATCTGGAAAGGACTTCCCATAGAGCTCTGTCTCCTAACTAAGAACTCCTCATCTTCATTTTACGCCTCTCTTAAAGCTGTCCTTTTCAGCCGAGGGTTTGGCCGGGAGCGTCTCCGAGTAGATATCTTGAAGGGGCACTAGATCAAGTATTTATGATTGATTGATTGAAATAACATTACCAATACACCTAAGTAACATTACCAATACACCTAAGTGATATTACTAGAACACCTATGTTACACATGAAAGTACATCTAAGTTACACTAATGCCCATACTAGCACATCCCTCCGTCCACTTCGCTCATTCAACAGACTTGACCTCTATCATCACATAGATAGCCTCATAGGCCAAGTGCATGGCATTACAACGAGTGGCGCTATATAAGTGCTCCATTACACTACATTACAACATCACCCCAAAGCACAATAATAAGAATAGATGATTATCAAATCCAACCAGCGAGTAACGTTGGTCTTGTCTTGACGTAGACCCAACCGTCGTTGGATGGTGACGTTGACTTGCGACCCTGCGCACTGGTTCCCTGATCGTTCTCCATTTCCTCAGCTACAAAGTGCAAGGGTTCCAGATCAAACAAAAGCAAATACGACTCTGCTAGAAACTGGAACTAGAATCAGTATACAGGGAGTACATCTCAACCAATAAGCTGGAAGTTCTTCTTTGCGCTACTCTTCCTCACCTAGATTTTTGCATTCAGATGGATGTGGTAGCTGTTTGGTCAGAGAGGCTGGCATGTAACGTGCAGAGAACGAGTGATCCGAGTCAGTTACTGTGTAGGGACCTTTTGAGTATAAAGTCCTTCACTCACGATTGCTCAATGCCATCTATCTACTATCATATGGTTGTGTGAACTTCTGAGATTTGGAAGGACGGCATGTCAAATAGAGTTGTATTAGATGTACAATTCAATGGGCGACTTGCATGGCTGCCAACGGTTAAATCCGACTCCTGTAATAACTGGAATATTATTCATTCATAACTCACCTGTAATCATACTGTGGTTTGTATGTTTGAAATTAAATGGAAATTATCATAATTATTGTATTGTATATTGTGGGTCCCACCAGCTGGAACAGCCTCCTCATCCTCTTTGGGAGGAGCTGCTCTCTCTTCCCCTACTGACTTCCAGAGGCACTTGAAGACTTTCCTGCTCTCCGTTTAGCAATGCTTTGGGTCGTGAGTGCCATATAAGTTTTTCATTACAAAATGAAGACTTAGGGAATCTGAGAAGATTTGTCCCTCTAGAAGCGGAGCTATACAAATCTGTGATTGCAGCTACAGTCCGTACATAACTACACTTTACAAAAGATGAATGAGACCCAAACCAGAGGATTAGAGGAGAGACTAAGCAAGTTAACTCTCATAGTCAGGCTGGCTGCTCTTCTGTTTCTAAGCAGTTCACCAAGGGTGTTGAAATGCATTCTCCGATGGTGTGAGGGCGTCAACCACCGTTGATTCTCACACCACATGATGACCCGCATGTCATAGGATTGTCATCTGGTGTCAGACGCGATGGTGGTTGACAATACTCTCACCATCATATGTCCCAAGACAGACTTTTATTTTTGTGACACCCAAGGGATTACGCTAGTCAGGATAAACAAGATTAATCAACAAATAATAATATTAATAATACCAATATAATCACTGTTAAAGGGTTCCTAAAATAGGCTCTGCAAAAGTTATGATACAATAATTTCACAGCAACACATTAATTATTGTATTGAAGCATTTGTACAGCGCCTCTATAGCAGAGCGAACCAATCAGAAGCGCTGCCAGTGCGCAAGTCCCTGTGAGAAGAAACAGGTTTTGAGAAAAGCGAAAGAGGATGAGAGACTCCAGATAGAATTCGAGAGCGAACAGAAGGAGAGATCGCATTCCACAGAGAGGGACCAATTGAAGCAATGGATTGAGTGGTAATCCTCCTAAGGTCTTAGGGTCAATAGGTCAATGCGACTGGCTACCTTTGGCAGCTGGTTCCAGCTTCGATTTGACTCCAATCGCTGTCGGTTCCTCTTTCCCTTTGGCAGCACGTGTCGTAGACACTGTCATCGGAAGGATTGGCCAAGTCACCTTACGAGTCACAGCCACAAAATACTTTGCCCTGTCTAACACAGAATACATACTTGTTAAGTAACATAAGCCAAAGTGTTCAATAACGTAAGTTAGAGTGTTAAATAACATAAGTTAATGCAATAAATAACATAATTTACCATGTTAAATAACCTACATTAGCATGCAAAGAAATAAACATATAATAATAATCATAATAAAAGTAGTAATAATAATGTTAATAATAATAATAAACATATAACACAGTTCATAAATGAACGAGCAAGGTCTTAACCAGATGAGGTGCAAATGCGACATAAGACTAACCGGTTACATTACATTTACATTGTCATTCATTCATTGAACAGCAAAGATGTCAAGAGTTGAGTTGGAGCCATTCAGCGACTCACATCATCTTGGGGAGTCTCTATGAGTTGTTACAAAGAAAAATAATCGTTCTTCCCACCCTAACCCATATTCGCAATGAAACTCGGCAGCAACTTCTATAGGAAACATACCTTCCCCTCTGCCAACCGTACTCAGATATTCCCTTGACCATTTTTTGGACAACACTCTGACTAGAATGAGCAGGTGTCCGGTACCCAGCTATAGGGTGGCGCCTCACAAATTTTGAGTTTACGATTGCAATTAACCCTTCAACAGAATTTTACCTATGTTATAGCAGTCTGGCTTTTTTGGTGAGCGGATTCGAGTTCCGGGAACTTCCTGGCCCAAAATGTCGACGCAGAAGCACTCCCCGAGCGTCTGCTTGTCATCCGTGCACTGGACCGGGTTGAACTCGCCCTCCGCTGTACACTGGGGGATGTATGCTCCTCGGATCTTGCTGCTCCTCAAGTTGCTACGCAGTTTCTTGCATTCGCTCTGTTTCACATCTAGCAAGAAAAGTTACAGTCAAAAAACACGCAGAACATCAAAGATTATCAGCCACTCATAGTAAATTCACATTTCTAACCTACTTTATTAGCTCTTTCTGCTTGGAATCGACTGCCACTCTCTCTTCGTAGCTCAAATTCACTTTTTTTCATCAAAAAGCAACTCAAAACTCACTATTTCTCCTTGGCTTTCAGGATTTGGAACTCTAAGTGGATCTTCTCCTGGTGACTGACTAACAGATAAGCCTCAGATCACATTTTGGTGTTACCTTGTGGTGCATTACAAATTTAATTAATAATAATAATAATAATAATACTTATTTTTGTTTTGCGAATGTTTCCGATAATTTGACTTCTGGAATAGTGAATCATTTGCAGAGGAAAGTGCAGGAAAATGAACGGATTCATTGATTTTTGGACCAAGCGTTATTATAGATTTTGGAATTATCCTAGTATCCTTTCTGTTCAATTGCTTATGGTATTTTATTCTCAACATAAGACCCACTGTTTTAAATCTGCTTACATCGGTGTTTACTTTACTCAGTAGCTGAAGATAAAGAAGACACAGCACATATGCCTACTGTGTCAAACGCGATCAAGAACGCTCAAAGCCTCAGGCGAAATTTATTGGTTTTTGCTGCAAGTGGCAAAACAGATGACACAGAGCATATATCTGTCGTCGAACGCAAGATGTCGCTACTGTAAATAGCCAGCTTGTTTATTATGTGACAAGATCAGTGTTTGACCTCACACAAGTAGGTTCATTTAGGAAACATGACAATTATCTGATTATGCTGCATTAATTTAAAAATCACTCCTAGACTTAGTAATGATGCAATTCCTTGGAATGTAAATTCCTATATTAACTACAATCTACTTTACACTTATAATCACCTTAAACTGTTCTATTCAGCTGTGCTGGGGTCAGTGATAACATTTAAGGAGTGCTATATAAATCTTTGTAATGAGTCAACTAATGAAAATACATATTTGAACTGGGGCTGTAGAGCTGTGTTGGCAATAATCATATACACAGCAGCTAGTCAACATATTTCAAAGTACACATTAGGTTGTGATCTTGATAAAGGGTTACATTACCATAAAGAAACCATTATTAAATGAAACAAACATTACACAACTGCCTGAGTGTTCTGAGGCTAGGAGAGTAAAGTCACTAACGTTGCACACCCTTGTACTATCTTGTCCAGAATTATAAAATCAAACCTGCTGATCCTTCCACGTCATCTTCATCGTCCTCCAAATCGTCACCTGAGCCACGGCTAACTTGCAACTTTACGGCCGACAGTTTCGCATTCTAAAGCGCAGGAAAATCAAATCCAAAACGTCAAAATAAAGTCAAGTTCAAATGTCGCTATTTCTATTTTAACATGCATTTTAGAAAGAATAATTCACAATTCTTAAATTTTTTATTAATAGCAGCTGTTTGAATTATTAACTGTTCGAACCACCCTCATTGGTTCGAACCCGCATTCGATATGAAGATGCTGAAAACATGTGTTGCAAATGCTTACTTACTTTTAAAAACATTATACGGTCAACGAATCGCATCAACGTTTTGACACAATGCCAGCAACAGTTTCGCTGTTTTTCTTACCTTAGAAGCCGAAACTATCACAACGAACGACAATGACGCCAGAACGACACAAAAATTTGTGTACATCTTAAACTGTTCGACACAAATATGTTTAAATATTATAAAATTATGCGTAAACGCATCTCACTCCGCCTCTGGACCGCCATCACGATAGGCAACCAATATAATACATCACGAATCGATATTTAGCACTAACATCTATTCACATCCATCCACCCATCAATCTATTCCGCATATTATTGTAAAAATAATTATATTTATAATGCGCCACCTAAGAAACGACTCCCAAGTGGTGCTATCGATCCAAACCGATGAAATAACCCATACAGGCGCCTTCGTAAGCTAACTGAACGGGCAAATTGAGGAGGCAAAGCCGAAGCGTTCGAGAAGGGCGATTTCCTACAACATTGGCATGGCTTCGTAACCGCAATCTTCAAACTAATCAGAATTGATTAGACATTACATTTGCGTCTGTAATTTTTGGCCGTCAAAATTTGCCCTGCTAAGTAAAGGGCAGCCATAGTCTGTGACCAAGCAATAATTATTTTGGTTTCCTCCGCCTTGCTCGAGTCTACTAAAACTGTACTTAAAGTTTACATATTATGTCATATTATTTCTTAGCACTTGCATGGTTTCACCATGTGTTTCTGTTCTTTTAACTAGATTCAGGTTCTGATCTGACAGTGTTGACAATTATATCACCGTGAAAATTTTTTATGCGCTTGCATTGCAGTCTAATTTTGCGATCTTTACTTATCTAATTCTCAAAATTCATGTTAAATGATTTTGAAAGAAATGCGCTAAATAAATGAAGCCCAATTTCGAGCAAGCATGAACATGTCGAAAGCGTCGGATTTTGTTTATGGCCAATCAGAGGCAGAAAAATATTCAGTCGGGCCTGTTGTGTTGCTGGGCACTCTTCATAAAATTAAACGCCTTCTTTTGATAAGCTAAACCCGCGTTATATAAAACAAATCTTTTGTTAAACGGTAGTTTGAAGGCTGACAAATCGCGATGTATTCTTTTCCGGACGTTGTAAGCGCCCGATTTTCGGACGACGATGCGAGCGGGGACTCAGGCCATCGCTTTTCAGGCCATCAACTTGATCCAGCTCTTTCCCTAGGCTTTGGAGAAGCCATGAAAAAGCTAAAAGAAGCCAACGAGCATACCTTAGATCTGTGCAACAGGTTTTGTTATCAGGAGTCCCAAAATGACGAGCACGAAGACGACGAAGAACGGGAAGAGTTTGAAAGTAGCTCAGACCATGGATTGCAATATAAACAACCGCACACACAATCGTCAAAATCTACACCTCTTTTCATAAGCTCAGACAGCGAACTCCTTAACAAAAGCGTCGGTTCCATGCAGAATATACTTGCCAAGAATGCAAAAGACAATGTGCGTGATTTCTCCACTGCTAACAGAGTCCTTGGCAGCCCCAAAACATCCAAGGGTGTACGACTCGATCCCCGTCCCCGCATTCGTTGCTTCGAAGCCTCGCTGTCGGAGGACGACGAGAGCGAATACGAGAGATACAAGGAGAATCGTGCCGCAACAATTCACAACGATACGCTCCAGAGTGCGATGGCTCAAATCGAAGACATGTGGGGCGCATTTACGGTTGACGACTACGCCCCGTGGTCGAGTCTCAGACAGACTACGAACGTAAATAGGAATCAGTTGTCAACAAAAGTGGACACAGTGTCAAAAACCAACTCTCTTGTCGCAACGGACTGGAAGAGGAGGACAACAGTTCCAGATCCACCAGCGATGTTGCTCCGAGATGCAAATAAAACTCCCAAAAAGACGAAGGCGATGATCGAGCTTGATCAGGAGAGGGAGGAGAAGAAGCATCAGGAAGAAATGGAGTGCAGGAAGCAGTTTCGGGCTCGTGCGGCCCCGGTCCACGTGCGCTTGCGGCTGTTGGAGGAAATGAACCGTCACCATGAACAACGTAAACAGCTTCTACGCGAAAACGGCGAAGAGATCCTAAAATCTGCACAGAAGCCATTCGAGTTTATCGAGCGAGAAGAAAAGAAGAAGAGAGAGCGTCTGAAGGAAATGCAACGAACCTCTGGTGTTCAGTCAAGCGGCCATTTCCGGGCGAGACCTTTTCCCGCGCACATCTTCGATGGAATGGTGGAGGACAAGATCCTGGAGGAGGAAGAGTACCGGCGAATAAGGATGCGGATGAGAGCCGAGGAGCTGTTGAATTCCTCCACCGTTCCTTACTCGATGCGAGTCCGAGATAGAACTGAGCGACGGCCCCGAAAGTTGGAGCAAGCCCCAAAGGAAGAGAGTTTCCGGCCGCGGGTGAACCGGACGATTCCGGATCTGGACGAGCAGTATCAGAGGTTCATGGAGCAAATGATGAAACGTAAGGAGGGGAAGAGGCCAACCACCTGCAAACCATTCAACCTTCGCCTGTCGAAGACTGCGGCCAGGAAACGAGCGATTCCAGGCGGAGAGTCAAACGACGGTGAGAGGTTGTCATGGCAACGATCGCTTGGCAACAAGCACACGAAAGGTGAATCAAGTTATTTGTAAGGTCGAATAAAGTCGAGAAGGTAGATGTTAACTTTATCTGACTGAGGACACTTGGCTCTGTATGAGGACAACTTTTCTGTATGAGGTCACTTATCTGTAGGAGGACAGTCGGGAACCTATCTGTACAAGGTCATTTTATCTTCGTGGGGACACTTTATCTTTATGAGGATGCTTTATTTAGCTCATTTTAGTATCCTACTGTAGCTGTGTACCTATCTAGCAGCTGTAAATAATTGTGTTTGAAGGACGGTTAAATATATGCAAAGGCAAATGATGGTATGTTCAGATGAGTGCTCCAGGAGGGCATTTAGAAATGAACATTTACTGAATTCGTTTTGTCTTTTAAGGTTCTTTGTCTTTGTCCCTTGAGGCTATTCCTACTCACCTGAGAAGAGAGGAGAAGAGAAAGTCCAGCACACACGGGTAAGTCTGTGTGCAACATTTTCACTGTTGACAAGTAAATATTAATTGAGTTTATGTAGTAGGTTTTCATTATTATTAGTCTGTTGGGTTTTAGTACTAGTGTGGCTTTTATGTACAAAGCCACGGTTTTCTAGTCTTTGTATGTATGAATGTATGTATGCATGTGGCCAGTTATATGCGCCTTATAAGAACCTCACACAGGCGCAAAATGTAGATCACTGACAGATCTCAGCCAATGCAATTCAAGCAATTTAGAAAACGTTTGTTTTCTGAGCTGTAAGGGGTTCAATGTTGCCAATTTGTAATGAAAGCGTGTTCTTGTATCGCAATTGTCAGACTGTTAAGGTGTTCGTTAACGATAGGTTTTAGTTATAGTGTTACAGTTGACTGAGGTACGTTTCGAAGTGCTTGTGACTTTTTCGTCAGGTCAAAGAGGATGAAGCTGATGCATAGGGAGTTTACTCAAATGGAACGGAATGATAATCGGTGGATTGTTCCTCCTGGAGATGTCGTCTACTCTTTTGATGATTCACATGATTTGGTTAGAAGTGGAGATTCGCCAACTGTGTACGTATCAAAATGATTATTTAATTGGACAAATACAATATAATTTAATGTAATCAAGCATTTATATAGCACCCCTTCAAGATATCTACTCAAAGGCGCTCTCTGCGCTGGCCATAATGATGTTAAGTGTGACATGATCAAAAATAATACGTATCAGTTAGCAAAACTATGTACAGTAGGCTGAATAGAGTCACCATTGGTGGGCCCACGTACAAGCGTGGAACCAACCAACAGATTCCGTCGACAGCTGACAGATGGCTTTGATGTTCAAAGTTTGTGGGCCAATAATCCGTGTTCGCAGCCATATCCATTCTCTCTTCTTCCTTCTAAGAATGCTGAGAACATCCTTTTGTGTCTTTTGTATAAGAATATCTATTAACTGTTAAAGTTTGTTGTAAAGATATTGTCGATTACTGACATATTAGGTTAAGTAATAAACATTTAAATATTGAAAATCATCCATAGCGCAATTGATGAACTGATCTAGACAGACTTTTGTCCTTATAGAATCTGGTTATTGTAATATGCCACATTATGCTAATGCAATTATGTGATAGTGATTATACAATTAGCGCCACTGTGTAAAAATCTTAAAGAAGTGCTATATTAAATTTGATTGATTGATTGGTTTATTGATTGATTGATTGATTACTGTCGACAGCTGACGGATGGCATAGATGTTCAGAGTCACTGAACATCCAAGTAATGCAAATTGGTGGCATTTGTTCTGTTGTAGGCTTCATCCAAGGTCCAGGAATTCAGTGAAGTTCTCCAAGCAGAAAGAGGTTGAATCTCTATCTGATTTATGATAGTTGAGGTTGTACAATTATGTTTATAACAAAGTAACCAGACAGTAGGTTTCCTGCCAGTCTCAAGCCCGGAGAAAAGAGGAGGGCAATGCTAGTTATCCATTTTGCGAAACAGTGTCATTACACAACAACTAACTGACTCCTTAGTTTGCCAGTTGCGGGTCGCTCTGTCAGCCCGACTCTTTGGAGGTGCTACATAAAGTTTCATTGATTGATTGATTGGCATCTCTGGACCACTCCTCTGACTTGACGCAGTGCTCGTGAATAAGCTGGGACCCTGCTCTTAGCTTCAGAATAGCACTTTAGAAATTTAAAGAAGTTTACAATACATATAATTGTGTGACATTGTTTTCAGTCCCTGAATTTTACTGTAATTTGCAAGAACTCTTTCAGTGATATGATGCTGCTGATGGTGGTAGTTTCAGTTTAACGACACTATGTGATAAAAAATATCATTAGCACCACACTCCTCCTTTATCCAGGCTTTGGACTGGCACTGCTATCTCTCGTGAATGTTTATGTTGGCACAGAGTGATCTCGATGACGCTTACGAAGTTAACGACCGGCCCGCTGATCGTCCGAATCTGACCTTAGTCCTCGACGACTCGGATGTGACAGACGACGCCTCGGAAAGAGCGCCGAGCGATTTCTGGTCTCATCCGTCGCTCGTTCGAAGATCCGAGTTCTGGTCGAATCCGGTTACGAGCGTGCACTAGCAGGAGACGATTGTGGTCGATTGGTCTCAGGGAACTCTTTATCATGCTCGAGTTTATCTCACCTGGGAAACAAAACGATCTTCTAAATAGGGCTCTTGCAAAATGTGCCTGTGAAGCAGGTTGGCTCACTCAACCAGCTTCTGTATGGCACATACTAAGGAATATTGGAGATTTGATTTTACGTTTATAAATTGTGGTGGTGTGGTTTGTCATTAAGTATAACAAAGGAAAGGTGGTTGTTGTTTTTAAGAAGTTTTCTCTTGATGCATTGTGTTAATTAATTAAATTAATTAACAATGATATATTTCCAGTTAACTCAATTCAAACTGACGTACCGTTGTGTGATTGCGTGATGTAGTGGTAATAGGCGATGACAAGTTTAGTAGGAGTCAAAGTTATTTGTATGGCAGCATGCAAGGCACTCATCTGTACTACTGCTCATTTTACCAACACCACCTAGTGAATAGAAGGATTAGTCAGCCTTATGGGGCTATCTGGTAATGAACCTCTGTCGTTATGATCTTTGTGCCAGAGTGTTGCCATTAAGACCTGTTTAAAGTCCAATTAAATTGGATTTTGAATGTTAAATTACGATGCTTGGTTTTTGGGTGTAGTCATAAGTTCAACTGAAGATATTATCTTCATTTGTTTTTCAGGTGAGAAGATGAGAAGGGAATATTTTGAAATCTTTTGAACCATGGTTTTGTTCATGTTTGAATGCTGTTGAAGTAAAGAGGTTTTTTGGCTCTTTGTTTTGAAGTGAATTCTTTCAGAGAACTTATATAGCGCCCCTCCTTATATAGCACCCATATAGATGCCTCTGCTGCCAAACAAACTCTATGATAAAGAATTGATAATGTTTTAACCAGCAGTGGGTGTATATTGCCACAAAGTGTATTGAACCCAAACACTGCCTCTACCGAACTTCTTAGGTGAGAACGTAAGTGCAGGACCATAACTTATTTCCGAGTGCTGTGTTAAGTCTGATAGGTTGTCAACTGATGAACAAAATACTGTTTGCAGGAAACTTGAGAAAGAAGGTGGCAGTGGTTCCAGTTGAATGATAAGTTCTAAATTTCTTAAGCACACCTTTTTAGTTCTAGCGCTTGATGTTTGACTAGAGTTTGCTGGTTTCCAAGCTTAGAGGAAAGGCTGCTGTGGGATGTAGTGCGTATTGGATGGACCCAGATATTAGATCACGTACGATGCCCTTAAGCCTACTTCAAGGATGGGCCTACCTCAAGGCCTAAAAAACTAAAATGCCCACAAACTTTTTTAAACCTAGCCCTGAAGTGGAGCTGAATTAAGTGGTTGCATATGATTAATTGGTCTACTGACGGAATTTTGCAGCAGAAAAGGCTCAAGTTTCCAAAAATGTCAGAAAATTGTACAATAGTTAACAGCGCGCTAACTATTCAGATTCCAACACACCAAGTGGATTATGCAAGCAGGGAAACATGAACATAATAGAAGTCAGCTGCAAATCTGCTACTTAAATGTCTTTATGCGTCTAAAACTGATCAAGAGCCAACAAATGTTTTTGTCCATCAAAACAAAATGATTTACGTGGCCTACGTCAGTGTCACCAACAGAGCTCTCAGGACTTGGGCTACAAGAATGTAAAAAAGTTGCGTTTAACATTTTAGTTTTGTAGCAACGCTTGCATTCATTGGAGTTTCGGTACAAAACTTAAACGAGCGAAACCAGGCAATTAAAATTTCACGCCAAACATAGGACTATAACCGTATTATATTATAAAAAGACGAAAGTTAGTTTGTTGTAAATGACATGGATCTTGGCACGGTCAGCCTTTTTAAACCTCCGAGGTTTGTTGACCGCGATCACACTACGGGGCGTTTTTCCTTAACTAAAATTACAGATAAGCTTCGGATTTCTCACGTTTTCACTTATAATTGTACATCATGTGTTATCAGGTTGTGCGCTGATCGGTTTTAATCCTTCCGATGTAGTACCTTTTCAAGAAATGTCCTCGCCAATCCACGATTCGCACTCTCCGTCCCATTTTAATTCCTCTCATCCTAAACACCCACTGTTGTTCTTCTTTGTATCCTTGATTATCTTCCCAAAACCAGATTTTGTGCCTTAATTGGTTTCTTTGGCCTAGACTTTCTGGGAATGAAACGGTACCTTTTACTTAGGTTTTTAATAGCACTGTAGAAATTCAAAGATTGCAATCGTGATATAATATGTGCATAATTGTTGTGAACATAATGAACAAGTGTATATGCGTGCATGCTGAGTTTATGATTACAATAAATGACTTTTAAATGACTTCTGAGACACCGTAATATGGTGAGTTTCTCGTGGGTGTTGAAACATGTCATGATAAAAGTGACAATTGTCATTTTCAGGCGTTGCCGCTCCTATGTGCATCTTGTGCCACCGACTCGTAATCATTTGCCCTACTTGACTGGTGGAGTGGGACGTCTCTTCGAGAAGATCAAGAAAGATGAGGCGGTCTTGCCGTTTGGTAATTTCGCAATTCTACCCGTCGAACCTAGGTTTCTTACATTGAATTTTACAGCCCTGGTCCATTCAAAAACAATGATGATAAAGGCACAACAAAAAATTCAGACATACTCTTGGCTTTTGTAGTCTTGTAGTTTGCTTTGAATCATTGATTAGCTCTTTTATAACTGCTCGATTTTGATAGGAAATGATTTGGAAAACTGTTGTCATTAGGATGATACAATTTTTTTTGATCGAGAGAGAATGTTCTAACTGTCTTGGTCAGATAACTGATTGAGAAAGTAATCTGATTGAAACATGTTCAGAAGTCGAGACTTTTTGATAATTCCTTGAGTTCGTCAGCTGAGCACTGTCATCGATTTTTTTGTTTGATGGCCGAACGTTTGATTTGTTTTCTGGTGTCATTGTAGATTGTGAGAAGTACACAAACAGCGACGGGTCGTTCTGTCCGGCGCATGGAATGCCTCTTCTTGTTGACCGCTATGAATATGTCGAGGTGATCGGTCAGGGACAGTCGGCAATCCTCATCAGAGCAAAGGCCAGTGGTTGTGCTAAATCTGTTGGAGATCCCAGTGGGAAATCAGATAGAGCATGCAATGCGGATGTCATATCTTTGCAGTTGTACGTGCTTGTTCATGTATCGCCTTTTCAGGAAAACTCATCAGATGTGATTGTTCTCCCAACCTGAGTACAGAAGGGTGTCTAAGAGTACAGCTTTACGAAATATTGACGTTGAAAACAGAAGGTCACGTTGCAGATTATATGGAAGCCTTTACGTTGCAATTTGGGACGTCTGTTGCACTGAAACTCCGCCACTGCCTGCACTCTGGCAGTGCCAGTTCCAAGCCTAGAATAACGAGGAGGGTGACGCTAATGATCCTTGTTATCACATAATGTCTTTGAAATGTAACCACTAGTACTACTACTGTCACAGATGTCTAATTCAGAAGTGATGGCACACTGCAACCAGAATTTGACAATTGGTATATATATCATTTTGGTTGCATTAGAAGTGAATTTCATTTGCATCCTTCAATAGTTTCTTCGGTGTGACTCGATTAAATGGGTAACCCTACTAACGAGACAGTTCTCCATTTAAGGTTTTTTGTTCCCAATTTTACTGGTGAATATGTTTTTTCTGATTCATCTGGTATAGTTATGGGATCAATGAACATTATGGTTAAATGTTGTAGGATACATTTCAAGGTGGCCGAGACATCGCCATAAAAATCCTTCACACTCACTACAGCATCCTTGGATCACAAGAGGTCAGCTGTCACCAGAGCCTCAACGCTGCCGATCCTCACGGATTCTCTCCCATTCTCAGACTTCTTGTTAGTGCAATCTATTATTTTGACATTTACTGCACTTTATGTGTTTCAAGATTTCTCATCAACCTAGTGAACTGGGCTTTAGCGATTAGGGATAAAACCCAGAATGAGTTTTTCCACTGAGTACAGAATACGTGTGTTTGGACTTAGTATTTGCCAAATCTTGGCTAGAACTGAGTTCTGTTTGTTCTACATGTGAAGGTAGAGGGAAGAGTAGGAATCGGGATAGGATTCACGAAGAAGCAGTGTTTCAATTTTGAGTGAAAGACCTTTGGGCAGATAGGAAGAGGTGAGGTTTTGGTGAGTTTTTTTAATAGATCCGGTATTTATCTTAATATTGGAGGGAGTTTGTTCCATAGATGCTGGACAGCAGTGGCTATGGAGCTTGTAAGAGGTGAGGTTTTGGTGATGTAAAAGTTGGGTGACTCTGATGTTGATTTGTGTTCATCTGTTGATGTTGCAGTCGACATTCTGTGTCGGTCGTCACTTCTGCCTCGTCTTTGAGTTGCTGAACTGCGTCTCCCTCTCAACCCTCTTTCAGCAGAAGACGTCTCCACAGGAGGTAGGTAGACCAGGAGCTTGGATACTCGAATCAGCCGAGTATCGTAGTACTCGGGATTTATAAGTGTTCAAATCTCTTTATGTATCTGTCAAACACTCGGTCTAAAGAGAAACAAATTATTTATTACAAATCAAATATAACAATATAATGTAAAACCTAATACCAAATATAATGTCACAAATAAAAGTAATTATTCGGACTCGGACAAAACAATGATGTATTGATGAAATAGAAAACAAATATTGTTCTTTGTTGTGCTTACTAGTTACTTCTTCCCTAGTGTAAAACTGAGTTACAACCAAAAGCGGTATGGGGTTGAGCCTTGCTTCCCTGAGTCAGTCCAAGGAGTGTGCTCTTCTTAACTGAACTTGGAAGTAGCAAAGCAATATGAAAAGCAGTTTTATTGGGTTCCATGGCAAATGGTTCATCGACAAATAGTTGATGACAAATGAAGCCTTCATCAGAACAACCGCGAAAATCCATTTTTGGTTTATTGATATATCCCCCAAAATTTTTTAAAATCTACAGATAGATTATATCTGTAGACTTTAACAAATTTTTAAAGTATAAAGATGGGATATATCAGTAAACCGAAAATGGACTTCCACAGTTCTTCCAATGAAGACTTCAAATGGTTCCCAAAAATATAAAGTTCCAGACCAAAAGTTGTTATTCTCTGATCGATTTGTTATAATTGAATTTGGATTGATGATAATAGTGTTCCGATCCAACTTCTATTTCATCATGAATTATTTTAATCAGTACATCTGTTTAAGCAGGAATTCTGTTAATTAATTCCAACTTCCATTTTAGCAAGCATTATTTTCATCTGTATATCATCTATTTAGGAAGAAATTTTTTTTCATCATTCCATCTTCTATTTGAGCAAGAATACTATTGATTTGTCCAACTTTCATTTCGGCAAGCATTATTTGCATCTCTATATCATTTACTTAGGAAGGTATTTTATCAATCCTACTTCCATTTGGGCATGCATCTTTTTCATCAATACAACCAAGCTGCATTGACTTAAGTTTGACGGAAAGTGTGACGTTGCCTCATGTGTTGTACGTTGCTATGTGCTTTTGGACAGCGACTGCGTTGCATTCGCAAGGTTGCTCTTCGGCTGATCAACGCCGTCGGGTTTCTTCAGTCGCAGAATGTCATCCACGCCGACTTAAAACCCGATAACCTCCGACTTTCTCAAGGTGATCTTTGTACAATAAATTACATCTGTAATTTGATCTTGCTCTCCTTACAATATTTTCTACATTATAATCATCATCATTTTTATTTTTATAAATACTTTTATTTGTGATATTATATTTGTTAATCGATTTTACTTATATTGTTACATTTTGATTTGTATTAATTAATTTTTTAATTAGCTTGAGCAGCTGGACAGATATATAAGAGATTTTAACAGATATTTTTTCGTCCATTAGGAACGTACTTTTGAACTATATTAGGATTTGTGATTACGCTACATTTACGTCATTTCAGAGGGGGAGCTTTCGAGTCTTAAGGTCGTAGACTTTGGAAATGCGATCCACTGCATCCATAACGAACTGTCTCTCTACTACGAAGATTTTGAGCTGCAGACACTACTCTACAGAGCTCCAGAGGTAATCGAGGACTCCTGTACCCAGTGTCTGGTGCTGAACCAGATTGCAGTTCTTTGTTGGCATCTCCACTTTGGTGGCCAACCAGTTTATCAGCTCATGTTCAGTTCCTTTTTAATGTATCCCCAACAGCAACATATTCACATGTGTTCCTTTAAACTCTATAGTATTATATTTATATAGCACTCTCTCAGTACACAGGCACTCCAGTGCGAAAAGCTACGTGGGAAAAGAAAAGTCCAAAGAATACAGGCAGAAATGCAAGCACCTCAGCTAAGATCAAAGAGGGATTTGATAAGATCAAAGAATGAGTTGATAAGATCAAAGAATGAGTTGATAAGATCAAAGAGTGAGTTGATAAGATCAAAGAGGGAGTTGGTAAGATCAAAGAGGGAGTTGGTAAGATCAAAGAGGGAGTTGGTAAGATCAAAGAGTGAATTATATTTGTGCATTGATTCATACATACATGCATGCATACATACATACGTGCTCTGATAATGCTGTTAGTTATTGTAACTAGGAAATATTCATGACATGACAACGAAATTCGTGTGGATTTTGATATTATAAATCATCGATGTTCCCGTTAGTGATGAACTGAGTGTCAATTTCTTGCCATGTATTACGAGTCAGTAGTTCCTAAGAGTGGGTAGTTCTGTATATCGAATATTTTAGAGATTCTAATTCTTTTGAGTTTTACCTATTAATGATTTACAAACATGCTGCACAGAACGCTTGGGCATGATAAACAAACTGTCGGCCATATTGAATGATGACAAGTTAAACTTTAAACCTTAAATTAATGTCGAAATTTATTTTTATATTTTCTGTTTTTCACCAAAAAAGTGACAAGGTGATAAAAGGAATTACGATTGTTGTTTTATAAATGAGAAATCCAATTTTTGTTTTCAAAACATAAAATAATTTTTTTCTCAAGCCACCTTTTATTGCTGCTCGAACTGTTGTTTTTCCGGGTCCAAGCAATGCTGAGTACTATTTATATTCGGCCGAGTCGAGCATCCGAGCCATTTTGGTTCATCCCTACCTATGTGCGAATTTATTGATGTGTGCATTTTGAGAATGTGGTTTCATAGGTGATCTTTGGTGTGATGTTTGGAATTGAGGTTGACATGTGGTCTGTCGGGTGTATCCTGGCCGAACTCTACCTCGGTCGACCGCTTTTCCAAGGCGGAAGCATCGAGATAATTCTGACAGAGGTAAGTTAAAATCGAGATCGGTTGAGTTCCATGTTGTCTGCTGTATTGTCTGGTGTTGCATTGTGCGGCGTTGGATTATATGTTGCAATGATTTGGTTCGTATTGTATTGTTTTATTCTATTGTATTGCATTCTATTGTATTCTATTTTCTATTGTTTCCTATTTTCAATTGTATTACATTCTTTTGTATTCTATTTTATATTGTTTTCTATTTTCAATTGTATTGTATTCTATTGTATTCTATTGTTTTCTATTTTCAATTGTATTACATTCTATTGTATTCTATTTTCTATTGTTTTCTATTTTCAATTGTATTACATTCTATTGTATTCTATTTTCTATTGTATTCTATTTTCTATTGTTTTCTATTTTCAATTGCATTACATTCTATTGTATTCTATTTTATATTGTTTTCTATTTTCAATTGTATTACATTCTTTTGTATTCTATTTTCTATTGTTTTCTATTTTCAATTGTATTACATTCTATTGTATTCTATTTTCTATTGTTTTCTATTTTCAATTGTATTACATTGTATTGTATTCTATTTTCTATTGTTTTCTATTTTCAATTGTATTACATTCTATTGTATTCTATTTTATATTGTTTTCTATTTTCAATTGTATTACATTCTTTTGCATTCTATTTTCTATTGTTTTCTTTTTTCAATTGTATTGTATTCTATTTTCTATTGTTTTCTATTTTCAATTGTATTGCATTCTATTGTATCCTATTTTCAATTGTGATCTGGGATGCGATAAATATTGTTGACCCGACATGTTTCAGAATTGTGTTGTTACGTATAAGTAAGTTTGATAGAAAGTGAAGAAGTCTTGTATTAGCATATTCAATAGAATGTTCCTCATCATCCAACCCAGTTTGAATTTGGTGCAATATCACTATTTTGTGCAAAAATACAAATATTTTACTTTCAAAATATTATACACAATAATGTGAAATTTGCTGAAAAAATTATAAAAGTCCTGATTTAGATGTTGAACCTAATGCTTGGATTCTTTAGTTTTATTTGTAACGATGTTTTGACAATACGTGTTTAAAGTTGATGGAATATTCTGTTTATTCAGATGCAAGCACTTCTTGGTCCTCTTCCGAGGGAGATCTTTCAGAGAGGAAAATTCTTTCAGACGTTTGAGCATTTCACGAAACACGGCGTCAAACCCGTTGGTGAGATGACAAGCCGTTGCGATTGGAATCGCAGATTTATATAGCGACACTAAGAGGGATCATGATTTTAAAAAATGGGTTTTGATGGTCTTGTTGCTTTCTGTAAACGATTTGACGGCTGATTGGGCAAGTGCTCGCCTTGCAGTCGAGAGTACAATCGTTGACTTCTCTTTTGAAAGAGGGTCACTTCTGTTTATCAATGTTCTCTTCTTAGATGTTGGCAAGTAATAAGTGCCAATAAATAACATTTTTTTAATATTTTCAGCCATCAATAATGTTATGCGGCAACTAGACTGCTACGACTTTCCTTTCGTCGACTTTCTCCTGCGACTGCTGAAGTTTGATCCAGGTACGTGGGAAAGACGATTTTGGCGCTATTATTAATATTATATTTTTTATTATAATTATTATCATTATAATGATTGTGGTTTATGATTGTAACCTTTGACTTGAAATACAATACTTGTCTGTGAAAGAACAGAACAAAATCTCTGGAACTGCAATCAATCGGATTGAAAGCATTGCTTGTAGGGATGAGCTGAGTGTCAATTTCCTGCTGAGTACCGAGTATTATGAGTGAGTAGCACTGAGTCCGAGTGTCAAATATTTGATTTATTCTTTAGCAGTTTGCGTCATTTTATTATAGTTTTGGTTGTGCCTCTGTCAGTGATGTAGTACTAGAGTCCAGACTCGAATTTTTACTCGGTTTTTGAGTTACCATTTTGGGATTTTGTCTCACTGCCAAAATTACATGCTCACGGCTTACTTACTTAAAATGGCTGCCATTCTAACATAGATTGCATTTAGATCTCCGTGTTCTTAACCAACTTCACGTTTTCCTGGTGGATGTTCTTCCTTTTTCTAAAGGTGCTTGATGTTGATAAGGTTGATAGGTGTTTAAAATATGGCTGAGGCTGCTAAGCCTAAAATCGTAACTGTTGCTTACAAAGACTTTATCTAACCTGGTCTTCTTGAAGTGTAATTTAGAGAAATTTGAATAATTCTTGATCAAATGTAGTGTTATGTTATTGACACTTTACATTAAGTCTTTGTGCATATATTGAACTGTAAATTTTTGACAAGAAGTTATATTGTGTGTTTTGGTGTGTTTGGACTCGGACTTGGACTCAAACATTTGGGACTCGGACTCGATCAACTCTGGACTTGTACTCGATTCGGACTAGGTGGACTTGGACTCGACTCGGACTGGGTGGACTCAGACTCGACTCGGACTAGGTGGACTTGACTCGGCTTAGATGGACTCGACCAGATCACTGGCCTCAGCTTACATTAGGAAGTAGTGACTATTATGTACTACTAGTAATGGTAATTGTGTTTTTTATTTTATTAATATTCGGACCCATTTTTCGCTTGTGTCCGAATTCGGACTCTTATTATTATTATTATTAATTATTATTATTATTATTATCAGTAATGATAGTTGTGTTTTTAGTTAGGTTGTTATGACTCAATTGTCTTTTTTAAAATAAAAATCCGATTTCCGTTTTCAAAACAGAAAATCAGAAAGCCGATTTTGATAAAAACTCGCACACATAGTTTGCCAGAGTGAAGGTTATGCTGAATACTATGAAACTCTGCTGCGCCGAGTTTTGGTTTATCCCTACAGGAAATTTTGTTTTGAATTGTATTCTTTCATTCTATGCATTACCCCTATTTACATCTATAGTTTATCGTAAGGTATGTTTGCGTTAATGAGTCCTTGAAGATTTGATGCAATTTAACGAGAGGATGTTGTGGCTGTTAACAGCGAATCGGATGACGGTTGGTGAGGCTGCAGAACATCCATTTCTTGCAGCTGAACTCGGTCTCAAGTACTTTCAAATGAAACCAAGTTATGGTATGTTCTACAATATTATTTAAATTTTATCATACAATAGAACTGTTTAACATTCAGTAAAGCTGTCAACCATACCATCAGACTTTTTGCATTAAAATAAGACTGTTTACAATGTTATAAACTGTTTGCTACATATTAAACTGTTTACAATACAATAAAACTGTTTACAATATATTAAACTATTTACAGTACATTATTATTGTTTACAACACAACAAAACTGTAATTTAAACAATGGTCATATTGTCCATAATTAGACAAAATTAGAGCAGATGAGGGACAACAATTGTAATCGCATTTACTATTTTAACTATTGAACTGTCATCGGTATTGTAGACTCGAGCGCCAGCTATGCAAATACTTTTGTGACGCCAGAGACGTATTGCCACTTGCAGAAGCATCTGAGATGGAATGGAACTAGCGATCTCTCTCCGCCGCAGTCCACCCTACAGAACCTTGAAGCCCTGACCTATCCCAGGGCGCTCAAGTTCCTACCACGACAAATTGAACAAGTCTGCGATCGAGGAGTTGTTTCCAAACCCGACATGATCAGCCAAGGTGGAGTGAAAGAAGCTGAAAAGCCAATGTTGAAGAGGAAGTCAGTTGATAGACCAAAGACTCTGGTTATTCACAAAGGTGGCATCTCGCAATTGACGATTAAAACAGAATCTGTGGAGTTTGGTGAAGCGATGACCGAGGTCAACGTATCGTTGGAGGTTGGGCCTGGTGTGGAGATATCGAGGACAGGTGAAAGGTCAAATGAGCGGCTAGGGTTGGACAGTGTCGATCGGGATTTTGCTTTGAAAGACCATAGAATTGCTAATTCGTTGTTGTCGGACAGTAATGAAAACGCTAAAGTTGTTGGAGATTGTTGCAATCATAAACAACGACGGTTCGGCATTGATCATATTAACAAGATGTCAAATACCGAACGTATGCCGGCCTCGGACCGATTGGTTCTTGGTGAAGTTCACTACGGCTTTTTAGCAAGTGAACTTCAAACGGCAAAAGTTTTGCCTAGGGCTTTGGAAGGTAAGGACTGTGCGAGATTAAACAACTTGAAGCAGAATTCAACAGCTGTGAGGATGGTTGTTCAAAGCGAGCAGGAAGCGGGGGAAAGGAGTTTGGACAAAGGCGAGACTGGCAGGACAGACTTGAGGTTGTTGGAAGCGGTGTCTTCTGGAAAATCGCCTGGAAACCAGAATCATTCTAACTTGGAACTGGAGTCTCTTCAAAATGTTGATGACGATAGAAATGAATCCACAAAATGTTCTGACATTGTTGAACTTCACTCCCAGTCGGTTTTAGAAGGATCGAATTTGGTTTCAAGTCAGTACAGTAGTCGACAGTCCTCACAGGATGAGGTACAGAAAAGGAATGACTCCATTTCGACGAAAGACACGGCATCAAAACCAGAGGCAACGGTGTGTTCATCACAGAGCGATAATGTAACAGAAATTCCGAATCATAACAGAGCGACGGCTGCGATCATAGAGTCTGCTCCGAGAAAATCCAGCATTGTTACAGACGGATCTCCTCAAATCGCCGACGAATCTGCCTCAAAAATCATTTCAGTGGATATTCTCGGCGGTGACGTGTCACAGAATGCGATTACATTGACTTCAAACATTCATGGAATCTGGCAGAAACTCAGTCAAAAGAAGCCGACCATCTGCAGCAACGCTTTATCATCTGTTTCGGATAAGATGAATACTTCAGTTGAGAAGAGCCCAACCAAGATCCCAGTCAGAGGAACAAATGGCATTGCTAAGCAGACTCCCACGCATTTCTTTAACATCCCACGTCAATCGAGCGATTGTAAATTGGATCGACGTGGGATGTTAAAGAAATCCGTGCGTGATCCGACAGAAGGAATTAAAGGCGAAGAGGTGGAGGTCTTGGAAGACGTCGTTGAGGGGGGCATAGAGTCGTGCCCTGAGAGACCGGTCTCCTCTGGCGTACTTAGCAGCGGAAGGTTGTCAGTGGGAGGAGGAGGAGAAGCAGAAGAGAGGATGTCCAGTCCAGGTGAATTAATAACCAGAGTTTTATTCTTATTCATTCATTCGATAATTTATATAGCGCCTCTTCAAGGGAAAGTACTCAGAGGTGCTCCCAGCCCAGCCACTGCCAAAAAGAAATGACTTTAGCAGCTTACAAAAGGTAGGTAGATTATTGTAAGGAGGAAGATGGAGGGCAACCGGGAGCCCATTCCAGGTGGATGGACCAACCACTGTGAAAGCTCGACGCAGTATTAGCGACGAGCGAGCTCTGGACACCAGAAGCTCGCCTTTAGCAGAAGAGTGCAGAACTCTACACGAAAGGAGTTCAAACACCGGACGACACAGTTCAGTCAAGTAGGATGGTGCACAACCAGAGAGACCGCCAACTAGTGTCGCAATGTGGAAAGTAATGCGCTGTTGAACCGGTAATTTATTGTTTGGTGGTAATCTCTTTGTATTATTTCTTGTTAATATTTGTATAATCTCGCAAACAATTTTTTATCTGAAATATTATTACTGTTATTAAATGTTACTAAATACTGCTGAACATCGGTCGGTGGTGCTGAGAAACTGAGTGATGAATTTGGTTGAGGTCATACTCTTTATTGGTAACGATCTCAGGTTTGACCCTGTGCTCTCTGCATTACAAGGTGAGCACTCAACTAGTCGGCTGCTTTGTACAGTAGGTAGGTAAGAATATTCTTTATTACACTAATAGCAAACGTACAATTACTTACAAGTGGTATAAATAATAGCAATTTATAGCAAAGTCATATGACATTCGTATTTTGACAGATCTCTTGGCAAAGACATCAACTCTAGGTAGGATGAGGTCATGAAGTCTTATCGCAGTTTGTATGGGGTAACCTTACACGGAGGTAGAAGGTTGTGAAAGATGTGACCTGGTTCAAAAGGGCTGAACAGAAGACTTTAAAGTGAGCTTTGCTGTAGTTTTTTTCAAAGGAAGGAAAGTCAAGAGGAAGCAGGCTATGATACTTTTTTGGTTGAAAGCATGTGCCGAGAGAAGGGTATTGCAGTTTTTTGTAGGAAATCAGGCTTCTATGCATTGGTTGAAAGTATATGTTATGCCACGTTATCTCACGTTTATTTATTTTCCAGTTATGCATAAATCATTTTACATTTATCCCCTGTTTGTTTTTCATAAAGGTTGTGTCAGACTACAGTCTTCATCGCTTAATAAAAGACCGCAGAGGAAGTCGCAGCTGGACAATACGTTTATCATTGATGACATTCCAGTTGTTGGACTCACTCCCGTTACGATTCCAAAAAGGCGAGCGCGCCAGACAGAAAGGACGCAACTGAGCAAGGCAGTTGAAATTGAGCTCTCTCTTGATTCTTCATCTTGCAAGAAAAGAGATAAAAATACGAGCAACTGGTTGGATGTCACCTTTGCCCGACCTCCAAATCCCTGCAAAGACTTTAATCTTGAACAGACACGCCAGCACGAGTCTTTGTCTTCCAGCGTCTCTCTAGTGACAGCTAATTCTGAACTTCCACTTAGTATTACATCTTCCTGGAAAAAAGCTCCCAAAACGAGCAACTGCTTAGATGTAACTTTTGCCGGATCCCCCAACTCCAGAAAAAACACCCCCAACCCAAGAAGCACCAACCATGAAACATCACACAATTTTATATCGTCAAGCAACTATCCTGCGTCAAACCCTCAAAAACTTTACTTACCGGTTGCTGTATCGAAGAAATCCTTGAAATCTCCTGGGCTTGGGTCATCTGTCACCAGCGCAAATATGCCAGAAATCTGTGAATTAGAGAGTGCAAAAGTAACACAAGAACTCTCCCGATCAGACGGTAGACCATCTCTCCCGAGAAAGCGACGGAAACTCGAGTCGGGGTCTGATAACCGGAGTTTAGTTCTGACAACAGAACCAAAGTCTCCCTGCGTCAACTATGTAACGTATAACGCCGACAGTAGCAACGTGGACTGTGTGGCTAGTGAGAAGGGAAAGAAACCGCAACCCATCAGTGGTAGCAAACTCTTGGTGAAAGGTAGGCATGTTGCCAACAGAAATTCCAAACATATCCCCGGTGATTATCTGCTGAACAAAACGTTCCAGGTGGACGAACCACCTGTCGTGGTGAAGGAGCAGAGGACGCGGTATAGATGCCAGCACAGAGAGCAGGTTTCATCACCAGGTGGCGCTGTGGGACTTCAAGCAAACAAATCAGACCGTCATAAATCGTTTGAATTCGTAGGGAAATGCTTGTCACCCAAGCGAAACGTTTTGTGGTGTTATCCGGAGAAGAGGAAAGGTACTTACGATGAAGAGGGATCAGACTCTGGAGAATCGGTTAGAAGTGGATACACGGTGAATAGGTTGTCATCGTCTGTGATGTTGGTCAATGTAAAATCACCAAACCCACATTCTGCTGCTGCGGTCTGTCTCTTATCTGACGACGATGAAGATGATGACGAAGTGGTAAGTGGGAAATTGGTCTACGAGTGAAGTAGGTAACTGGTATAGGGGCGGCGATCCCAAGGGGTCGAGGGGAACAAGTCCTCCCACCTTTTACAGAGAGGGGACATGTTTACATTTCCTACCCCTTTCATTGGGTGTCCCCCCTCCTGTCAAACCAATTGACCGCCTCTGTAAAGGGATGAGTGGGTGAGTAAGTAAGTGGTCAATAGGTGAGTGGGTGAAGAGGAAGTGGTGAGTTGTTTAAATAGGTCTGTGGTCAATGGGTGAGTGGGTAAGGGGTAAGTGGGTAAGTAGGTAAGGCATAGATGGGGTGGGTGATTTAAGAGTGAGTGGTAAATAGGTAATTGGTGAGTGGGTAAGTAGGAAAGTGGTCAGTGGGTGAGAGTGCTTAGTGTTTTTTGCTTTATTGTTCATCAATGTGTTGCAGAACTTTAGTGATTGTCAAAGTTTCTGTTCTCATTGCATTTCTATTTGAACATCTTTTATGTTCTCCGACATACAAACACATTCATACGTACACACACGAATCAATGTCTATTCATCAATTTCTGCATAATATATACTCTCATACCTACATGCATTTATATACAAATTCATGTTCAGTAATGCAGTATAATCTTTTTGGTGTGAACCATTACTTCCACCTTAGGTCGCTAGTTGTATGTTTAGATGGTTTTTTGGTGGGCCATTACTCATTAATAATTACTGGTTATTGTTTAAAAAATCATTGTATGTATTTTTTTAGGTCACTCTGACTCCTTGATGAACGTGGAAAATCATTCTTGTCTTCATTCGAGGTATCCAACGTTTGGTCAGATACGGATTGGGCACCCGAGCCACCCTCGGTGGGTACCCGACTACCTGTCCGTCAGTCTACCATCGTGTGATGATGCTACGGTGCAATTACGTGCTCATAGGACAGGATACGGCCTAAGCAGGTCACAGATTGCTGAGCTCCAGTAAGCACACAGCTGTGATGATCCCAGGTCTAATGTAATAACCTGCCTCCAATAATCGTTATGCTCTTTTTACCAGTATTTGGGTATATATACAGCTCTCACCCTGGGTGCATTTGTCTTTTTACCCAATTAATTTGATTGTGATCCACAGTTTATAACTGCTTAGACCAGAAACTGTTGTATGTATATCCTTATGAGTTATATCTTCATTCAATTTCAAACTGACAAACCGCTGAATGGTTACAAGTGAAGTATGAACGAATGATGACAATTTTTTCCAGAAGTCTGATTTAACTGTCGGCGGCCGTGTCAGGCGAACATTACGTTATACATCTGATTTGACCAATGCCTCCGGGCAAAAGAGGGACTAGTCAAACTTGGATAGGGGAAGCGAACTAACTTCCTCAGCCATGCATGCCATCGTGTTGTCTATTTTTATCAACGGATCTTAATTCTGCTCTATCTTAATGATCAGTGGTTGGATGTTGTATCCCAAGGATACTGTGATCTAAAGTTTTTCTGATTTGATCATGACATTTTTATGGATTTGTTTTGTATTATGGCCTCGAATACCTTGGATTCTGTAAGGAAAAACTTCTTCATAGAAGGAAGTTTTTCTCATCTGGTATCTGATGAAGGGGTTTGTAAATATTGTTGCTCTATTTAGCTACAAGTGTTGTTGATATTAAGTCGACCTTCAAAGGGACCAAATGTATTTCCTTGGCTATTATCTACTCCAATTACTTTGATTGATTTGAACCAAATGTTTTGTTGTGCTTGACATTGTAGCAATAAACAGATTGTTCGTACGCACGTCATCTTCATGCTCAGGATGTTTGATACGATGTTTTTATCAGTAATTGAAAACTGTTTCTTTTACAGGACTAGACTACAAGTACTTAGTGGCAGAAGTCTAACTATGTATTACACCACTCCAGATATATATGATTACACAGTGAAATGGGAATGTTATGCTTTGATGCTGAACTGTGGCCATAATTGTATTTTGTAAACTTGTATTTATGAAGAGCCACTTCAAGAACAACTCGCCAGTGAAGTTACTGTCGAATAATAATTATAATACAGAAATCAGGCTCTTATAGAATGGTGGAAGGGACAAACTGCAGAGCTCGAGCTTCAGTTGAATCTTTTATGCTTTGCTTTCCACAGTTCAGCATTGAAAAGCTTTGGTTTGGAGAGTCCATCTTTTGGGAATCAAATGCTTGTAAAACTGGAAGGGACAAACTAAGTAGCTGGAGCTGAAGGTAAGTCCAGCATTGAAGCATTCGTTTGGTTAGTCCATCTCTCTGGAACGGGCTGTATAGTAGCCAATAACTTGAGTTTATCCGTCCATCGTTTCTGCAAGCGTGTGGAAACCGTTGCTTTTGTGGTCTTGTAGTTGAGAAGGAGCAACTTTGAGCTTTGTGCTACATAATTTGTGAATACGTATGTCCACACATGTGCAACAAAAGACAGAAATCTTAATGTAGAGTTTTTTGCAAGGATTATTCCTGGTAGAGCTGAACAATTGCATTGTGTCCTGTGCATGGTAGATTTGAAGTCTTACGGTCAAAGTCTCATGGTCCTTTGCTGCTGCATCTTGAGTTTGAACCGAATTAAGCTTGCAAAGTCATCAAATAAATGGAACAATGTCACTGTCAGTTTTTTCCACAAAAGCTACTGTAGCCATTGTCATCATCGTCATCTGTCTTTCGAAGAGCAAATCTTTTCCTAAGCATTAACAGTTTCCATAAGTTAACATTCTATGATGTCATTTTCTCCAGTCGTGTTAACGTGTAGATATGCTTCACCCAAATTACAAGAAACACAGTCAGACCCAAGAACACAACTGTCTTTTGACCCACGCAGTCTCTGTCATGCCTCGCATCCACAACCCTATCCCAGATTGAAGGCACAGCAGCAGGATATATGTTATGTCCATTCTTGACCCACGTGGCCAGCTTACACCGGGTCATCTGTCGCTGGTCTTCAGCCACCCCAACGATCTGCGTGTATATGATTCCGGCCGCCACTCGACAGATTCCGGAAACAAAAACGTCCTCCATGGGCAGAAAGATGACATCGTTGGCTACGGATATGACCTCGTCAACTGCCAACCGCGACAGAACATAGCCCGGGCCCGAACAGTACGTGGGATAGTACCGCTCCGGATACATCGAGTATGGAACATAAAACTTAGACCCATCTCTCCTGTCTGGCATCACAGTAAAGCAGTACCCACCCACAAACCGCGATGCCCGTACGTTGATCAAGTAGTCGACAAATCGCTGTGGGACGTTGAAACCATCGTCATCCGTCTTGAGAACGTATTTTGCCGAGGGACAGAACCGCCGTGCCCATGTCAGGCCCATCATGGTCTTGTTTGTCAGCCACTTGTAGTCATCTTTGAAATCCGCTTGGATTACATCGCCGTAGTTCTCCAGTTCGTAGCTGACCTGGTAGTTGTAGTTTTTGTCGTCGTGAAGTCCGAACATGAAGAGCGTCTTGATTGTTTGACCACGGTATGTGCTAACGTTTCCCCACGATGCTCGAATGGCCTGGCGCGCGTCGAGGTTTGCGTGGAATGTGGCAACTAGGATTAGGAGAAAGACTTTGCTTCCGGTGGATGTGCAGAAGTTCCGATTGTCAACGATGAAGTTGAAAGTGAAGTTGTTGCACAGCGGGCAGAGTATGTTTGGAAGGAAAAGCGGTCGGAGGTTGAGGTGGTCGAGAATATATACCGTCAGCGGAGTGTACCATATAAGATAGATTGTAAGCCAGGCTGTGGCAATGGTTGCGGATAGTGCAGCCACTCTCTTGCTTAATGTTCTCCATGTGGGAACTGGACATATCAGATCGAAAAGTCGTATTCGCTGTGTAGTCATGATGCTTGACATGGCGAATGTGCTCGGTCATTTGGTTGCAGACAAGTTAAACAGTCAACCATTGGTTAAAATCCAATCAAAGTGTTGCAACTCCGCACATTGAAAGCAGTGGATTTCAAACTCTTATTATCGCTCAATAATGATCTATTACTTTTATTGCTAATGATCACCTAAACATTGCGTGTTGCTAATTAAATTTTTTTTCTAAATCTTAACTTTGTTTTCACGTTTTAAATTTACTCCATTTGTGACCACAGTTTCGTTTCTTTATCACACATCGTAGATCTTGTGGATTTGTGGATAACATGATCAATGTTTTCAGGTGACTAATTTACCTTACCTGGCAGAGGCATGCGCCGTCGTTCGATTCAAATTCCACGCTAGAGCTAGGCACCACGGCCCATGTAATCGCATTGTATCCGAGAGCTTATGTGACGACTCTCAGGGTATTTGGCTATTCAGAGGCGCTATTTGAGTGTATTTCTAAGCAGAGCACTAACAGACATTCGCCATATTATGTTATATTATTATGAAGACTCACCTGTGGCAGGCTGGCATTAACACAATATTGCTGCACAGTGGTCGATTGGTTTAAGTGGTCAGCCTGGAACGCGGTGAGCACGGGTTCGATTCTCGTTCGAGGTGTTACGGTGTAGGGACTTTGAGCAAGTCCATTGGGGAGGGTAATATAAGTTGTGCTATGTAATTTGTGATTACGAATATGCTTGTGAAATAAGACAGAAGTTAGAGTGCAGATTTTTTGCGAGAATTAACTTAATTAAGCCATGAGTTGAAGTCTTGCGGATAAAGTTTCATATAATGGTCCTTTGCTGCTACAGCTCGAACTTGATCCCAATAATAGGGCCCGAGGTTTATTCCATTTTGCGATTTCGCATAAATTGACGGCTTTCGCATAAATTCCTAAATGGGAAATTTTCGCAAATTTTTGGTCATTGTCAACAGTATAATTGGCTTGTCCAGGCTATTATTAGCCTACAGAGGTTATAGTTTACCGCAGTGTTGTATGCAAGACTTCAAACTTCAAGACCAAGACGAGACCGAGACAGTGAGGTGCCGAGACCAAGACAGTGAGGTACCGAGTCACTAGGTTCAAGACAGTACGAGACAGTAAAAGACAGGTGATCCTATATAAAATGGTGTAAAATGCTAATGTATCAGTTTTGGGGAATAATGTTTATTTGTAATTTCAATTTGAAACTTATAATGTATATAGTATAAATTCCTGAGAACAGTTTTGATATTGCCGCGCAAGATTTTAAGACAGTTAACGCGAAACTTATCGAGACCACTTGTTCGAGACAGAATAAGACATTCACTTCAAGACAGTTTCAAAAAATTAGAGACACTACCTCGAGACCTAGACCGAGACAGCAGGCTTCCGAGACTGAGACCGAGACACTAAAAAAGTGTCTCGAGACCGAGACACTGTCTCCAGACCACACAACTCTGGTTTATCGACCAGACGACGTAATTGTTGATGACTATAGGACCCGTGGTTTATGCGATTTTTCGCATAATTTACGAAAAGCATTTCGCATAATCCACGAGGCGCCTATACCAATTAAGCTAGAAAAGTAATCAAATAAATGAAACAATGTCACTGTCATCAGTAATTCTCCATGAAAGCTTCTGTAGGATAGACAATGTCACCAACAACATCGTCTTTCAAAGAGCAGATCCTTACCTACGCCACAGCATATCCACAACTTAATTGACATAACTCTTTACAGAAACGAAGAAACCATCTAGGATGTAATTTCTTCCAGTCGTGTTAGCGTGTAGATATGCTTCCCCAAATTACAAGAAAAACAGTTAGACTCAAGAACTCAACCGTCTTTTGACCCACGCAGTCCCTGTCGCGCCCGGAATCCACGACCTTCGCCCAGATCGCAGGTACAGCAGCGGGATATATCCTATGCCCGTTCTTGACCCACGTGGCCAGCTTACATCGGGTCATCTGTCGCTGGTCTTCAGCCACCCCCACGATCTGCGTGTATGCGATTCCGCCCACCACTCGACAGATTCCGGAAACAAAGACGTCCTCCATGGGCAGAAAGATGACATCGTTGGCCACGGATATGACCTCGTCAACTGCCAACCGCGACAGAACATAGCCCGGACCGGATACGGGGGATAGTACTGCTCCGGATACATTGAGTATGGAACATAAAACTTGGTCTTGTTGTTCCGGTTTGGCATCACCGTAAAGCAGTTCCCGCCCACAAGCAGTGGCTCCCTCACGTTGATCAAGTAGTCGACGAATCGCTGTGGGACGTTGAAACCATCGTCATCCGTCTTGAGAACGTATTTTGCCGAGGGACAGAACCGCCGTGCCCACGTCAGGCCCATCATGGTCTTGTTCGTCAGCCACTTGTAGTCGTCTTTGAAATCCGCTTGGATTACATCGCCGTAGTTCTCCAGTTCGACGTGGATCTGGTTGGTGTAGTTCTTGTTGTCGTGAAGTCCGAACATGAAGAGTGTCTTGATTGTTTGACCACGGTATGTGCTAATGTTTCCCTACAATGCTCGAATGGCCTGGCGCGCGTCGAGGTTTGCGTGGAATGTGGCAACTAGGATTAGGAGAAAGACTTCGCTTCCAGTGGAAGTACAGAAGTTCCGATTGTCAACGATGAAGTTGAAAGTGAAGTTGTTGCACAGCGGGCAGAGTACGTTCGGAAGGAAAAGCGGTCGGAGGTTGAGGTGGTCGATAATGTAGACCGCCTGTGGAGACTTGGAGAACCTTAATATGAGGTAGATTGTAAGCCAGACTGTGACAATGGTTACGCATAGTACACCCACTCGCTTAATTAATGTTCTTAAAGTATGAGTTTGACATTTCAGACCGATAAGATTCCTTCTCTGTGTGTTCGTGGTGTTTGACATGACTCATGCAGTCATTTGAATGCGGGCTAGTTTGACAGTGACAGTCAACCAGCGGTTTGGCTAATCCCTAAAATCAAACCTAAGTTTGACGCCATCAGAATTGTCCACGGGTCGTATCGACCTTTGAGTCGAGTCATAAATATTTGCACGTTGTGTCAACCCGACCAATTTCGACCCACCACTTTTTCACAGAGCCAAATTTTCAACTGGACTAAGATTTGATTTTTTAACTCAATTTGGAGTCACAATTTGTGGTCAGCGCAGATTTGTCACGGCTTGTCCTCCCATTTTACCGGTGGCAGCCGCGCAAGGGACCTTCAGCGCACTTGATTAGGGGTACGAACCCTCTAGGCATTCGTAAATCCAACCCGATAAAACAATCGGCTTCTAAGACAAAGAATCTGGCGTGTGCTGATTTTTTTAACGACACTGATCCATATCGAAGATGATTTGGCGTCGCTCTCCTCCTTTCTCCAGGCTTGGGACTGGCACTGTCAAAGTCAAAACAGTGGCGGAGTTAAAAGAATCTGGCACTAAAGTCTGGCATTAAAAGGACAGAGCACTTTGTAGCATCAAGTTATTGCAACTAGAAGGGCAGATCATTGATGCCTGAATTAATACATGAATTAATACATATAATTATAATGTAATATAAAACTTAAATTATTATTGTTTTTTTTAGTAATATTATTATTACAGTAGTTTTATATAGCGCCCCTTCAAGGCCATCTACTGAGAAGCGCTCCTCCCAGCCCAGGCTCGTAACTAGATTGGGCTATAAGGCATGAGATGTAGTGCCACTTGAAGGCCATTCCAGTTCACCGGATCAGCCAGTGAGAAAGCATAGCGCGGATAGCAGTCCGCTCTCTGGGGACAAGTAACTCCGCTTGCGCAGCGGTCACGACGTCGAACAATGATAGTGAGGCAAATAAGTTCTATGGCGTAGAGGCGCGCCATGCCCTCAATGCAGCGTCGTACTAGTGCAGATATACGGTAGGCACTGTGGGTACGGGAGCCAATACAGGACGTCACGCATGTAACCAGAGACTCTGTCAAACTTAGGGATGAGGCCTACAAGTCGCGCGGCCGTGCGCAAGACCCTGTCAAGGCATCTAAGCCGACAAGCCGAGAGTCCATCATATATGGCGCTGCAGTAGTCCAGTTCCATCATAACTTTCATATAGGCCTACAGGATGTAACAAACCCTTTGTGAACATCGATATTGGGGTGCTTAGTGCCTCTGATTAAATTCGACGGGTCACATTGCATGTTCTGCAAGATGGTAGATCGCCGCTCGCCGCTCTCCTGAAATGATCGGGCTTAAAGTTAAATCGAACGTCTTCCTCTAGCCACCAAATGTTTTCGCACACGAAGTCGTAACTAATGTATGGAACCTTTGACTTTACGGTTTTACCACATCAAAAACACGAACAGCACAAAAAAACTGTCAAATTCGCGGTCATTGGCGGAAAAACGTTAAAATTCGCGATAAAACATTGAAAATCGCGATAGTATCCAAAATTCGCGAATTTTGCGAATCCCGCGATGACCGCAAAAAATATAAAGCCCATATACTCATGGCACAGCGGGCGCAAAACGTGTCTCTGATCCCTGGTGATGGACCTGAAGAGGGTATCGTATTCGTCGGCCTGTTTAGTTCTATTGACAAAGCTTCATGTATTACAAATATTAATTGTAATCTTAATACGAGCTGGGGCACCCGGTGTTCGCCCGGGTTGAGACAGGTTTTTGGACCTGGAGAGGAGGAAGACGGCGGCCGCGTGTTCACCAATCTCTCTACTGGTTGTCCGAGGTGTTTCCCGAGCGAACGGCGAAGGTTTCAAGTCAATAGGTCTAAAAGCGTGCAATTGCGTACAAAGTACATACCCAAGTATTATCTCTCAAACCGTCCATTCATTCATGACGGTGTAAAAGAAGAAGAGGTGTGGCGCTTCTGTCGAATGAGAAGGGAACTTTGGGGTTGTAGTCCAGAGACAGGGTTCTTGGCCTGGAGGCCTGGAAGACGGCGTCCGTGGGTCCACGAACCCCTCAGCTGCGTGTTCCAGGTGTTCCCCGAACCAACGGGGAAGGTTTCGAGTGAATAGCTCTAAAACTGTGCAAATGCATCGCCGGATAGAGAGACACACAGACAGACAGAATTCTCTCTTTATACAGAGAGACGTACAGACGGAGAGAAAACGACGTACACATATACCTTCTGCCAGCTTCTGGTAATTAATTTGCGTGGTTGAATACTTCGCGATATCTGTATATCGGTCATATAATTGTTACATCGACCCACATAATTTTGCATTGAGGTCCTGCATGATGGTCACATCCTTCTCATGGGTCGGTTCAGAAATATAGCTTCAGAAATCTGGTCAGCTCCATTTAGGATCGGTCGGGTTATGAATATTGGACCCATGGACAATTCTGAACGCCCTAACGGCTCTACAGTAGCTTTCGATCTCAAAATTATCACTAAATAGTGAGCTATTTAATTAATCGCTCACGATCGCCTGACCATTAAGTGCTAATTTAAAGCTGCGTTTAAAAAAATCTTTCTTCTTTCTGCACTTTTCAAATTAACTCCACTTGCAACAACAGTTTCCTATCCCTATTGTACATTGTAGATGTTATAGATGACATCATCACCTGACGTCGACGTTTGATTCAAATCCAACGCTAGAGCCCTGCGACACACGACACGGCAAGGACCAAGTTACACAGGACTGGAAACTGTGGAAAGTGCCTGCCGTGTATAACGACGTGTACAAGAAAATAGTGGTCCATATAGGCTGGCCATCTGGCGACAAAGGCGTAGAATGTCGTGTACGTATACATAGCAAATGCCTTGCGTTTCGTATGAACAAAATCGACGAATAAATTGTTTTAGTACTGAATCTATAGGTTACAGCAGCATATTTCATATGCGCTTCAATGTCTACCACCATTCATTTGACATTTTACTTAATCTTATAGCTAATTTTGAAGAGGTTTGGCAGCGATCAATCGAGGTAATCGTGTCGCAACGGACCCACGGCCCGCAATATGCGGCTACAGGCTATCAGTAAATCTTTTGACATGCTCGAGATCAATGAGAAATCAGGGTTTAAGTGGTCCCACTTAATTATTGGCTAGTACTGATAGGCCTTATCGCTTATTATAGTCGCTATTTGAGTATCATTTTAAACAGAGCAGATATTTGCAATATAGGTCCAGGCCTACAAATAAAAGGGTCATCGGTGGTGGCCTGGCATAGACACATTGGCCGGACCAACAGATTCTCCACTAGTAGGCCTATATCAAGAATGAATGACAATCCCATGACACATTATCCGAAAAAGCATGTTTTCAGTGGACAAAAAATATAATTATTTATAACATTTTATTATAGACATTCATGTAGCTGATAAAAATAGCTGTGTGGGTCTAACCCCATTGTAATCGTAATCTCCGAACTTCTAAAGTGCCACTTGAAAGCCAAGAGCGGGCACCAGCTTATTCACGAGCGCTGTACAAATCAGAGGAGTTGTCCAAAGGGTATTCCGAGGGAGGTCAGAGTCCGGCTTACAGAGTGTCAGAGGAGGTAGAGTAGCTGTTAGGACGGACGTCGTTTTGCTCGAGGTTTAATTGGAAGGAGGACGATTAAGTGATCGTAGATCTATATCAATATACATTATACGTTAATATACATTATATATATTATATGCACACAGTGCTGGGTAAACTCATACAAGAAATAAGCTGAATCAAAACTCAACTCATACACCTCAAACTGAGCAAAATTCAAATCATCCTCTATGAAATGAGTTAACTCAAACTCAGTTGATAAATGAGTTAAATAATCAACTCACACATATCATAGGCCCCTATACTATAGCACGTTCTAATAGAACGTTGCTCAAACACACAGTTACCACGAAATGGTATCATCAGTTTAATGTTACTAATTTATTAATATTGCTGTTATTATTATTATTATTATTATTATTATTATTATTATTGCTATATCATTATTATTATATTATTATTATTAGTATTATTATTAATATCATTATTATATTATGCTGTTATCGCCCATGTGGGCGAGCTAAGTGAGTGGTGGCAATGTCCCGAAGAGGTAGGCGGCGTTCCCACGCTGAAGAACAACCGAGATACGTTGGAACAGAAATGACGTCTCCATTGGATCGTGGGTTGCAGCACTCGTTCGACTACCCAACTCTGAGATGAACTGCAGTCCTTCAATGCTCCAAGCGCCGCCGGATTCCAAGGAGAGGGCTACGAAGTCGTGGGTGTTGGTTATGGTGGAATACTTGGCCCTCTTCGTCTTAACTGCGCGTTCGGCTGCTTCGCCAGCTCTGATAGATGTGTCGGCAAGATGTGACTTGGCGTAGGTGTCGGGCACTGTCACATCCCATGCCAGACATAGACCACGTGTCCAAGGAATGAGCGTGACGCCGTCCGGTCGCTTTCCATCTTCTCTTACCAAGCCGAGAGGTTTTTTTTGCGCTGGAATCTTCGCTCTGCCAAGAGCTCTCCAGATGACGTCGTTCAACATGCTATGTCGTTGATGTTTTCCGCTGCTTCTTGTACAAATTAGTCCATGGAGACCTTTTGCGTCGACGCTCTCTTGACATTGGTGACACAAATGTGGCTCGCAGAGCGTCGTTCCTAGCCTCAACCCGGCTGCCATTCGTACATCCTCGTTTGAGAGGCGCAGGCCTAGGGCAGTCACAGGGGGCGCTAGCATCCAGTCTCCAGAATGAGGTGCTCGTGAGGCCAGCAGGCGAGCACGGTCACATGGATTGTTATTGGACTCCAGCAGACTTTTCCATGCCTTGTCTGTGAATCGGAGGTCCCATTCTTTCTGGCGATGACTCGCTGACCCTGTTGGTGATTCTGCATCTGTCAGGGTCTTCCAAGCGTTGAGTGCTGAACTTGCAAATTCATATGGTTCCTCAGCAGACTCTGTTGGTAGGATGCATGCCTGGAGTTCGCTTGTACTAGCAGCAGAAGCCAGAAAGGCAGAAAGTGCCAGCGTAGATGCACAACTAACTCCCAGACCACCATCTCTCACCGGCAAAGAAGCCTGGAGCCAACGGTCATTGTCAAGGTCCACATTTAAAATGGTTGACAGTCCTTCTCTCAGCAGTTGATCAAACCGAGCCAAGCCCGGGCAATCAGAGCAGACGGCTGTGCGCAGACTGTACAAGAGCTTCGGTACACTTAGACTGTTTCTCAGCAGAACCAGAGCGTCATGTGTATAAAGCAAGGACAATCTTCCGATTGCCCTCTCGAGGTCATTAGCCTTTGAATTAACGATCATGTTCACAGCTGGACCTGAAATTAGAGGTGCACCCAACAAGGTCATGTCCTCGAGGGCTATGCTCGTGAACTCTTGGAACGCAGGGTCATTGTTCGGCATCTGGGTGTTGTGACACGCGATTTCGCATTTGCTGCGGTTCAATAGCAATCCCAGATTCTTTGATTCCTGCTCGATTAATTGAACGTCGTCGGCCACTGTTTCCTTGTTACCTCCCAATGTCAGGTCATCCAGATATCCGTTACGCAGATCCGATCGAAGCTTCATCAGAATCGGTTGCAGCACAAGACCGAATTCCAGAGGTCCCAAAGGATCGCCTTGCTGCGTTCCTTCTTCGGATCGAATTATGTTTGAACCATAGCGCAACAGTGGACGGTTTGAATAGGCAGCGTGAGCAAAGTGGTAGAGTTCTGGGATCTCTCTAGCAACTGCCTCCAGAAGACAATCTCTGCGCATTCTGTTGGTAGGATGCATGCCTGGAGTTCGCTTGTACTAGCAGCAGAAGCCAGAAAGGCAGAAAGTGCCAGCGTAGATGCACAACTAACTCCCAGACCACCATCTCTCACCGGCAATGAAGCCTGGAGCCAACGGTCATTGTCAAGGTCCACATTTAAAATGGTTGACAGTCCTTCTCTCAGCAGTTGATCAAACCGAGCCAAGCCCGGGCAATCAGAGCAGACGGCTGCTTATTATTATTATTATTATTATTATTATTATTATTATTATTGTTATTATTGTTATTATTATTATTATTATTATTATTATTATTATTATTATTATTATTATTATTATTATTATTATTATTATTATTATTGGATAAACCAGGTTATTATTATACGGAGTCAAAGTAGACACCATGCAGAGTCCACATATTTATATAACATCTCAAACATGATGATTAGCATTAGCCGACACTACCGAGTGCCAAATAGTCAACTCAAATAGTGAGTTAATTTTAAAATTGACAGTGTTATAACTCAAACTCACAAAAATTATGAATTAAATCAAACTCATAACTCACACTCTTTGAAGCTAGTTGACTCAAACTCATAAATCACAGCAAGTGAGTTAATTCGTAAGTTTAAACTCAGCTGAGTTACATGTAACTCGTACCAAACATTATATATATATATGTTATATATATATACCTTTGATATATATATATATCAGAGGTATATATATAACTTATATATATATATATATCAGAGGTGAAACACAGTTTTGAAAAGTGGGAAGAGGTTGCATCCCTGTCGAACTCCTTTCTTGACTTTGAACCATGCCGACGTATGGCCATCGATATATCCGTCCTGATATTGGTCCTTTGTTGTCTGGATAAGTTCCTTAGTAGTTGGACCAGCGGATGTGGGAAACCCATGTCGAGCATATTTGACCATAGTTGGTCATGTCGGACCATATCAAATGCTTTAGTAAAGTCAACACAGAAGAGGTACAGCGCTTGGTTTCTTTTCTTTGCATGCTTTCTCTAATACGATTCTGAGGTTTGCAATCTGATCATGTGTTCCATTCATGTTCTGTGGGGCAGGCTTTGCTGTAAAACCTTGTTTTAAATCTCATACATCCAACCGATAGTCATATCCAATAGGCTACTCCCTAACGTCTCTGGAAGATTGGAACGACCCCTCCTGAATTCCGCACTTTTTCGATTCTTCCAACTTCATTGTCAATCTTGCTATCACCCGGCCTCCATCATCTGCCTCTGGTTTTGTAATCCAGCGGGTATGCATAGCCTAAGCAACATAGGCCAATATCGGATAGCTAAAAATGCAAATGCATAATCAATATAGAAAAAATATCAATATACGAAAAATTCATTTTTATATCATTTCAATCGAAATATTTATTTTTAATTTGATGGCACTTGCAGTTGACATGAAAAAATGTTTTAGGCCATGACTAAAACAAATTCTAGGCCCATTGATTTTAGTGGAAATTAACTGTTGAAGGGAAAAAGGTGTGCTTTACATATAGGCCTATTAGACACGATGATCGCCCAAAAAATCATAAAATGATGAACAGAGTTGATTTAACGGTCGTTATATTATATAAAATCGAGTACAGTTATATTTAATTGATTATTTGGTTTTTAGTCATAGCGCTACAGAAATTATAAGAACCGCATCAAAGCCACCGAACATGAGATCATTATTATTATTAATGTATTGCCGATGTTCGTGACATTAAAAATGACAATACGTGTAACAAGTGTTTCAGACAGACCAATAGTCAGACGGAGGACCATCTGTTACATACATGTTAGTAGTTCTGAAACTTTGCATCGTTTTGCAGCGGGGATAGCCGTTAGCGTGATGTGAGAGTCAATTGAATATCTCTATCGCAAAGTCGTCGGGTGCCCGAATTCCCGAAAGTGAATCCCTGAAAACGAAGCTAGATTGATGAAAAAGATTCTGCTTAATTGGAAGCTGGATCGATGAAAAGAATTCATGCAGAAGCTGGATTGATGAATGAATGTTGTGAGACAGTTCCGCGTTTTTTAATAGGCACGGGTAAAATGATGATTTGCTGAACGACGGTGGGTAAAATGCTGTTCGGGAAATGCTGACTGGTTATGCTGATTGATAGGTGAAATGCTGATTGATCTTTGCTGATTGCCATTGTTCTATTTGATTTTTACAGTTATTTTTTTCTCCATAATTTTAAATTGGAAGCACTAAGCTTTTATTTGATTGAATCAACAACAAAGCAATAAGCGTTTTTGCATATAGCACGAATCCGTAGTATTATTTTCTTTTTGTTAGCAATACTAACACTCAATGAACATCAAAAACATAAAAAAATCATGAACAATAGGCTTATTTATTTGCACATATCACAAATTTATGTTAGAAGCAGCAACTCAAACATAATAAATTGTGTGAACCATCATGAACCATCACGACATTTGGTTCAAAGATAGTTAAATAGCTCACGGACAGTTTGTGTCGCCATTAGACAACATTGAGCCACTGAAACTTCTGTTTAACCAATAATTCATTTAATCAATCCTGCTTCCATTTATTCAGAAATGTTTTCATCAATCCAACTTCTATTTACATAAAAATCCTTTTCATCAATCCAGTTTCCATTTATGCAGAATTATTTTTTTTTATGTAACCTCTATTAAGTTTAAGGAAGAATTCTTTGCATTATTCCAAATTCCATTGGGCTCTTTTAATCAATTGATTCAACTTCTACTTTACTGAATACAATGGGCATATTACGGCATTACCGAGCAAAAATCTGCCGAGGACTGAATCTGAGTATTTGGATGAACTATTTGCCGGATCCGGGTATGAACCGAATAGTAGTGGAAAATCTGGCCAGCGACTGGCAGCGGTACTCGCTGCCAGTCGCTGGCCAGATTTTCCACTACTATTCGGTGGACATCCGTAGACAAAGCGTAGTTAATCTGCCACGTGCACGGAGCACCATCTATAGTCAATAGGGTGACGTGAAACTTAAGGTCAAATTTTTTTTCTCTAATTTATTAATTGTAATAGGGTGAAAAAGTAGTGTCTATGTGAGGTGAACTTATGGCTAAAATTGCTAGTTGTTAGTGCCAATTCTTGAAGTGCCCCAGTGACATATAAATTGAGTAGTGGCAGATGTTGCCATACAACTAAGAAGCGATTACTTATCATGAGGATTAACACATGGACTTAATGGAAGTCATTTTCATACTTGCCACCAATTACTAGACAGATCTTCATTACAGTAGATATATGGTTTTTTGAACATTTTTTAGCACACATTTTTAGAAGTTTAAGATGTGCTGGACAGTTTTGACAGCAGACACAAATCCTTTCAAAGGAAGCCATCTCTTGCCTGGACTTTATTCTGATTCTGATTAATCCATTTCGAGCAGCTTCCTTGTTCATTTGTTGTCTGCTAATAAAATATTTTCTGGGTGCTCAAAATAACTATTCCTTTGTTTGACTGAATCAACGACGGCCTTCACTTCGAGTGGTAAAGAGCACACTGGGGCATAAAATTAGACGCGTAGCAATAATTGGTGGTAATGCTGTGAATATCCTATAATATTCTCAGTTGCATGCACTTACCTATAAACATTTGAGTTGTAAGTAAAATGGACAAAGAGTCAAATTCAATGATTCTTAATAGATTCAAATTATATATTATATAAATAAATGACAATCTTGACTAACTTCTGCTACTGATATTAATAGACTACCTACAAGATAAATGTTTTGAACATCTTTGAAGCTATAGTGATGGGTATTCTGGTGAAATGTATAGGCTTTGTATGCTGTTAGCTGTTGTTAACCAATGTAAAGAAGCCATCTTCCCTGAATTATGTCTTGCAAGCTGTTCCTTACATGATCCACTGATAAAAAGTTTGTTTAGATACTTTTGGTCTGAACTTAATTCTGAAACCGTCAATAATTTGGGGATCTCGATAGGTATGGCATAAAATTTACAAACAGAAGGTGATCACTGTTTTACAGAGCGGAACCAATTGGGCCTGAACGCACAGATGGTCCTGAAGTTGGTCCATTTAACTGCTTCATCAGATGACAGAGTGGTAACTCATTGGCATACAGTTGACATGGTATCCACAGTAGAGGTTTTTCCAATCCCATTTCTAATAATCTTATCATTCCACCAGTATTTGCTGCCGCTAAATCACATCCAATGCCTAGGAATTGGTCCATTCTTGTAATGAAAATCAGTAATGCAATCTGTTACGTCTCTTGGCGATAGAGGCTCAGGTGTCGGACGAGTCAAGAGCACTAAGGGTTCGCCATTATCTGAATTTGAAATTCTTGAAATTTGATACTGCCCTTCTTCCAACATCTCGTACTCTGAAGTGCACACGCCTCGACGGCGCAATTGCACTTGTACTGCAGAGCAATTGTGCTTGAAGGACTTGCTCCAGGTCCCTACACAGTGACTGATGCCTCGGACGAGGGTCGAACCCGCTCACTCAGAGCACACTGAGTGTTACGAGCCGACCGCTCTAACTGATCAGCCACAAAAGACAGTTGTAAAAATCTGGAGAATGTATAGTCCAATCAGACAATAAACACTTTCGGTTATTGTTTTCTAATTACATGTTACGGTTGTATTGAATTGAAGTTAGATTACATAAAGTAAGTAAATATTGTACTTTATTGAATCACTTACTAATGCACTTAACATCAGACATGACAATCACAGAATGATCGTTGAATGACCGCTACACATTACTTGTACTTTCTCAATTCATAATATGCAATGCATTACACCGGTCTTGTCATATTGCAGGAAAGTCCTGCTCTTAGAATGTATATTAGGCATTATTAGTGGATTTACTAATATTTGAGTGATTCTGTACACCACGTTCAGTGATAGCCTAATTATATTTGCCTCTTGGTGCATTTTTATTATGTGGCAGTATGTTTCAGACATGCTACTGCATGGCGCATTTTGACTTATCCTGAAATTTTATTCTATTTCATTTTCTGTTTTATTTTATTGATGATCTTTGTATTTAATTTTATTGTTTTATCAGTAGCAGGTGAAATTTATTCTAAAACCAATTTAATGATTGTTATGTCTAAAATCAATAGTTGTTGCTATGTCTAAAATTACTAGTAATTGTTATGTCTGAAACCAGTCGTTATTGCTATGTCTAGAACCAATAGTAATTGTATTTTTTGCTTGCTTTCATATAATGTCACTTTAGCAGTAAGGGTGTGGCATGTTTGCAGATCTATTGAGTAATAATCATCTGTGGAATGATCTCCCATTTGAGCTTCGCTCTCTGCTCGTCGACCAATCGTCAAGTTTTTGCAAGTCCCTCAAGACCATTTTCTTTAGTCGTGGCTGGGCTGGGAGCGCTCCTGAGTAGGTTTCTGGAAGGGGTGCTATATAAATGCTCAGAATAAATGAATGAATGAATGATCGATTCATTGTGCAATTATTGTAATTATAGCTTCAAATATATGTTGCACCACGTTGAGACAGTAACTTTCAGAGACACTCCCTTGTCCCAACACAATGAAACTATAATCAAGCAATGCGGAAAAGAGACAAAGATGCACAAAGGAGTTCATATCACTGGATGTTATGCATTGTACACTCTTCTCTTAGATTCAACCTTCGATAAAGGGGTCATGTGGATTGCTTAATGCTAGCAGCCAATGATTGCGGTTCCACGAGAAATGGTTGTGTGAGAAAAGTTCATGACCAAAAGTTCTTATTTGCCCATTGTAATCAGTGAAATAGAAGTTTGATTGATGATTAATAATGCTTGCTAATTCAAATTCTACTTATTTTAATCAGTCAAACTTCTAGTTAAGCAAGAATTCTTGTCAATAACCCAGCTTCTATTTCAGCAAGCATCATTTTCATCTATAAGTCATCTATTTAGAAAGAATTTCTTTCATCAATCCAATCTATTTAAGAAGCATCATTATCATCAATCTAACTTCTATTTTACCGAACACAGTGGACAAATAATAACTTTTTGGTTGTGAACCTTTTGAGGATTGTCTTATGCACATATTTGTAAACTTTGGACTTCTAAATCGCCGCCAAAAAGATAATCGCAGGGCAAAAGCTTATTCACGAGCACTGACTTAGCAATGGGTGATAGCCTGATAAGGTAGAGCACACTGGAAATCAGCCTGTGGGTATTGTGTAAATTTGTTAGGAGTTAGGGCATAACCGAGTAGACAATTTCCACAGAGTACCGAATCCGAGTATTCGTATGCACTATTTGCCGGATACGAGTACGAACCGAGTACGAACCGGATAGTAGCGACAAATCTGGCCAGCGAGTGCCATCCGTAGGCAAAATAGTTAACCTGCCACATGCACAGCCATGGAGAACTAACTATTGTCAATGCAAAGTCTATAGCAATATCCTTCATATAGCATATTGTCGCATTTAGGCTACATTAAACAATATATTTATTATTTTATAACTTTATTTGTGAAAAAAATGTAAAACCTTGTTATAAAATCTGAAATATGAAGTTTCTTTACTCTCTAGTGTTCACCGGAAAATGGGTGTAACCAATTCAAGCGGGAAAATTACTGATTTGGTTGCTGCTGTGGAAATACAGCCAAAAGAAATTAAAATATATAAATTAACATAATTATTTTAAAGAAAAGTCAATGGAATGTTAAGTTCTTGTTTAATTAATCAATAACTTATAAGTCAGTCCCTTTGTCCTAAATTTATTTTATATAAAATAATTATTATTTCATCAAAAAAAATTATTTTGTCAAAAAGGTTATTTTTAGCTATTTGCGGGTGTAATATTGGCCGAGGCGAATACTTCCAAATAGTCCCATATTCGGCCGAGGCGAATGTCCGAGACGATTTCCGGTTATGCCCTATTAGGAGTGAGTTTCAGACAAAGATGTTTTGTGAACATGGTGTTTATTTTTGGTTGGTGAATGAGATTAAGTAGTAGTAGTTTCAGTTTAACGATACTGTGATAACAGAGATGATTTGCGTCGCCCTCCTCCTTTACTCAGGCTTGGAACTGGCTCTGCCAGAGTGCAACCAGTGGCAGATTTTTAAGGAAATTAAGGAGGACTGTTCCTAGTTCTTGGATGAGTGGAATACCTCCCCAATTGATGTCCAGTTTGCCTACAGTCATAACCAGCATGTGGGGTAAAAATATGGTCAGGTTTGCACCCTGGCTGGACGATTTTCAGACCAAGGACGTTGGCAAAGAGTTTATATAAGTAGAGAGGACTGCAAATAGGCATACTGCCTTTGTTTTTATGGTCCTTTGAGAGTTTATTTATAAATTGTAACAAAATGCACATCTTTATGTTCTTCCAACAATAGGTGATTGTTTGCGATGGGTCACTCGAAGACAATTAAAGCATCTTAACCATTCAAACAGATCTGTCTCAAGACATGAAGTTTTCCTATCGCGTTCTTCTTCTGCTGGGTTTGGGCGTTTTTGCGGCGGTCTCTTTCATCGCGTGGCTCACGATATACGATCGAAAACAACCAATAATTCTTTCCCCGAAAGTGGTTCCTTCCGCAAAACCTCAATCTCGCCGGAGAAAGACAACCGCGGTCACTCCACTCGAGGTTACGCATCCCGATCGACTCATCCAAGAACACGTGAGAAATCAGACTCAAGGGAAATCCAAAACCAACGTTGTGGTATTTCACGAGGCAAGAACACATTTCAAGACGTTCGACATCCTTAGTCAGCTAAATGCGGAGGTTGGCGCTAATGGGAGGATGGGCATCACGCCACCGCAGGGGTCGAGTACTCGGGGGAGTGGCGACGAGCAAGATCTCCCCGGAAAGAGACTCCGAGTAGTCGTTGTGCCCCACTCGCACAATGATCCCGGTTGGCATAAGACCGTGGACGGATATTTCGCTGATCAGACGCGAGAAATTCTCAACAACATGGTGGAGAAGTTGTTGAAGTATCCGAAGATGACGTTCGTTTGGGCAGAAAGCGTCTTCCTCGCTCTCTGGTGGAAGGAATTGGAAGAAAACGTGCGTTCTGACGTCCGACAGCTCATCAAGCGTCGACAGCTAGAGATTGTCGGTGGTGGATGGATTATCACGGACGAGGCGAGCTGCCACTATTTCGCCATCATTGATCAGATGATTGAAGGCCACCGCTGGCTCCGAGAGAACATCGGAGTCATTCCACGAACCTCCTGGTCGCTGGATCCGTTTGGATATTCCTCCTTCCACCCATATTTCTATAAGCTCGTCGGTTTCGAGAACGCTGTCATTCTCCGGGTAAGTGGACACATGAAGTCTCGGCTAGCGGAGGAGAGGGGCATGGAGTTCTTCTGGCGGCAGGTGTGGGACCGGAGTAACAAGACGGATATGTTCACGCTGATGATGCCATACATGTTGTACAACATAAAGTTCACATGTGGACCAGATCCGGATGTCTGCCTACAGTTCGACTTCCGACAGATCTACGGCGAGATGAGCGAGTCTAAGGCCCAACCTATTCACGAGGGAAACGTCGACCGCATGGCAAAACTACTTCTTGGGCAGTACCAGAAGAAGGCCGCCCTCTATCGGCACGGGGTCGTCCTTGTCCCAATTGGTGATGACTTCCGGTACGACCGGAGTGAAGAGTGGGACCAGCAGTACAGGAACTACATGTTTCTGTTTAACCACATCAATGCGCAGAAGGACTGGAATGTGGAGATACAGTTTGGCACGGTGCAGGATTATTTCGATAAAGTGAAAGAGGTGTTGGGTGAGACGAATAAACGACCAGAGGACTACTTTCCTACACTGTCCGGTGATTTCTTCCCATACACGGACCACAGTGACGAGTACTGGACCGGGCACTTCACAACACGGCCGTACAGCAAGGCGCTGGGTCGTGAGCTCGAGGTGTATCTGAGGGCTGCTGAGATCCTGAATACGATGTGTCTGGTGGTGCAGAGGACACAGAAAGAGGGTGAGCTTTACAATGGGCAAGAGGTTCTCGGTCAACTAGAAGTTGCGCGTCAACATCTTGCGCTGTTCCAACATCACGACGGAATCGCGGGAACGTCAACCGTTTGGGTCGTACAGGATTTCGAGCAAAGACTTTCTCAGGGGCTCCACCTGGTGAGAAGCGTCATCAACAGCACGGTTTCATATCTAATGAGCAACAGCGTCAAGAAACCGGTCGCCATTCGAGTTCTTGACTCGTTGAACGAGCGCATCACATCGCCATCCTTGGCTCAGAAGATACATCTGCAGGAAAAGAGAGTCCGTCTGGTTGTGTTTAATCCGATTGCTCGGCGACGCCTCGAACTCATTCAGGTGACAGTAGACAGTAAGCTGATCGAAGTATTCGACGGTGATGGTCGGCTCGTCATGAGTCAGCTGAGTCCGGTGTTTACGAATAATCGCAAGGAGTCTTCGTCAAGTTTCACGCTGTCGTTCTTGGCCGATCTTCCCGCGCTTGGATTTTTAACATTCCAACTCGTTCCCACCACATCTCAGAGTGGCTACGTTGCAAAAGTGACGACGTTCTCCGGGCATAGTCTACAGCAAGGAAACAATGATTTGGTTACCATAGAGAACGATATCCTCCAGGCGAACATCTCGCTGCGGAAGGGTCAGCTCTATTCACTTGGTTTTAAAGAAACCGGGGCGAAAGTGCAGACGAGTCTCAAGTTCCTCTTCTACACCTCGCGACGCAGTGGGGCATACATATTCGCTCCTGAGGGCCCGGCCAACGGGAAGAACTTCGCCCAACCTCTGCGCATCTCGTTGGTCACGGGTCCAGTCTACTCGGAGGTACAAATAGAGCATGCGTGTGTAACCCAGATCCTGCGACTGGTGAACTGTTCCGGTCCTGTTGGATCCGTTCTCCAAGTCGACAACATCGTAAGCATGACCACAGAGGAGTACGACGAACTGGAACTGATCATGCGTCTGGACTCTTCGGTGAAGAGCCAAGATCTCTTCTACACGGACCAGAACGCGTTCCACACGATGAGGCGACGTCGCCTTCTTAACTTTCCTCTTGAGGCGAACTACTACCCGGCGTCCTCCGCCATTTACATTGAAGACAAGAGACTCCGCCTTTCGGTGCTCACTGCTCAACCGATTGGGGTGAGCAGTCTCAAACCGGGCTCAATCGAGGTGATGCTCGACCGGAGGCTCAAGTACGACGACAACCGTGGTCTCGGCGCCGGCGTTCAAGACAATAAGGTCGTTTTAAGTCGTTTCTACATCTTACCAGAACCGGTTCATGACGCTCCTCTGGACGATCCAAGCCTCCTGTCGCTGCCCACAACCCTATCGAACGTTCTCTCGGATGCGATGCGTAACTACCCCATCGTCATGATGTCCAACTACAAGGGCAAGCTACCTACCCTCGAATTGATAGAGTCACCTCTGCCCTGTGATGTAATTCTCGTTAATCTCAAGAGTTTCGCCAATGCATCGAATTCGAATTTGGCCGCGCTGATTCTTCACAGGCAGGGATACAGCGTGAGTTATCTGTCCCCAGGTGCAGGCAACGAATGTGGGAAGATCGGAGATAGCATCCGCCCCGGTCGGATGTTTCGGATGATGAAGGTGAGGGATGTGTACGAATCAACCCTGTCGTTTCAGCGCAGGAAGCATAAGCTGAATCTCCGAAAGCCACTGAAGTTGGAGCCGATGGAGCTGTATGCGTACGAAATGCTCTATGAGTAGCTGAGGATCCACCGAAACTTGTATCGGCTTGGGTTGTTTTGTTTCTTCCGGTTAGTTTCTGTATTTGGTTGAGATGTAATCACTTCCTATTAATAGTATTGATGAACCGAAGCTCGGCTCGGAACTTCACTCGGCCCGTGTGTCACAGTATTCAGCAGAACTCGACCTCAGACAAACGATGATTTCAGATTTTCTGTTTTGAAAACGAAAATTGGGTTTTACAAAACGACAATTGACCTAACTAAGAACTAATACTGTTACTATTAGTACTTTCAAGTTGCTACTTTCAAGTTGCTACACTACTTCCTACTAAATTAAGGCAAAATTTTAAAATTCATAAAAATTGTGCACTTCTACAGTAATAATCAAGAGATTATTGACCTAACTAAGAACAAATACTGAGACATTTTTTAATCTTCCAAACTCGGACTCAGCAAAGTTCAACTCAGCAAGATATTCAAACTTGTTTCATCCCTAATAAATAGGCAGCAACAAGTTGAGAATCTTATTACTATTTAGGGATGAACCGAAACTCAGCTCGGATGCTCGACTCCACCGAGTATTGTAGTACTCGGCATTGCTCGATTTCGGGCAAACACTCCGTGCAGCGTGTTTGTAAATCGTCAAAAATACTTGATTCGGAAAAATTTTCAAACTGAAAAATCAAAATTAAGAGGGTCAGACTTTTTAAATAATCAGTACTCTGACTAAGTACTACTCACTCGTGGAAATCGGTGCTCGACAGAAAATTGACACTCGGTTCATCTCTATTGCTATTATGCTCCCTATCAATACCAGAAAATTTCTTGAGTCCATGGCATGTGTTTTTGCCTGCCAGGCCTGACTGATACTTATTCGGGGTCTTGAGAAACCCGGAAAGGACCTGCAGTCATCAACTTCTCAGATATTTCCTGAACAGTATTTTCCAAATCCTCATCATGACAGGATTAGCCTGCAGGACGTTTGGCGTAACTTGTTTGTCGTGTGTCTGTATTCATGACATTTGAAGCTGCTCTTTTATACTCAAGAGCTGGACTTTGTCCTTTTGCAATTCACAATATAGCTTTAAAAAAATATGACTGGTTAAATTTAGGTCAAAACTAAAAATACTACATCTGGAGAAAATCACCCTTTGCATATTCATATAATTTTAATTTGGTAATTTAAGTTTTTATATTTTATATTTATGTAATTTACTTTTGCTTTTTCTTGACAGAATATGAAATTTGTATATGCATGTGATTTGCATATTCATGTAACTTCCTTTGCGTAGTATGCAAAGGAAGTTAAGGAATGTTAAGGAAGTTACATGAATGTTATTCTTGTAAGAATATGAAATTTGGATATGCATGTTCGTGTAATTTTCGTTTGCATATTCATGTGATTGCAATTTGGTAATTTCAATTTGTATATTCATGTAATTCCCATTCATATTATTGTAAAAATATAAAATGCATGTTATCTGCATATTCATGTAGTTTTCCTATCCATATTCTTGTAGAAATATAAAAGTTGGATATTCATATAATTTGCACATTCGTGTAATTTAACTTCATATTCATGTGATTTACCTATGCATATTAGTTGTAATTCCCTTTGGATATGTGCATGCAATTCACTGATTCCCTTTAACTTCCATTCATGGTGTACGATGTGCTAATGGTTTTTTATTGGGACACTTGCCTACTTCCTTACTAATTTATTTTTGGGTTTTGTAGAGGTTTCATTACTTTGTTTGATTCATCTTGTAGTACAGGGGGTCATTGCATAATTGGGTAACGCTGGAAATTACCGTTTTAGATGGACCCACCCTGTAGCATTGCATGGATCTAACCCACTAACCGCTACGTAGGCTGACGTGTCATTGTTTTAAATAATAATCAGTGTAGTTTTGCAATGTAAAGGTGCAATTACATCTCATGCAATTCTGTTTATTTGTATTAATTATGTTTTAAGTGCAGTAAGAAATTTATTTTAATGCATTTGTGCATTAATAATCAAAATATTGCTAGGGCTATATGCTATCTAGTTCGTCCCGTGGACGCCTTCTGTGGCACAGTCTAGAAGTTTTGCCACTGTGGGTCACTCCAGCGGGCAACTCAGCCCCGTATAGGACCGACAATTCTTCCTTAAACTATGGCGCTTTGTAAATACTTGATTATAATTAAGGCGATATTGTGATTGTTGTTTGCGGAATTACATTTATATAACGAACGGTGGCTCGTTGACAATGTGTGCAAGTGTTGAACTGTTAAAACAACAATGTGTAAAATTGATATTCGATGTCTAGCAACATGAAATAATGTTTCTAAATCTCGATCGTATTTCGATGAGATTATATCTGATGCAAGTTAAGTGATCTTTGCAGCAATCGTCACACAAGAGATTCGTTTGTTATTTGATTCTTTGCTGTGCCCCAAGCACTTGGAATTGTGGCCTATATACTTTTTGAACGAATGAATGAGTAATAATTCGCGTTGATTAGATACCATTAAAACCAGGGCTGCAAACCCTCATGTTGGTGTTTTGGTTTTTTGCTTTTTTTTACAAAAACCAAAACAACGAAAAATGGCAGTTTTTGGTTATGTGGTTTTTTTAAAACGTTTTTATTCAATTTACTATTATTATTATTATATTACTAATCGTGTGTTTTTCATGCCGTGCTTGATGGTTTTTATAACAAACTGTTGTGACAAAATCCAAAGGAAAACTAAGAACAGAAAACCCAAATAAAACAACACACAACTTTTGTTTTTTTAAATCTTGGTTTTTGCACCCATGATTATAACTGGTTGATCAAAATTAATTATATATGATAGGCGAAAAGTTGGGGTTGATTGCTGATAATTTTATAATAGCGCTGATGTAGACTCCAAATCAGGTATACGATTTATGAGGAACTAGAAGTAGGCTAGATTGAGTAGGAACAACTTCAGCATTTACGAATCTTGCAATCAATTAACCTGATGTAGCGCCTCTTTAGGGATCTATTCAGAGGTAACCACAGAATGTTGTTAGCAACGTCAACGGGTGATAATAATTTGTTACGTATGCGCTAGATATTAATACATATCGTAATTGTAATACCAGCATTTCTATAGCGCCCACAAAAGCGGGAACCAGCTTATGCACAGGCGCTTAATCAAAGCAGAATCAATAGGCACAGAGTCAAAATCCAGAGAGTCAGACAGACGGCTAAGGCGGATGGTGTCTGGAGTTAAAAGGTAGGGCGAAGGGGAGGATTCAGGATAGAATTTGTGAAACATGTGGTGAGATCAGAGGTGCAATACACCAAGATTTTTTAAATCTAACTTTTTTGTTTGTTTTTAGTTTTCCCTTGGATTTTGTGACAACAGTATTGTTATAAAAAGCATCAAGCACAGCATGAAAAAGAGCTCCAACTCGTTTTTATGATTAATTTAGGTTGATTTCGGACTGAATAACACACACAATTATATTATATTACACATTAGTAATATAATAGTACTATTAGTAAATTTAATAAAAAATATTTTAGAAAAAACTGCCATTTTTAGGAACTTTTGTTTTTTTGTAAAAACCAATAACCAAAAATCCAACATGTTTGCAGCCCTGGGTGAGATGGTAAGAGGTGAGGCGTTGGTGAGTTTGTGCGATGGATCTGATGTTTGTCTTAACGCTGGAGGGAGTTTGTTCCAAAGAGGCGGAGCAGCAGTGGGCCTAGATATGGAACGATTTGCAAATTTGATGATGAGGTGACGGAAGGGCGAAGCAGTGTAAGGGTGGAAGAGGAACGAGTTGAACAAGCTCGTCAATTACACAACTATAAAATGAGCAATCGTGAGCAACTGAACTTTTGCGGCTTCAGCCCCTGGCTTCGGCCTCAGAATGGCACACTATAAATTACTTACAGTATGCGATAGGTTCTAAATAAGACATCTGAACAAGAGGATTAACGTTCCGTTGGGATGGTGTAGGCCTATACTTGTACTCGGAATTGTAGCTCAACAGTGACTAGACGTGGTCGACCACATAATTATTAGATTGTTCCAAAACCTTGACATTTGGGAAAGCACATTTTTGAAATGGCTGGTTCCGTTGCAAATGCATTTTTTGCCCATAGTAACATGTATATATAGATGGCCAGCATGTCATAAATCGATAACAAGCGCGTAGGGCCGAAACATCCGGTGTCTCTAATAATCGAAAATAACCGACAAATATCAAAGAAATTGCTCTGATACCGTGATACGGCAAATGACCAAGAACGTTAGCCTAAGACGGAGACCAATCCCAAGACCTTTGCTTTAAGACCAAGACCAACGCAGTCAAGACCAAGACCGATGGTCCAAGACCAAGACCGATGTATTCGAGACCAAGACCGAAACCGCAGTATTTCGGTCTCGAGACCAAGACCGCGGTCTTGAGACCACATCCTTGGTTCTGGCTATCTTAAAAGGTTGGTGTCCACGCCATCTGTTGTAACAATATTTTTTACACTGAATCTGCATTCATTTTGAGATTTTATATAGGAACTCTTCCAGCGAAATACTCAGCAGTGCTCCCAGCCCAGCCACGGTAAAAAGAAATGACTTCAACAGTACTGCCTATAAAAGGTAGAAAAAAGGTTTTCGCGAGGGGGAAGACGGAGGGTAACCGGGAGTTTATTCCAGATGAATGGGCAGACGGCCGCAGACCATTGAGAAAGCTCGACGCAGCATTTGCCTAACTTCATCGATAATTTGGTTTTTGAATTTACGGCATCATTTTAAAATGTACTATTTAAATCTAAGTTGACAGTGTCACTGGTCGTACTTTGCCAGTCCCAGTCCCAAGCCTGGATAAAGGAGGGCGACGCTAACGGTCTCTATTACCACACAGACTGCGACGCTAACAATTGTAACAACCAGCAATATTCTTTTAACAAAGAATCATTATTTCGTCGATTGCTTAGTTCATCGCTTTCAGAATCTTTTTGGCCAAGGAACCCTTCTGATCCCAAACTTTTTGGCGGAACCCCCGTCCAAAACTAAACATAGGTTTACTCTGTTGCAGGTACAACCGCTTGAGAATGCAGACAACTATACGCTTAAGCTTAGATTAGACCAATAATTAACCCAAATATCGATGATGATGACATAAGAATTTTCCTTCATATTAAGTTATGTTAAGCAAACGCTTCCTTTGTTCTCATAGAAAGTTTTCCGCGCGAACCCTAGTCTTCACCTCACGGAACCCTGGCTTAGTTAATGAATTTAAGACACCCTCTGAAAAAGTAATATTTTAAATATAAGTTGACAACAACAACATTGTACGTATGCTTCCTGGGAATTGCCTAAGTCTCAAATTAACCTAACCTCCATTCGGTGAATATGCGTTCAAAGTTATCCTGACGATTGCCCGTATGTCATTTTATCCATTACAAAGCCGACCACAGACATCGTCCGCAATGTATCAGAAAAGACCATCACTGATTGGCTGACACGCTGTGGCTTCATATCCCTTCCAAATAAGTCCCAGGCTCAACGTTTGTAAATGGCCAGATTGTAGCCATTCATTTTCCATTAGGGCATTTGTATTAGGAGCTATTTTGCTCATTCTTATGAACACTGCCTGATAGAAGGAAACTCGTCTATAAGTCGATCGGGTGCAACTTGTACATCACGATACCGTAGCTATGTATAAGCCGCACCTAATTCAATACACCGTTGATGTGTGGGTGACCATTATAATATTTGTATGTCTTCCTATTTGTTTTTCTGTGTGTTCTCGTGTGTGTGTCTCAGACACTCTTCATGTTTGCCTTTGTGTGTATCTGTCTATCTGTCTCTAGGCGTATTATATGCGTCTTGTAAGTCTGTGAATCTATCTGCAAGCCTTGGTTACCTAGAACAAACCTCCACAAAAGTCTATGAATTTGAAAACATAGCAGATGCCAAACTCCTTGTCTCCATTTTACACAACCATTTGCATGTTCTTCACCAACTCCTACCTCCACTCCATCCCCAATCCATTCGCCAATTAAGACATGAAACACACGACCATGTCCACCCACCAAAAGACAACAATCAATTTATCTCCAGATCATTATACAAAAGCATTTACTGGTTCGTTATTAATTTTAACTACTTTTAATGATCACTCGTGTCTATAAGCATTACGTTACGTTACTGTCAGATTGTGTTATTTCCAAATAAACGAATACCTCATCCCTATATCTTTCGACGTATAGGCCATGTGTATAAAGTTGTATTGATGGATTCTATAATACGTGCCAAATCCAAGTAACGAAGCGCTGACTGACTGTAACGTACTGCACCCGATGCGATCGTCTTCGCCAGTCGAGGCGTCATTTCTCTAGTCCGACCCAACGAAGACAGGTGATAATCCGTTTCACGTCCACTTCCTCCTCCTTCCACCTTCCTTCATTCCTCCACCGGAACTTAATCGCCCGACATCACCGGCGAGATGAGGATGATGTCGCCTGCTACAGAGGCAGAGGGGAGATGGAGGTACAGCGGCAGGTGCATTGCTGTTGTTGTCGCTGACTCCCTTTGACATCTCGCTCAAAGTGCCGCCGAAGCTGCCATAATTATTCTCAATAATTGATAGCGCCCATTTCCTCGTTCAATTTCCCCTTCGCTCGCCTCCTTCCCTATCCGCTCTTCCGGGCGCCGGGGAAGATCTTCCCTTGCGGCTCCTCCCTCCTGGGGCCGGCCGGATGTCCCCGACCATCCCCTTGCGTCCTCAATGCACGCGCTGATAGGTTCCTCAGGAGAGAGGGTGGTTTGTCAATCGCCCTTTCTTCCCGGAAGGGGCTTAAGTCGTCACCAGCGCCAGCTTCAATGACCGCCACAGAATTGATGCAAAACGAACAGTCGTTACTCGTACGGCGTTGGGTGGTTGCTTGTGCTTGCCTTAGACTCACTTGATAGATTCTGTCTTCAAATAAAGAGGCTGAGAAATTCGTTGACATGTGAGCAGGTTTCTCTTCTATTCCTACTCTTTGAGACTCTTAAGTTTGAAGTTCGTTCGTGCTTCTGTTCATCTGTTCATTTGTTCATCTGTTCATCTGGTCATTTGTTCATTTGTTCATCTGTTCATTTGTTCAACTGTTCATCTGTTCATCTGTTCATTTGTTCATCTGTTCATCTGTTCATTTGTTCATCTGTTCATCTGTTCATTTGTTCATCTGTTCATCTGTTTATCTGTTCATTTGTTCATCTGTTCATTTGTTCATCTGTTCATTTGTTCATCTGTTCATCTGTTCATTTGTTCATCTGTTCATTTGTTCATCTGTTCATTTGCTCACTTGTTAATATGTTCCATTTTTGTTCAAAGCGCTCAGTTAAATCAAAGTTAACTTCGTTAGAATAACGACAAATATAATGAGCCAACCCACGAACTGTCCAAAGGTTCACCTCTTGCTATCTGTCCAAAGGTCATTCACTGAAAACTGAAAACACTGCGTTCAACAAATCATATCCCGATTCCAACTCTTGCCCGTATACCTTCCGTTTTGAACACGATTCACTGTACTCGTATGATGGTCTGTCTGCCTGCCTGCCTGCCTAACATCCCTGACTCTCTCTAGATCTCAACCTGGAACCTATTCTGTCCTTACCTTCCCATGGATTTTGCTTTGACTGTGAATTAATTTGTGACTTCTAATGCAAAAGGGAGCAGCTAGGGGCTGATCCCAATTGGTGATTTCCGGCAAATTTCAAAAATGTCTGATTTGATCAAAACTTTCAGCGCAGTTAATTGAATACAAAAGTTGAAATTAAACAGTTTACTACATGCATGCTTTGCTTCTTTCTCCCAGTCTGTGTAAACTAGGCATGGAATTAATTAAACTAAACTCAGAAATGAGATGGCTAATACTGCAATACCGTGGTCTAAGCAGAAGGGAGTTACTATTCGACCGAATACCAAGTAGCCATTTGGCCCACTATTCGGCTCCAAAACGAATACGAAGAAATATACGGCACGTCCCTAGTAGCAACCGAGAGCGCCCCAAAATAAAGCTGCAGTTAGGCTACTATAAAGGAGATTATCCAGGACTTAGTCCATGAGATCAGTTGAAACTGTAACAGAAGCCCTCTTTGTATTTCTTTCTTCTCAGAGGGTGAGGAGCTCCCTCTATTCCAGGGTCCTACATTCGACCTCTGCTCCCCATTCGTCAATGTCACGTGATCGCAGGATTCGAAACCAGAACTATCGTACGTCGACCAACGGCCTTGTAATTGCGGAGACTGTTCGTGAATACGCCTCTTCTACCGCATCCTCTTCCTCCTCCGCCTCTTCCTCCTCTTCGAGCCATGGAGAAGGAAGTCTGGGAAAAAGCGATCTGTGGAGTGCTCATCCAGACAGGTAAATGATCATTATGGAGGAATGGCAGTGTGTTGCTGGCTTGGGACTGGCATTGCCAGAGTCTTGCGCAGTGCATGTGTCATATGTTGCGATCGATAGTTATATATAACTCTTGAGTTTAGCGGCAGGTTGTGGGTATAATTACAACCATCCACCAAATGGAACCACTTGTACTTATTGGCTAATATCAACCTTTTAAATGACGATAGTCACATTTGTTATCACTTTGTCATTAAAAGAACAGCAATTTACCACATCAATAGACGCTTTAAAAATAATCTTCTGTCTCGGACTACATATTGCATGATTCCTTGCACTGGCTTCCCATCTCGCAGCGCATCAGCCATAGAATAGTCTGCGCAGGTCTGGGTGTGTACTGTTGTTCCGACCTATTTGCTGGAGCCTTGCTTCAATGTTTCCGCTTTAGCTGGCCGTCGAGCTCTTCGTTCTTCCTCTGGTGGCAAACTTCTGGTGCCCCATGCAAGCACCTCGACCAAACAAACTCTGTCTAATAACAAGGATCAATTATTTCGCCTACGTGTTTTCACCCGCTGGAATAGCTTTCCCTTCCTCTACGGAAGGAGCTGCTCTCTCTCCTCTGCTGCCTTCCGGAAGCGCCTGAAGACTTTCCTTTTCTCTGTTTAGCTTTGTGTTAAGTCGTGAGCACCTCTGAATGAGTGGCGCTATATAAGTGCTCCGTTGCATAACATTGCATTACATTATATTGGCGTCGCCCTCCTAATTTATTCAGACCTGGGACTGGCATTACAGGAGTGCGAACAATGGCGTAGTTTTATTAGATTACTTTTTTATTTCGCAGTTCAACGACGTCGTATGGCAAAAAAAGTCTGCGAGTGAAAACAATTGTCTAGGTCCTAGACTCTAGGAACTAGGTTTAATCATGTCCTTACAGTTCTTTATTTGCAAAATCTAAACAAGAAGTCTGCTATAGTTTTCCTGTGAGCTCTTTCACGGTGTATTTCACCATGTTCTACGACCTGTGACGTCGGACATGACCTCTCAGGCTGTGAATCTATAAGTATGACCTCTCATAGCTTGAATCGACGTCGCAATGGAAAGAGGAAGATGAGATGAAAGTCTGTATCCCCACGCCAGCGACACTCCACAGCTCAGCTTCTTCTGTCTGGAAACAAAACATTATTATTATTAATTTGTGTGCAGAAGGTTTGAACAGATGGCGCCCTCAAACCAAGTCATGATCAGATGAATACTGAATAGCCAGACAAGTATTCCATCAAGAGTGATCCAGACTTAGGAAATAGTTAAAGAAAGCTATTGCTTCCGTCTGTCTGTTTGTCTGTCTTGCATGTATGTACGTCCTTCTGTCTGTCTGTCCGTCTGTTTGTCTTGACTGTCTGTCCGTCCGTCCGTCTGTCTGTCTTTTCCTTGTCTGTCTCTCTCCCGCTCGTAATGGTAAGTTCGCAATTTCTACAGCGCTAGTCAATAGCAAAGCGCAGGTCACCAACTTTTCACAAGCTCAACATCGAGACAGTTCCGTCATTGTACTTATCCTTTCTTAAACTCTGCCCAATACTTTCAATATTTAGTCACAAACGACAATCGATCAGTAAACCACAATTAGCCTACTACAATAAATGCTTAATTACCGGTATACATGGTAACCACAATCGATCAGATGATAAATGATAATGGTCCACTTTTGCTATGTTCAGAGGCATGGGCGTCCGCAGAGACCCCCTCCCCGAAGTCACTGGAACAACTTCATCCAGTTTCCCTTCCTTCCCGTTTTTAAACTCCCATAATTTTTTAAATTCCTCTAACAACGGTATATCCCCTTCCCATATTTCTTCTTGAATGGAGCGTTGGCTCTTAGGTATACATGGCGTAGGCCTATAATCTCCTCACAGGCCCATAGCCAAAGGTCAAAGTAAAGACGAAGCAGAACCCACTCTTCAACTCTTCCCATTACCGACCTCTGCCCTGCCTTACCGTCCTCTCCACTTCCATATTCTAGCCTTCCATCCCTCGTTGCCCTTACCTTCCTCATTCCGCTCACACCTCATTCCCTGCCTGGATAATGGATAAAACATTGGGCGCATAGCTGAGGAACCGAGTTCGAAATCCGTATCCCCGGTAAGGTTGACCAGACTTCTTTTGCTAGGCGGCGAAGTTGGTTCAATTAGATGTAGGGCTGTAATATTATTATAGCGCTATGGCGTCCTGCATTGCTACAGTTAACAACGACGTCGTTAGATGGCGGCACATGGTAACAATTGATTACATAGGCTCAGATGGGAAACAGAGTTATTTTATATTGTATTATGCTATAATGACATGTGACTTACTTATAAATTGCATTATATTGTATACTTTCATATTTCGAAATAACTTTTCGGTGAATGACCGAATTAAATAGTTATTACCGTTAGTAAGATTTGTCATTGAACACTTTTTTAGATGCTCAGACACGCTATAATATACCTCCGGATAATACGTCGTTATTGCTATCTCATCTGCAGGCTAAGATCAAAGCATTTACTTACTTGTCAGCTTAATACCTGATACGTACATTAACCACGGTTGCGTGATGCCGATGTTACTGGCTCTCGGCCTAGGCTGGTGATCAGATTAATCCCTGATCCGCTATCCCTGATTTTAGTACGAGAAGCTACGGGAGACGCTACGGGAGACGCTACGGGAGACGCTACGGGAGACTACGGCTTCTCATTCTCCCAAGTGGTTCTCTACTGAGGGAGAAATTCAAAACAAAAATAAAACAGCCTAGGCCTACTACGTTCCGAGCGTGCTAGTTCGTAACATTCCCTTCTGGGGAATCTCTGCAGAGTGGGTCTTCGGCTGTTTGCTAGGGTGCTCAAAGGGAGACAGTCTAGAAGTTGAATGAAAACCTCTGATCAGCCAAAAAAACATGTTTTTACAAAGCAGAAGCTTGTTTTTACAAAGCAGAAGCTTGACAGGTAGTGTTAGACCGTAAGACAGTGCTGTGACAGCGGGTCACTTAAACTCCACCCACCGGCCGCATGCGGCCGGTGGGTGGACATTAAGTGACCCGCTCGGGCTTGCAGAATTAGTAATTTTAAAAATGAAGTAAAGACAAGTCACTTGCCTGTTTTCATACTTGGCTCATCAACATGGCGATAATCATCATTGTCATTATGTAACTATCATCACTATCCTCAAAAATAATCACCATGAACATCGTCGTCGTACCCAGTTTATTTTGTCAGAGGCGGTTTGAATTGCTACATCCACATGGTAGGCCTAAAGCTGATCCGATTTCAGACCAAACGTCAGGTTCCTCAATACATTTTAACCGCGCTTCGTAGGTTGTTGTAGTGCGATGGTAGGTCTACAGCAGGCCTTCGATTTTCGCCCTAGAAACGCATTCCTTAGTATTCAGAAATTTGCAAAACAAAATAGTTCATGGCGATGTCCATGACATCAGGATGCCAAATCTGTAAAAATATTGACTTTATCTGCAGAAATAGAAAAGTTTCTCAGTTCCCCGATTTCCGGGGTTTCGGGTTCCCCGATTCCCATTTCCCCGGTTAACCAATTAACAGCATAGGTAGTAGCAAGAACAGCAAATATTAAAAAAAATTTATTACGATTTATTTAGCGCAGTAGGCTGTCGTGACTCAGAATAACAGCGCTAATTAAATAGTAAAAAAATAAAAAATAAAACTCAATAATTGAAAAGGCCATTTACTACAATCCAATAACACATACAATATAATTGAAATAAGAAATTTGATTTATCATCCGGAAGGTGGCTATTAACCTATTACTGTGACTACGACTAAGACCAAAAAACTTCTATGGCGCCGCCGTAATAGTGCAAAGGACATCAACCGACGGTGCAACAAAACAAATCCGAAATCAGGTCAGTCCTAAGAGACAGAAAGACAGTCTAAGGAAGATAGGCAAGGATAAATGAAAAGGTTTTAAGCCGCGACCGAAAAGAAGCCGAAGACTCGAACGGCGTGAGGTAATGAATTCCAGCACTTTGGACAGGCAACAGAGAAAGCTCGCATACCAAGACTTCTCCTAACAGGAGGTATAGCAAGGGACAAGAAATCGGAAGACCTAGTCGAGTGATGATGACCCAGGGAATAAGCAAAGTGCATAGGTACCCCGGCTGACAAAAAAATGTCTTATAGGTAAATTCACCAATTTTAACCTATAAATACTGTCTGATTTCTACCAATTTTAACCCATTCCAGGACTGCTTTACTATGCCTATTTTATGCTTGTAGGTGATTGGTAAAAATTAAATTCATCAAATTGTTTAAAAACCCGCCCTTTAGTTCAGCTTGGACTAGATTCAATTTTGAACTCAGCGTGTGTGCTGCTTCACCTCTGAAATTATTTACTGGTCGGTCGAGTATTCCATTTAGCCAGCGTTTCGAGTTAGGCCGTTGTTTTGTAACAATCATGCCCGTTTGCTTATTTGATATTAGCACAGGCTTCAGTTGACGCGAATGAAAATGGCGGTTACTATTATATCGAGTCTTGGTTATATCTTTTCCTATATATTCTCCAGATGACGTGCATTGGTTCCCTTACCCGCAGCATATGACACACCCGATTTCCGCCTTTTTTTGTTCCTGTCTCACTGGTATACCTTACAAGATCGCTGCTTCTTGACCATCATGAGTTACTTCTCCACTGTCGCTGGCGTCTATTATGGAGCCTTTTCAGTGGCTAACCTTTCAGTCTGGAGTTGGCTGAATATGGCACGACAGCTAAGTGCCTCAGTAGTCAATGACTGATGTGATTGTGGCTATTCATTGTATTCAGATATGAAACAGGTTTCCTTTTAAACTCCCCAATTACTGACTCCCTTCCGTGACAGTCTGGAGTTGGTTACAAATGGCACTTAAAATATATGCCTAAAGTCAGTTATCAACGACTAGTGTGATGAGGGTCTTTAAATATTAAGCTAGGGTTCCTTTGAAACTCCGGAATTGATACCATATCTGATCCTATGAAAATTTGATTTTGTTTTGTTTTTATGCGTTAAAGCATAATATTATTTAATAGGTTGTCTGTATGCTGGTCTGTCGCAGGTTCCACTCTCGCCACTCCTTCTTCTTGATGACGAGAGTATCCGCTCGGTTCTTTCCTCTACCACCAAGCTCAGCAACACGACTCACTTGATGGTTTTAATATGTATATTTAATTATATATATACAAACCATTCATCCTATCTACACTTACTGGAGTTATTAGTGTCTTTTTCGAAATGTTTCCCTGGTTTACGTTGGAGACGGGATTCCCAACTACGTTGATTACCCTTTTCGTCAGAACGACCTAGCGTCTCCCCCAGTTCCGAAACAAGTCCCCATTTCCTTGCTTGCTACGCTATATGAATCCTTCTAGAGGCGATTTCCTTCGCCATCCCAAACGCAAAACTCGTATCTCTATAGGACGACAGGTCACCTGCAGAAACCCTTACTAAACCCTGGTTGGTCGGGTTTTGGCGTCCCTAGCGTAACGTCAGATTCCTAGGGGCGTCCAGTTACTGTTTGACTAGCGGCTGCTATTTAATAAGGCTGGGCCTTATTAGTGTCATTGAATTCCATTACTACAGTTATACCGCCTAACAGAGTGCGCCGTTCGTATCGGAATTGTCCACTATTCATGATCCGTGTCAACCAGTCGGTCCAGGCCAAATCTTCAACTGATTCATGAGTCTCTTGTCTGTGGGTCGTAGAGATGGAAGGGGTAGGCGTCCGCCTCGAGGTGTCGGGTTTCGCTGCTTGACACTCCGTTAATATTTGCATATTCCTTGGTGTCTGTATTGAGGCCTTCTGCTTCAGGCGATGCCCATTGATGTCTCCCATCTCATGTGTCAGGTAGATATTCTCATCCGTAGTCCTGCTACGCTTCTGCTGTCGATCGATGACTTTTATATAGCGCCATCGTCGCGCGTCACATGGTCTGTTTTGGGTCTCTGTTAAAAATATTTTTGACGACGCTTCATATAACGACATAGCAAAACAATTTAAAGGTGCTCAAGGCCACTTCGAACTAACATGATCCACGAGTTAACATTGAACGAATATGTGCTATAATGCATAATTACGATTAGAGTCGCACTATTCCTTTGTCCAGAAGTCATAAAAAATTTCGTTTTTATTAAGTTATCACACATTCAATACGAGTCTGGGTAATTTTCCTCCGGAAAATTCCCCCCGGAAATTCCCCCAAATCACCCACAGGAAATTTCCCCTGGAAATATCTCCCCGAAACTAGGAATTCCCCGAAAATTTCCCTCGCAATTTAAAATATTTTCACAAAGATAGACACAGTATTTAAAAATTATTAATACAAGTCCTATGAATAGGAATACAAAATGTATTCGTATTCCAAAAACCCATATTCTGGACTCTGCGATTGAGATAATCACAAAGATTTCGGCTGCGGACAAATTGTCATTACAAATCATAAGAAATAAAATATGGTGTTTTAGAAACTTATGTTCTGAGCTATGCCTTTGAAATAGTCTAAAAGGTTTCGCTTTGAAAATCTTCGACGATGGTGCAGATGTGACCATTGCAAGCTTTATATTTCTTTCTTTGAGATTGAGGCTTGTGACCACCAAAGAACTGCTCTTGACTGCCGCATTATTCAGGTGTTGCTCTATTTTGAGGATGATGAGGAACTTGCAAAGGTTCGGGTGTTGTTATGTAAGCAAGACGTCGACGGGTGTTTTTGCACTTTTTGTGTAAGCACTAAATGGCAAAAATTGTGAATTAGATCGAATCTGGACGTTTAGCATGATCTCCTGTTAAATCAATCGATGTTTTCTTCTAGTGCGATGATTCTGTCTTTTGGCGACGGATACTGTGGTCCATCTGAGACCAGTTGTACCCTACGAGGAGGAGCAGAGGGAGGAGGAGTATCGAGAGCAATGGCAGGAGGGGGTGTCGACAGCACGAACGACGTCACAGGGGGTCAACAAGGGTCAGGCATGGGCTCAGGTGGAGTGCGTCGGTCAGTCAAGAGGTCGACGTACAAACACGTACCCCATAGAGAGAAACCGGCGCATCTTGTGGCCAGGAGGAACGCCAGAGAGAGAAGGAGGGTACAGGCCGTTAACAGCGCCTTCGTTCGCCTACGAAGACATATTCCTTATGGGAACAAAAACAAACGACTGTCAAAGGTAGGACTACTGCAAACCGCAGAAGGTAATTCATTAATTAATTCATTCATTCACTCACTCACTCACTCACCCACTAACTAACTAACTAACTAACTTATTTACTCACCCACCCATTCGTTCATTCATTACGAAGATTTATATAGCGCCCCTTCAAGGTAAGTACTCTCCCGATCACAGAACGCCTGAAAAGAACAGTTTGAAGGCGGGTATTAAACGAGTCAGAGTGGACCCTGGGTAATAAGCGCAGAGCCAACGGGAGCCTGTTCCAGGGCGATGGGTTGACTGAAGAATAGATTTCGTAATGGTTGATTGAAGAATAGATTCGTAATGGTTGATTGAAGAATAGATTCGTAATGGTTGATTGAAGAATAGATTTCGTAATGGTTGATTGAAGAATAGATTCGTAATGGTTGATTGAAGAATAGATTCGTAATGGTTGATTGAAGGATAGATTTCGTAATGGTTGATTGAAGGATAAATTTTTTAATGGTTGATTGAAGGATAGATTTCGTAATGGTTGATTGAAGGATAGATTTCTTGTATTCGATATGTTGATTGAAGGTGAAAACACTGCGAATAGCCATCGATTACATCGGTCACTTGCAAAGAATGATCGATGATTTTGACTGCAATAAGCAGGACCTGATTCGCTCCTATAATAGGAGACGACCTCATCTCCAGAACCAAGACATGGGTAACAATGGCAGCAACACACAATTGCTCGACTGTGAAAACAATTCCTCTACTATTGCGACACCAAGACCAACCAAATGGATTCACCAACTCCAACACTACGTACGTTAATAATTACGTACAAACAGTCCAAAGTAGACTTCCAAATTTACATAGCATTACTCCCAACTTAGCAAATAGACCTACTGCCGTAATAATAATCGTGAGCATAAAGGAAAAAATTCTAAAGCACTATGATTGTTTTTTATGCATAGCACTGTTAATTGAATCAATGAAATTCTATATCTGAAATGTCTGGTGCTTACAAAACATTTGATGTAACGTGATTATTCTAATCAGACATGTGCAACGATGCAATAAGACTATCTTTGCTTTGAGAAGCAATACAACATACTGATATCTACGCAAATATGAAATTACTACACAATTACAAATAATTACATTCAGAAACATGGTAAACAAATAGGAATTTTCATCAATGCCTGAAACTTAGAACATTAAGCAGGATATGATACGTTTAGATCACTCATGCATGCTTTGCTGAGAATTATTGTTAAAAACAATGCAAGTACACTAGTTATTGCCGACAAGTAGAGTGTAAAGCACTGTATTGTAAAGTATTGTATTTTAATGTATTGTATTGTAAGTATTGATGAGGAGAATGTTTGGAATGATATAGCGTAGGATTGGATGAGAGGTTGGGACTTCTTTCAAAGTAATTGTATTGAATTGTAAAGTATTGTATATCACAATTATAAATAATAAATTACATTTAAGTGTTTTGATTGGTTGCATACTCAGATCTAAAGCATCGCTCTCTTCTTGATCAACATCACTCTTTTCTCATAAGCTACACGTTCATTTGTCCAAACTCCACCACTGAATTTGTTCTGGTAATGCCAGTCAAAAGCAAAGAAATGAAGGAGGGGCCACGTCAACGACCGCGGTAGCCACCAGAGGTCTAGAAAGAGTATACTAGACATGAAGCCTCCTCCGATATTTCATCGATTCAAGCACAAAATGAGTTGGTTCTCTTTCCACTGGATTAAGACATTTGGTGTAAGAGTCTCGGATCAGGTCCTGTTCTCAGTTGTTAATCTTTACTATTTTAAAGAAGTCCCAACACTTCATCTAATCCTACGCTATATCATTCCAAACATTCTTCGCCTAAACAAATCCGCCTCCTTCTTTGCAGCCTCTCTCTCTCTCTCTGAAAAATAATCTTCAATCGAAACTCTTTGGACAACCATTCTGATATGACGCAGCGCTCGTGAACTAGTTCAAACTCTGCGCCTATCTTTGCAGTAACACTCAACAAACTTGGAGCTAACTATCACTACGTTGAAGCGCAGGGCAAACTGGATGGACAACCGAACAGATTGGAAAAGTTCGTTAACGGTTACGTCAAGGTTCACGGGTGAACAGTCTGGAAAAACTAAAACGATGACGCATAGTTAATGACTATTGTGTATAAAGCAAAATTATTATTGTGTTTACCATAAAGACAAAGCGATCTATTGTAATACAATCGTTCACATTCGTCTTTTGTTTAGTTCGCTGTGTTTAAAAAAAAACAAATCTTGACTACCTTGCTGTCCGTGTTGACAGTTCGTTTTTGTCGACTATTCATATCCAGAGGTCAAAAGTCTGTTGACTGGATTTTTATCGTGGTTCTTCATCTGTTATCGACCACTTTCAAGCGTCGCCATTGTCGGTGATTTTAACCAATAAAATTTACGATAATATACGGGACAATTTAATTACGCCAGGAAATTATAAACAATTACATGTGGAATCTACAATACATCAACAGATCAACAATTAAATCTCATTTGGTACAATCTGTAACAAAATGCAATTCCGTTGATGCTCGAATATATCATGTTACCCATATGGAGCGCATAAAAAAAGGATAAAATAAATCAAATGAACAAATATATATATAAAGCACAAGTTGTGTCCAGCTGTGTCGTATTAAATATTTACCCCAAATCAATGCACCAAAAACGGTTCATGGGTTATATTCGACATAAGATTGACCAACGCCGCTTATTATGGTTCTTATCTCCAAGTATAGGGTCTACACACAATAATGTGGACCTGCATAATTTATATACTATGGTCTCGTCTCCCTCTGTATCGGCTCTGTGGAGGCACTTGCTACTAAGTTGCTAGGGAGGCTGACGTCCTACTCCTACGTGCCGTGATGGCGTCTCATACCCACGTCTTGAGGCCACTATTTCCTCGAATTGCACGGTGCTCCTGCAACCTTCGACCCAGGGCTCACCCCTTTCAACTACATCATAAAGACAATAAATATTTTACATGAAGAATTTTATTTATGTTATAGCACAACGTAGTCCTACATCATTTACCTTTGTTACATAACTTTCATTTTTGCCTTAGTTCTTTGTACATGACTGTTATTTGCTGCGGGCTGTCAGCTTCTTTAATAAACAAAGATATAGTATTAGTGAATTTGCCTACATTGCTGCAATAAAAATGTATCAATTCGTTATTTTCGAAATCTTAATTTGTACAGTAACTGCGATATCATTTTGGGCCGTTATGCAATCATATTAAAACAATGCATTACATTTTATTTCCGTAAATTTGTCACAAATATTATATTATTACATATGCATCGAGCTCAATTGTTTTTAAACGGGCAACACGCTAGTCCGCGTAGGGCTATTGTGAATAAAGTTTAACTGCATTAGACATGATTGTAAGTCAAATTCTGATATTATTGGATGGACGGATATAGAGTTTAGCAACAGCTTTTGACAACACTGGCCGCTGCCGTCGGAAGAAACTTGCTTAGCATATTACAGCCTATTAATTTTAGAGTTAGCAGAAAGAGTGACAATGGTAGACTGATGATTATTAAGCGACAAACATTAAAATTGTATACAATCGGAGAAAAGCGATTCAATGGTGTTCAAGCAGACGTCAAACCTACCTAAGCAAAACTATTGTATCGAGGGTGGAAAGGTATTTTAACATTCAACAAAGTAGGGTGTTTAATTTGTATCTTTAACACTTCATCCTGAGTTAAAGTACATGCGGTCGCCTACTCCAAAGGGGCAACGGAAGTTTTGCCTCTGTGCTTTTGAAGGTACCAGGGCAGGAACATGGTTTTACCACGGTAGCTTTTGACACTGTTTTAATGGTTAATGGTATTGCTTATAATTTACTGTGCTTCTATATGTTATAATGGTAGACTATGGAGGTGTACCAATAACACAAACACTCAACAGTCGAGAGTCACGCGATTCACAAGTACAAGAACCACATCAAACACTTTTCTTTTTCAACAGAGGATATAATTATATTGTTTACTATTAATAACTCTTTACTTATTGCCCACATCTGCACAACCGCTGCTTCCGTCTCCATGTTTGCTTATCTGTCTGTCTGTCTGTCTGTCTGTTCGTCTGCCAATGACTTATTTCAGTCGGTTTCAACGTTTCGTTTAGAGCTGACCTGAGCTCGCGGTTCTTCCTTCCTTCTGAATTCAGGGGTTCTCTAAGTAGTCGACGTACCCCTAGGAACTGATTTGCCCGTTGTCTAAGGTTGCCAGCAATCTCTGTAAGGATTAAACTGGAAATCAAGCGATGAATCGATCAATTGGTCAAAATCAATCAATTCTTAATCATATCGATCAGATTTCATTTATACATCTGCCCATTCTTTCTTCAGTTCACCCATTCATCAAATCATCCGTCGATATACCCAAGGAGGAGTAGGCCTCGCTCAGAGAGCGGAGAGAGCGGAGAGAGCGGAAGGAGCGGCGATCCGCTGCACTTAGAGCAGAGTAGCAGAGATCACGAAGATAGGCAGATGCGAGACCCATCAAGGGCCGCCATACAAAGGCGATGATACGGTACGAGATTAGTTGTTGGAGGGAGAGCCAGTGGAGCAATTCAGCACATAGCCAGAGACATTACCAAATTTCGGAATGCGTCCGACAAGACGTGCAGCAGAACGCAGGACCCGGTAGAGGCACCGCACGATTGAAGAGTTGAGAAGAGATGACGTCGGATGTAACAGATGGATTTTTTCTCTGTTGTTTGAACGAGAAAGAGTTGAGTGCTTGGAGTGAGTCAACCCATCATTCAGTTGGACTATTTACATAGATGAGGGACTATACCGTGGCTAACGCACGTGAGTTCACCATTTGGTACGGAATGGCAAAGGCCAAAGTACGAAACTTTTATTAATCCACAGTTTAACGTCGTCATATGACGTCATCTATGGCCGTTGACGACAATTTGAAACATATACAGTACAGTGCAAAGAAATTCATAGCGTCCGAAAGATACCATTCAAAACTGTCTGAATTTTAAACTGTCATTAGTGTTCATTGTTTTACAACATAAATAATAATGGTATTAATAACATCAATAATACATGTGATATAGCATTTCATGCAAATGTAACAATATTTGCATTAATATTTGCATCAAGAAATGTTAAAAATAAAACAAATTGTGTATGACCAGTCTCTATGTACATTATGTAATCATCAAACTTTTAAAGGATCTTTTAGCATTAAATTTTTTTATAATGTTCTTATTCTATCAAACATTATTACAGAAATATTTTCATATAATGTATGTTTATAACATTCGTTTATCATAGTATACCAAGGTATAATTAAGTGAATTACAGCTTTGCATAGATCTCAAATTGCTCACTTTGACTTTCAAATGCAACTCCATTAACATTTGTCAAATATGCATGTATATGTATGAAATGACTCAAATGAGGTCAATATTAATTATCACATGTTTGTAATATTGACCTCATAATTAATATTGACCTCATAAGAGTCATTTCATACATATACATGCGTGTACGACAAATATTCATTTGACGAGAGCGCTTTAAAGGTGTCTAAACAAACATCGTTTCTGCGTATTAGCAGTTGCGGTAATTCCAGCGTGGTAGTAGCATCATCTGGCGTCCAGGACAATACTTTTCAAGCTCCTCGATATTTTTGCAATTAAAATCGAAAACCTCTGTCCGCTGTTTTTTTTCGCCATTTCCGGTCTTCGGCTCGATTTGATCTATTATTGACTGGATATATAGTGATTGCTTTGCAAAATCATCCGTTCTTTCATTACCCAATATGCTTATATGACTAGGAAGCCAAACGAAATATATGTTTTACTTATCTTAATTTTATTTAGTGCTCGGATTGCCTCCTGTAAAAGGATTGGTCTTGAGCGTGAAAAGGACGTTTTAATGGAAGTAAGAGAACTTAAGCAGTCAGAATAAAACAGAAAATTCCTTTATGTCTTGCTTTTCGTTTTCTGATATTTAGGGCCAGCCAGAGTATATTGTTTATGACATGGTGTCGCGTTATTATTGTTAGTATAATTATTATTATTATTATTATTATTATTATTATTATTATTATTATTATTATTATCACCATTATTATCACCATTATTATTATTATTATTATTATTATTATTATTATTATTATTATTATCACCATTATTCTGTGTCATAATGGAGGCTAATCATTGTATTTGATAAAATTTACTTTTATTTCTCTTGCAGCGGGAAATGAAGATGAACGAAAAGAAGACGTAAAACTTGTCAAAGTTGACGAAATCTACGAAGAAATTACGGTGAGCCAACCGACACTAAAATTCATCGTCTTAAGACCTACGCTTTGCTGTCAAGTCTGAGGTGTTTAACTTGGTATTTTTACTTGTTATCGAGTACAAAGCGAATACAGATTTATTGTTAATAATAATAATAATAATAATAATAATAATAATAATATTATTATTATTATTATTATTATCACCATTATTATCACCATTTTTATTATCATTATTATTATCATTATTATTATTATCATTATTATTATTATTATTATTATTTTTATTAGTTTTTGTTATTATTATTATTATTATTATTATTAATATTATGCTGTTATCGCCCATGATGAGCTAAGTGAGTGTTGGCAATGTCCCGAAGAGGCAGGCGGCGTTCCCACGCTGAAGAACAACCGAGATACGTTGGAACAGAAATAACGTCTCAATTGGATCGTGGGTTGCAGCACTCGTTCGACTACCCAACTCTGAGATGAACTGCAGTCCTTCAATGCTCCAAGCGCCGCCGGATTCCAAGGAGAGGGCTACGAAGTCGTGGGTGTTGGTTATGGTGGAATACTTGGCCCTCTTCGTCTTAACTGCGCGTTCGGTTGCTTCGCCAGCTCTGATAGATGTGTCGGCAAGATGTGACTTGGCGTAGGTGTCGGGCACTGTCACATCCCATGCCAGACATAGACCACGTGTCCAAGGAATGAGCGTGACGCCGTCCGGTCGCTTTCCATCTTCTCTTACCAAGCCGAGAGGTTTTTTTTGCGCTGGAATCTTCGCTCTGCCAAGAGCTCTCCAGATGACGTCGTTCAACATGCTATGTCGTTGATGTTTTCCGCTGCTTCTTGTACAAATTAGTCCATGGAGACCTTTTGCGTCGACGCTCTCTTGACATTGGTGACACAAATGTGGCTCGCAGAGCGTCGTTCCTAGCCTCAACCCGGCTGCCATTCGTACATCCTCGTTTGAGAGGCGCAGGCCTAGGGCAGTCACAGGGGGCGCTAGCATCCAGTCTCCAGAATGAGGTGCTCGTGAGGCCAGCATGCGAGCACGGTCGCATGGATTGTTATTGGACTCCAGCAGACTTTTCCATGCCTTGTCTGTGAATCGGAGGTCCCATTCTTTCTGGCGATGACTCGCTGATCCTGTTGGTGGTTCTGCATCTGTCAGGGTCTTCCAAACGTTGAGTGCTGAACTTGCAAGTTCATATGGTTCCTCAGCAGACTCTGTTGGTAGGATGCATGCCTGGAGTTCGCTTGTACTAGCAGCAGAAGCCAGAAAGGCAGAAAGTGCCAGCGTAGATGCACAATTAACTCCCAGACCACCATCTCTCACCGGCAAAGAAGCCTGGAGCCAACGGTCATTGTCAAGGTCCACACATTTAAAATGGTTGACAGTCCTTCTCTCAGCAGTTGATCAAACCGAGCCAAGCCCGGGCAATCAGCGCAGACGGCTGTGCGCAGACTGTACAAGAGCTTCGGTACACTTAGACTGTTTCTTAGCCGAACCAGAGCGTCATGTGTATAAAGCAAGGACAATCTTCCGATTGCCCTCTCGAGGTCATTAGCCTTTGAATTAACGATCATGTTCACAGCTGGACCTGAAATTAGAGGTGCACCCAACAAGGTCATGTCCTCGAGGGCTATGCTCGTGAACTCTTGGAACGCAGGGTCATTGTTCGGCATCTGGGTGTTGTGACACGCGATTTCGCATTTGCTGCGGTTCAATAGCAATCCCAGATTCTTTGATTCCTGCTCGATTAATTGAACGTCGTCGGCCACTGTTTCCTTGTTACCTCCCAATGTCAGGTCATCCAGATATCCGTTACGCAGATCCGATCGAAGCTTCATCAGAATCGGTTGCAGCACAAGACAGAATTTCAGAGGTCCCAAAGGATCGCCTTGCTGCGTTCCTTCTTCGGATCGAATTGTGCTTGAACCATAGCGCAACAATGGACGGTTTGAATAGGCAGCGTGAGCAAAGTGGTAGAGCTCTGGGATCTCTCTAGCAACTGCCTCCAGAAGACAATCTCTGCGCAGAGTGTTAAAAGCATTGGCGAAGTCGAGCTTCACTAGGACGCTGTCCTCAGGCATTGTGGAAATCCAACGACGTGTCGCATGGACAGCTGCCTCAGCGCCTCCTGGAATGCCTACCCCAAGCTGAATGGGGGCGAGCAGTTGAGACAGCCTTGTTACCGCATGCGAATTAGCGCACTTTGCCGCCAGACGACGCCATGTGTAGCCCACGGCGATCGGTTTTATGCCTCCGTCCTTCTTGCTCAGGGCTGAAAGGTTTGCCCCATAGATGACCTCATTCACCTCTTCGGATAGACCTCCCTTTAGGAGCAGATTGACAAGGTCAGATAGATGTTGCCCGATGTTGTCATCTACTCCATAGGCTATCAGATCCTTTAAGCGTTGTGGAGTAATGCCATCTGGACCACCAGCCGAACCCGCAGGGAAAGAGAAGATTGCCCTAGCGACATCTTCTTTAGAAACTTGAAGCGGGATGAAGCGATCGGAACTGTCTGGATCACATGGTGTTCTCCTGTCCACTGGTGCAGGCGGGTGCTTTTTCTTAAGCGCGGTCAGAGTTTCCGGTGTGTCCAGCGCCGGCTTATCCTCGCTGCAGATGAGACGGATGGCTACTTTGAAATTGCCTTCCTCCAGCTTGCTTGCAACTGTTGAGGCTAAATACCTGGCGTGGTCGCATTTAGCGAACTTGAGCTTACGACTTGACGTCAGTGGCAATTCATCGTTAGTCGACTGGTCTGGCCCCTGCAGTCCCCATTCAGTAAAGCGGGACAAAATCGTCTTGGTCATGTTGTGCTTTCGTCCACCTCTTCCTGGCTTCGCTAGTACAGTTCCACCGAAGGCCAGCAAATCGAACCATTTTGCAACGCAATTTGGTTCTCTTACAATTGCTTGGATGATATCGGCCAGGAGAGCAGCACAAGATGGCCTTGCTGCTTTTGGGATTCTCTTAATCAGAAGACCGGGTGAAGCAGGATGTGAGAGCTGAGAAACGATCGGCCTAACGTCCGTCGACAGCTCCCGTGAGTAAGAGATTTGCACGCTAGTGGTAGAAGACGACTGTCTTGTGGTATTATGCTTTAAAGGGCCGTCCGCCGGTGGCTGGTCGGAACCTGGACAAGGGGCGGTTCGAGGGCCGTGCCGGTGCATCGTGCCATCTGAGGCATGGGTTTTGAAGGACAACCAACACACCCCGCAAACCCCCTGGCCCTTTTTATTATTATTATTATTATTATTATTATTATATAAATGGTACATTCAATTGTTTTTATTATTATTATTATTATTCA